>CM060354.1:56559428-56641357 GCA_030545235.1 Helianthus tuberosus | reverse complement strand
CTATTTTAGGTTGTGTTCACATTGGTTCTCATGGTTCTCACAATAAATGGAGTTCTCGCATGAGCCCCTCCCTATATATATATATATAGGGAGAAGATCATGCGAGAACCACCTCTTATTGTGAGAACTGCGAGAACCAATGTGAACACCCCAAAAATGCCTAAAAATAGCTAAAAATCACAAAAAAAAATTTTTTTGATTTTTTTAATATTTTTTAGGTTAAAATCGCTACTTTTCGAAGCCAAAAAAAAAATTTTAACCTAAAAAATATTAAAAAAATCAAAAAAAAAAATTGATTTTTTTTTTATTTTTTTAGATTTTTTAATATTTTTTAATATTTTTTTTAGGTTTTTTGGGGGTTTAGTTTTTAGCATTTTAGCTTGGGGGGGTGGGGGGGGGGGGGTTTAGGTTTTTGGGGGGTGGGGGAGGGGGGTTTAGGTTTTTTTTGGGGGGGGGGGTGGGGGTGGGGTTAGGTTTTTTTAGGTTTTTTTTTAGCTTGGGGGGGGGGGGGGGGTTTAGGTTTTTTTTTTTGGGGGGGGGGGGGGGGGTTAGGTTTTTTTTTTTGGGGGGGGGGGGGGTGGGGGTTAGGTTTTTTTAGGGTTTTTTTTAGGTTTTTTTAGCTATTTTAGGTTGTGTTCACATTGGTTCTCGCGGTTCTCACAATAAGGGTGGTTCTCGCATGAGCCCCTCCCTATATATATATATATATATATATTAATTTTTGAATTAAGAAAATGTTAAATGAAAAATTAAATGACCAAAATGCACCTGCACTACAGGACAAAATAAGAGGTTGCAACAGTAAAAAAATAGGGTTTTTGGATTTTGGACTAAAATGGCAACAAAATGCAAACCACAGGGACCCAGATGTAATAAGTTTGAGATTTGGACTAAAGTGGCAAAACTGGCCAAACCACAGGGACCAAAATGGCAGTTTATTCATAAATTAAACATGAATAACGTCCATTATTTACGCGTTACTGATCATATCTATCTCCACTAGACAATAATACTTATACACCAATTCAGCAGGAAACCCAATAAATATAGGAAAAACCCCCCTTGTGGAAATCGAACCTAGGACCTAATGGTCCTTAAGCCTTATCTCAGCACCAAGATACCACTAGGCTATAAGACTGGATGATGTGCTGTAAGGCCCCTAGGGGTTTTATCACTGTACGTAGATTTTGAGATAAAAATGGCCCCCCTTTAACAATTATGATGTGGGATAAAGCCCCACTAGCGTCCCCTATTAAAATATTAAAAAAGGAAGAAAAAAATAAACAAAATCTGATTGGTCGAGAGACATGGGACCCACTAGATGCAGCCCTTCACGCCCACTATCTCTTTGTGAATGCTATGGACAGCGCCCCCCCTTGGCGCCTAGGTGTCACACCCCAACCGATGGCGGAATCATCGGGGCGTGACACTGAGCAAAATAGATTGTTCATGAGAATCCATAACAACTATTAATGACAATATTTTTAAAGTTCAATATCCCATACTATCATACAAATAAAGCAAACAGTCTTTACATATATTCAGTCTCATAAACGAATTCCATTCCGACAACTTCGATTTATTTGGTGAGTTTCTAGACTCCCTAACTTGTTGCAGCATAACATCCAAATTAACATGTCACATACGTTAAAATAAAAGTCATACATAAAGTAAATGTGAGTACACAAGTTTGCATAGATAATAGTATGAAAAGCATTTACGTAGAATCAGCATGTAACACGTAACGGGAGAAGCATGTAACTATCAACAATGATTACAACCTAACCACGAGACTGTGTTGTAGAGTATGTGCGACACATGTTCACCAAAGTGAACACGTGAAGTGAAGTAATGTGATCCCTAGCAACCCATGTCACACAGGTGCTGAGTCCAAACTATAGTACTATCATTGCTAGAGGCGGTCTAGTGTAACACTGTATAAGCATAGTAACAGGCATTCAACAATTCACGTATAGCATGTGGGAGCGGTTAGCCTTTATAAAGTGTTTGCGTTGTGTGTTGTGTTTTGATAGAGAATGTATGTAACACCCAAAAGTGCGTTAAACGAAAATGGGTTCGAGTATACTCACAGTGTGTGTTTAGCAAGTAAACACAATCTGGATTGGATTGAAAGGAGCGCGTCGGGTCAGCCTGTGAATTTAAACAGAAGAATAAGCCTTCCTTAGGGCTGAATGGTCGTAAACGGAATGTCGAACGGGTTAAATATTCAACAGACTATCCGAACGGATGGGTCCCATCCGGACGGATGTCCATTCGGATAGTCTGTGGTTGTTTGCGAACCGTTTAAAATTTTTGAAGTTCTGATTTAATCGTGGCAACAAAAATTAAACAACGGATATTATCAGGGTCAGGTCATCTGGACGAATGGGTTCCATCCGGACGGATGGCCATTCGGACGGATGGTCTGTGGCTTAAGTTTTTGTAGAATTTTCCAAGCAAAGTTTTAAGTTAACGGAGACGGCGTGACGACGTGTCAAACAACGGAAAGTATCAAACCCAGTTCATTCGGCCAGATGGGCCCAGCCCATTCGGACAAACGTGTTGTCCTTGATGAAGATTCATGTTTGACCCGTTGATTGGTCCGTCTCTTCGGTGGAAATCAGTTTTCAAGCTGGCTTTCGACTAGGGAACGAGTCGAGAGTCTGACTGAGTCCAGATTCCATCGATATTGTGTAAAAACCTAAGAAAAGTTCAAAACCAGTAGTAAAATGTTGAAAAACGTCGAAATCTTTCATAACTTGAGCCCATCTCGAGTGAATGATGCTCCACAACAGTTTACCTAAGCAAAGTGAGTGGGAACCATCTTCGAGAGGGCTGGAATCAAGGTTTTTTGAGAAAATGTGAAAGTGTGTGTGTGCGTGAGTGTGATTTTGATGAAGAAGATGGCGTAGAAGTGAATAGAGATGAAGATTGACGAAGATTTGGGAGAAAAAGCTTACAAAATGGCCTTGAATCGCGTCTGGAACTTGGGGAGCGGATGAGGGTGTCAAAGTGTTGAAAGGAGGGTGTACGGCTGGTATTTATAGGGAAGAGCGAGGGTTTAAGTCGGTAGCGAAAAGGCGGTGTTCGGATGGCTCCATCCAGACGGATGGTCATCCGGGCGGATAGCCATTCGGAAGGCCGAGTTTGCGTTTGTTTGTTTTTCAACTTTGGTTCGTTTGTTAAGCGTAGCATTGCGTTCAATCGAGTTGCGAGTGAGCGTTTGAGCGTATAAGCGTTGCGTTGATAACCACATAACATTCAACAAATAACCACACAATTAACACACATAATATAATTAAATCCGTGTTTCGATTTTGCTTCATGTTCGCGTTGCGATAGCGTTTAAGTAACATGCATTATAAATAAGCGATGTAAGTTGCGATAAAATGTGTTTAAGTGGTAAGAGTTATAATAAGCGTTTGAATACGAATACTGTGATTGAATAAACGATGTGTTATGTGTTTAAAGTGCGTTGAAAATATAGTTTAACCCATAGCGTTAATCGAATCCCAGGAGTACAAGCGTTTACGAAGGAATACGATAAAAAGTAGGAACAACCGAAATACGGGTTGTTACACTAGGAAACGAGGAAAGGGGCGCTATGAGGCGTTATAAAGGGTGAGGTGGCAGAAGCACGAGTCCACACCAACTAGCCTAATGCCATGAACTGTCACACCCCAACCGATGGCGGAAACATCGGGGCGTGGCACTGAGCGAAACAGATTGTCCAGAAGTTTCTATAACAACTATCATTACCAATTATTTAAAGCATCATATCCCATACCATGACATAAAAAGTAACATAATTATTACAGACAAAATCTAGTCAAATTGTTATGTTCCGACAACTCAGATTTCAAGTACAGACACTTCGTTTATTTGTTTCTAGACCTTTCCTAGCCTCTATTTCACAGCAAGCCAAGCATCTAAACATATTAAGCACCTGCCACATACGTTAAAGTAAAAGTCAATACACATAGTGTAAAGGTGAGCATACAAGTTTGATAATAGTCATATAGAGTTCGAAATTGTTTACGCATAACCAGCATGTACACAGTGTGAAATGAAGCACGTAAGTTATCGACATGAACCTATCAATACCAATTATTGTGGGTTGACTGCCCAAGGCAGTTCGTAATACACACTCACCACTGTGAGCCATGTAACAAATTGTCCTTAACAATCCCTGAGTGAACAGGTGCTGAGTCCAAACTATAGTACTATCGTTGCTAAGGCAGGTAGATAGCATTCAATGTGTAAACATAACAAACAAGCATTCATTAAGTCACGTATAACATGCGGTAACGGTTAATGTTAAAGTATTGCGTAGTGTGTTCGATGTGATTTAGTATAAGTAACGTATGTAACACCCAAAAGTGCGTAAGGCAAAAAGGGTTCGAGTATACTCACAGCGATTGAGTTAATGGATTGAAGGGAGCATTAGAGCGGAAATTAGCCTGAACAGTTATCGATAACATAAGCGAAAGTTGGTGTGTAAACGGTGTGAAGTGTCAGTGGGTCAGACGGTAATCCGATCGGGTGTCCGGTCGACCGGATGACAATCCGTTCGGGCGGTCACTCGATCGGGTGGCCACTCGACTGGATTGTCATCTCGTTTGGGATGGATGTGTTTGTGTATGATGGCTTGTCTTTTGAAGTTTTCTATGTAGCATTTTAAAAATAAAGAAGTATCCCTACCTTTCAGGTCGGTCGGTCGATCGAACGACCGTTCGATCGGACAACAATCCGATTGGCGAGGGTTCTCAGGTTGAAAACAAGTTCACAACAGGACGGTCACTCGGTCGGATGGCTATCCGACCGGGTGGCAATCCGCTCGGATTAAACATGTTGAAAAGTTGCTTAAGTGTTGAATTCAAAACATCACATGGTCGGATGGCAATCCGTTCGATGTTCAAACCTCACAAGTTAAAATAGAAGTTAAGTGTGGGACCCAAGGTGCAATCCGACCGGGTGGCTGTCCGATCGGGTGGCAATCCGATCGGATGGCAATCCGATCAGATGGCAATCCGATTGGACGGCAATCCGTCCCAGATGACCTGGTCGTCTTCCTCCTTGGTTGTTCTGATAGTTTGATGTGTTGAAGTGTTAAAAGAGGTATATTGATAACATGTTTGATCAACGGAACCCTCGACCCGGCTCAAGTGACTCGACCGAACAGGAATCACCCTAGTCCGACCGGTTCACGGTTCGAGTCGATCGTTCATGTTCAAACCTGAAGTCAATACCTCTTGGATAGAATTCAGATCTTGAACCAATACAACACCAAGAGTGGGTAGAAGATCAGAATAAGGTCCGAATCTATCGGATTTGAGTGTATTGAGTGTAAAAGAGTTGAAAGAAAGCTTGAAAACCATCTTTCAATCCTTTTCACCATGAATATGTTCAGATCTATGAAAGATCTTTGTTTATTCATGTGGAAATCGTTCAGATCTAAGTTGTTCTTGGTGGATTGAAGCCAAAACATGAAGTTTTTATGAACACCATGATGACATCATCCTAGAACACCTCAAATCTAGTGATTTCACGGTTAAAGTTAAGATTCAAAAGATAGAAATGTGTAGGAGTGCGTGTAGATCAAGAAAGTATAAGATTTAGGTGGAAAACTTATAAGAATAGTGAGAAATCTGAAGAAATAGTGGCTGGAACGAGTGGAGATGGAGAGAGAGCTGTCAACATCAAGTGAGGTTGACATATGGGGTATTTATATGGTTTCCATAAATGGAAAGGGGGAAAAAGAGGCTGCTCGATCGAGTGGCAGCCCGTCCGGGTGGCAGCTCGGTCGAGTGGCAATCCGACCGGGTGGCACCTGGGTGGGTGGCAGCTCGGTCGAGTGGCAGCCCGGTCGAGTGGCAACTTGGTCGGCTGGCCACTCGGTTCGAGTGCTCGGCGCGATGAGTTTTGAAGTTTCGATTCGAGTGCTGAGCGTTGCGATACGATAGAGTTTCCTATTCAAATTACTTTTAATCCCAACTACTATATCAACATACAAGCATCCTTATTTAACGTTCGTTTAGCGTTTGCGATTCGATTGCGATTGCGTTTTGATTAATCACCATAACAATCAACATAAATAAACATGCACAAGTACCACATAAATGGCACACACACGTAAAACAATATCCAGACGCGTAATTCGAGTTGCGAGTGCGATTGCGATAAGCGATAAAGCGATAAAACTTGCAATAAATATCGATAAATAGCGATTAAACCTCAATTATTAATAGATACTCCACATAATACAACTAACGTAAGGCATAAAATAGACTATCTACAAGTCAAAGAAGCCAAAACAGGAATTGAGCAAGGAGTGACAGATCGCAATTAGCAATCTTGTCTCCCTTTGACTTCAATCTTGACTTTGATTTTGACTTTGACTTTCGAAACACGGGGTGTTACAGCCTCCCCTAGTTGAGGGAATTTCGTCTCGAAATTAGGCCGAAGCCGTAACAAAAAACTGCGGGTACTTCGCCTTCATGTCGCTTTCGAGTTCCCAAGTGAACTCTGCGCCTCGTTTGCCTTCCCATCGAACCTTCACAATGGGAATGCGCGAGCGTTTGAGTTGCTTGGTTTGGCGGTCCATGATTTTGACACGCTTCTCCACAAAGTGTAGTGTTTCGTTTACTTGAAGATCTTCTAGAGGTACAATTAGATCATGCTCAGCCAGGCATTTTCTGAGGTTCGACACTTGGAAAGTCGGGTGGACATTACTAAGTTCCTCCGGTAGTTCGAGTATGTAGGCGACTTTTCCGATCCTTTCCAGAATCTTAAAAGGTCCAACATATCGAGGCGCTAGTTTCCCTTTCTTGCCGAATCTGACCACACCCTTCCAAGGTGATACCTTTAGGAGTACGTAGTCGCCAATGTCAAATTCAAGGGGCTTGTGTCGTCTATCGGCGTAACTTTTCTGACGACTCCGAGCTTTCAGTAGATTGTCTCGAATTTGGAGGACTTTGTCAGTCATTTCTTGCAATAGCTCAGGACCGGTTAATTGCGAGTGCCCGATCTCGTGCCATACAATAGGAGATCGACATTTTCTTCCGTATAAAGCCTCAAACGGTGCCATTGGAATGCTGGAATGATAACTGTTGTTGTACGAGAACTCGACTAAAGGCAAGTATGTGTCCAAATTACCACCGAAATCTATGACACACGAACGGAGCATGTCTTCAAGGGTACGAATCGTTCTTTCAGTCTGACCGTCGGTTTGAGGGTGGAATGCGGTACTTAGATTAAGCGTAGTGCCGAGAGCCGTTTGAAATGTTTCCCATAGACGCGAGGTAAACTGAGCATCATGATCAGAGATGATGTCACGAGGCGTCCCGTGTCGACAAATGATCTCATCGGTGTAGATTCGGGCTAATCTTTCTACCTTGTAGTCTTCTCGTATCGGCAGAAAATGAGCAGATTTGGTCAAACGGTCAACGACAACCCAGATACTGTCGTGGCTTGATGGCATACGCGGAAGTTTTGTTATGAACTCCATAGCTATACTTTCCCTCTTCCACATAGGGATCGAGGGTTGTTCAAGTAAGCCAAAGGGTCTTTGGTGCTCGGGCTTGACCTTTGAGCAAGTCAGACACTTTCCAACATAGAGGGTGATATCTCTCTTCATGCCCGGCCACCAGTACTTGTAGCGAAGGTCCTGGTACATCTTGTCGGCACCTGGATGAATAGAATATCGGGATTTGTGGGCTTCTTCCATCAAAATCTGTCGCAAATCGGTCCGCTTAGGGATCCAAATTCGGTCCAAATAGTGGAATATCCCATTCGACTTATTCACTAGCTGGGCTCCATCGTGGTTGATCCTTTCCTTCTTTAGAGTGCGTTCATTAAAACATGCATGTTGGGCTTCGCGGATGAGGGTTTCGAGATCTTACTGGGCTTAGATATTGCGGGCGCTGAGCAAATAACTCCGTCTGCTGAGAGCGTCGGCAACGACATTTGCTTTGCCAGGATGATAACGAATCTCACAGTCATAATCGTTGAGAAGTTCTACCCATCGGCGTTGACGCATGTTAAGTTCCTTTTGGTCAAAGATATGTTGTAGGCTCCTATGATCGGAGAATATCGTACACTTGGTACCATACAGGTAGTGTCGCCAAATCTTTAACGCAGAAACAACTGCGCCTAGCTCGAGATCATGGGTTGTATAGTTCTTCTCGTGGATCTTGAGCTGACAAGATGCGTAAGCAATAACCTTGTCCCGTTGCATGAGAACACAACCAAGACCAAGGTTTGAGGCATCACAATAGATAATAAAGTCGTCGTTTCCGTCAGGTAAAGTGAGAACGAGAGCATCGCAAAGCATGTGCTTGAGAGTTTGGAAACAGACTCTTGTTCAGTTCCCCAAACAAAAGGCTTGTCTTTATGCGTGAGAGCGATAAGCGGCACAACGATTTTAGAGAACCCTTCGATAAATCGACGATAATAGCCCGCTAGTCCGAGAAAAGAACAGACTTCAGACGGTTTCTTTGGTGTAATCCAGCTCTTAACTTCTTCAATCTTCACGGGATCGATGTGGATACCTTGACTATTGACAATGTGACCGAGGATTTGAACCTCCTCCAGCCAAAATTCGCACTTGGAGAACTTGGCATAGAGTCGATTCCCCTGGAGTAGCTTGAGAACCAAACGTAGATGTTGCGCGTGTTCGGCTTTCGACTTGGAATAAATCAAGACATCATCGATGAACACGATGACGAAGCGGTCGGGATAAGATTTACACACGCGATTCATCAGATCCATGAAAACCACGGGTGCGTTGGTTAGACCAAAAGGCATAACAACGAATTCATAATGGCCGTATCAAGTTCGGAATGCGGTTTTGGGAATATCCTCCTCTTGGATGCGTAGTTGGTGATAGCCTGAGCGTAGATCGATCTTCAAGAAACACGTAGCACCTTGTAACTGGTCAAACAAATCATCAATTCGAGGCAGGGGATAGTGATTCTTGATAGTCAACTTATTCAATTCCCGATAGTCGATGCACATCCTGAACGTCCCATCCTTCTTTTTGACGAAAAGGACTGGCGCGCCCCAAGGAGAGGTGCTCGGGCGAATGAAGCCTTTATCAAGTAGTTCCTGGAGCTGACTTGAGAGTTCGCGCATTTCGGACGGATCGAGTCGGTAAGGAGCTTTGGCAACAGGGTTGGCTCCAGGAATGAGGTCGATACGAAAGTCGATATCACGACTTGGCGGAAGTCCGGGAAGATCCTCAGGAAAAACGTTAGGAAATTCTCGAACCACAGGAACATCGTTTACACCTGGCCATCCTTTCTTTTCCTTCTCTGCTACTACAATGTTAGCCAAGAAAGCTCTGTATTACTTGCGGAGATACTTGCTAGCTTGGACACATGACATGAGCTTTAGACCCTTCGAAGCAGTTTCGCCATAAACACATAACAAATCACCATTTGCGAGCGAGAATTGAATCATTTTATCGAAGCACACAACTTCAGCATGGTTTTCACGAAGAAAGTCCATGCCTACTACGTCAAAACTTCCGAGTTGCATCGGAATAAGATCGATTGGGAAAATGTGATTGTTGAGTTCAAGAGTACAATCACGAAGAACGGAATTGACGGCGATGGTTCTTCCGGTGGCAACTTCGACATCGAACGTCGTGGGGAGATGGGAGCGCTTACGATTAAGGATCTTCTCGACCACACAAAACAGTTATCGGCTCCAGTATCAAACAAACACGAAGCATATATACCGTTTACGAGAAACGTACCATTAACCACATTGTTGTCGACCTGGGCATGGCGCGCATTGATGTTGAATGTTCGGGTGCGGGCGGCTTGTTGCTGTTGCTGCTGCTGAGGCTGCTGCTGTTGGGGCTCTTGTTTCACAACCCTGTTTGGGCACATGTTCACGAAATGGTTGGGATCACCACACGCGAAGCAGACTCTGGCGTTGATCGCGGGTGCCTGCGCTGCCTGTTGGCCTTGAGGAGCTGGAATTAGAGCTTGATGAGCAGTAGCTCGGGCTGGTGCTGGTGTTTGTCGGGGACCACTACGGCAATTGGCGGTGAAGTGGCCGTACATGTTGCAATGTACGCAAAATCTTCAGGCGATACCCACCGGATGATGATAAGTACATGTCGGGCAAGCAGGGTGGGGACCCGTGTATGCACGCTTTGCAGGTGGTGCATAGGTAACTGGTGCTGGAGCTAATCAATGTTGAGATTGCTGCTGAGCCGGTACGGCTTGAAGCGGGGCAGCAGTGGTGGTGACAACACAGTTCTTGTTGCTGGAGCTGCTGTTGTTGTTCTTCTTCTTGTGACGAGAGGCTTTTGATGATTGAGCGGTGGCGGATTCAGCGGTTGGTGCGGCGGTAGCTTGATGCAAGTTCTTGGTAGCTTTATCCCAAAAGCCAGCTTTGACTCGCTTGTCGTTGATCTCAGCGGCAAGCAGGTAAGTCTCTTCGATTGTTGCTGGTTTTGCGGCATGCACAAAATCTGCAACATAGTCTGGCAGAGCTCGAATGTACTTCTTGATCGTCATCTCCGGCGTCTTCACTTGGTCAGGATAGATGATACTGAGCTGCTTAAAGCGAGCAGTCAGAGCTGTGTTCTCTCCATCTTTCTGGTTGATATGCCAGAATTCGTCCTCCAGCTTTTGGCGTTCATGGGGAGGGCAGAATTCATCCATCATAATGGCCTTCAGCTCATCCCACGTCAGCTCATAGGCTGCATCATTTCCGCGTTTGTTTCTCTCGGCCGTCCACCAGTCTAGTGCGCGGGACTGGAAGACGCCGGTAGCATTGAGAGTACGGAGATTTTCAGGACATCCACTTTGGCGCAGAGTGACTTCGATGGAATCAAACCATTGAAACATAGCCGTTGGGCCATCCTCGCCAGTAAATTCCTTTGGACCACAAAATTTGAACTGCTTGAAACTAAAAGCAGTCTTCGGTGCATCTTTTCGAGACTCTTCAGACGATTTGCTAGCGTTCTCGTTCAGTTCACTAACAATCTGAGGAATTACTTTAGCAATCTGAGTAGCGACGAGAGAGGCGAGTCACTTGTCAGCTTGCTTTCGTTCATAGCACGAGAGTGAAGTGATCCAGTGGACGACATTGTCTGCAACAAGCATCGCCATAGGATTCAATCACTGTTTAATCGATTCTCACCTCACACGCCTAGAACTACTAAAGCTCAGGAACACGGACATGTAAACACATAGGCACATAACCACAGATTCACATAAGGACAGAAGCACATAAGCACGTAAGGCACAGAAACACAAAAGCACAGAAGCACATAATCACAAGAGGCAGTCAGAATACAGAAACCTACCATTTAAGTTCGCGAGCGTTCGAGAATAGCGATCGTAAATAGCATAGCGGGTAGTATATCATAAGCAAATAATATAGCAAGCAACACGGCGTACGGTGGTTCCTCATGTAGTAGCGATTTGTTAGCGGTTGTGCAGTGTGTTGTGCGTTTAGCGGAAGCAAAAAGTGTTAGATCGAAACCAGTAGTACCGCAAAACGCTAACAAATAAGCATAACCCACATAAAACACATAAAATTTACACAAAATGTTGAAACATCAGAGTCGGCAGTAGCGAGCTCAGAATCGAAATACATAAAAATCGAGAATAGATTGTCTGCGGCTATTTAGACGTCGACTAACCAAAGTGATTCGACTATTCACAAGGACTGTCCGTGCACACTTTGACCTTTGGGACTATGCTCTCACCTCGAATTTGGGCGAATGACACGCATCCTTCTGGTTTCAGCGTGACTTTAAGTCGTTGGAGTCTGTCGAGACTTTGGTGAGAGTTTTGTAAAACAAAAGTAGAGATCAGAACAAGTCGTCGAGGTTCGGGTTTCACCCCTGACTTAACGACCTCGTTCCTGTTTTTGATAAAATAAAGGAGAAATTATTCGTCAAAGTGTGGATTTCATTCCTGATTTGGCACAATTTCTCCCGTTTGTAGATAAAATGCGGATCGAACAAGCAATTCAGTCGAGAGTTTGCGGTTTTCACACCAAATCTTGACCCTATTGCTCGTTCAGTTTCAAAAACTAAAGTGCAGTGATAGTGTAGCGTAGGCGAGAATAGCGAGAAATAGCAAGCAAGCTCGTACATAATCCCTACTGGATATGCACAAGTTAGTCTGTTGGTTCCTAACTATAGACTAGGTCGTTTCTAAGACGTCGACCCGGACTAGGTCGAGTCTTGCCTAATTCCCTATAGTTATGGCTCTGATACCAATCTGTCACACCTCAACCGATGGCGGAAACATCGGGGCGTGGCACTGAGCGAAACAGATTGTCCAGAAGTTTCCATAACAACTATCATTACCAATTATTTAAAGCATCATGTCCCATACCATGACATAAAAAGTAACATAATTATTACAGACAAAATCTAGTCAAATTGTTCTGTTTCGACAACTCAGATTTCAAGTACAGACACTTCGTTTATTTGTTTCTAGATCTTTCCTAGCCTCGATTTCACAGCAAGCCAAGCATCTAAACATCTTAAGCACCTGCCACATACGTTAAAGTAAAAGTCAATACACATAGTGTAAAGGTGAGCATACAAGTTTGATAATAGTCATATAGAGTTCAAAATTGTTTACGCATAACCAGCACATACACAGTGTGAAATGAAGCATGTAAGTTATTGACATGAACCTATCAATACCAATGACTGCGGGTTGACTGCCCAAGGCAGTTCATAATACACACTCACCACTGTGAGCCATGTAACAAATTGTCCTTAACAACCCTTGAGTGAACAGGTGCTGAGTCCAAACTATAGTACTATCGTTGCTAAGGCAGGTAGACAACATTCCATGTGTAAACATAACAAACAAGCATTCATTAAGTCACATATAACATGCGGTAACGATTAGCTTTAAAGTATTGCGTAGTGTGTTCTATGTGATTTAGTATAAGTAACGTATGTAACACCCAAAAGTGCGTAAGGCAAAAAGGGTTCGAGTATACTCACAGCGATTGAGTTAATGGATTGAAGGGAGCGCTAGAGCAGAAATTAGCCTGAACAGTTATCGATAACATAAGTGAAAGTCGGTGCGTAAACGGCGTGAAGTGTCAGTGGGTCGGACGGTAATCCGATCGGGTGGCAATCCGATCGGGTGGCCGGTCGACCGGATGACAATCCGTTCGGGTGGTCACTCGATCGGGTGGCCACTCGACTGGATTGTCATCTCATTTGGGATGGATGTGTTTGTATATGATGGCTTGTCTTTTGAAGTTTTCATTGTAGCATTTTAAAAATAGAGAAGTATCCCTACCTTTCAGGTCGGTCGGTCGAAAGGCCGTTCGATCGGACAACAATCCGATTGGCGAGGCTTCTCAGGTAGAAAACAAGTTCACAGCAGGACGGTCACTCGATCGGATGGCTATCCGACCGGGTGGTAATCCGCTCGAATTGAACATGTTGAAAAGTTGCTTAAGTGTTGAAG
The DNA here is from genome assembly GCA_030545235.1 of Helianthus tuberosus. Classification (NCBI taxonomy): domain Eukaryota; kingdom Viridiplantae; phylum Streptophyta; class Magnoliopsida; order Asterales; family Asteraceae; genus Helianthus; species Helianthus tuberosus. The sequence continues at coordinate 56,627,891 of CM060354.1, read as the reverse complement.
TCAAAACATCACATGGTCGGATGGCAATCCGATCGGACGGCAATCCGTTCGATGTTCAAACCTCACAAGTTAAAATAGAAGTTAAGTGTGGGACCCAAGGTGCAATCCGACCGGGTGGCTGTCCGGTCGGGTGGCAATCCGATTGGACGGCAATCCGTCCCAGATGACCTGGTCGTCTTCCTCCTTGGTTGTTCTGATAGTTTGAAGTGTTGAAGTGTTAAACGAGGTATATTGATAACATGTTTGATCAACGGAACCCTCGACCCGGCTCAAGTGACTCGACCGAACAGGAATCACCCTAGTCCGACCGGTTTACGGTTCGAGTCGATAGTTCATGTTCAAACCTGAAGTCTATACCTCTTGGATAGAAATCAGATCTTGAACCAATACAACACCAAGAGTGGGTAGAAGATCAGAATAAGGCCCGAATCTATCGGATTTGAGTGCATTGAGTGTAAAAGAGTTGAAAGAAAGCTTGAAAACCATCTTTCAATCCTTTTCACCATGAATATGTTCAGATCTATGAAATATCTTTGTTTATTCATGTGGAAATCGTTCAGATCTAAGTTGTTCTTGGTGGATTGAAGCCAAAACATGATGTTCTTATGAACACCATGATGACATCATCCTAGAACACCTCAAATCTAGTGATTTCACGGTTAAAAGTTAAGATTCAAAAGATAGAAATGTGTAGGAGTGCGTGTAGATCAAGAAAGTACAAGATTTAGGTGGAAAACTTAAAAGAATCTCGAGAAATCTGAAGAAATAGCGGCTGGAACGAGTGGAGAGGGAGAGAAAGCTGTCAACATCAAGTGAGGTTGACATATGGGGTATTTATAGGGTTTTCATAAATGGAAAGCCGGAAAAAGAGGCTGCTCGATTGTCACACCCCGACCTACAGCGGAACGGTACAGGGCATGATGATTGCCCATAGCTTATGACACTATTAATATTTAAAGTCACCAAATTAAATTTGTCACACATAACATAGAATTCAAATATTAATGTCAAGTTAAAAAAAATAAATAAATACAAGCAACATATCATAGCCGGTTTATTACTAAGGCAATCCTACATGTCTTCATCTCAAAATCCGCCCACCCTTGTGTACCTGTATCACGCGTAAAAGAGTTTTGGGTCAACAAACATGTTGGTGAATAGATTCGGTTTTTATTTAAAAATGTTTTTGTTTTATTAATTTTAGAAAACCTTATTTTATAACATGCATTATCAAATGTGAAACTAGGTCTTTCAATATAACAAGAATTCAACACATATCTCATAAACAACACAAACATAACAATATTAGTAACCATAGACACATAGAGATTCAAGCCCCGAAAGGCGAATCTGCGAAACAATGATGGCGATATCGAGTTCGACCCATGGCCGTGGGGAACCGGTCAGCCAGGTGGATCCACGCAAAACCTGTGACACAAAGCGAGTAACACATAGATACACGTATAGAGAAACAACAGAAATTAGCAACAAGTAACACATAGAAACACATCGAATAGCATGTTATCAAATTAAATAATAAATTTGAAATCGAGCACGAGATACACCCCAAAACGAGTAAGTCGCTAAAAGGGGAAAAGGGCTGAATCTACTCACAGGTTGCGTTCCTGCTTAGTCTGGTGAAACACCGCACGACAAGAACCGGATTATATCTAAAATGATAAGCACCCTGAAATGAATAATCGAAATCCTAAACAAACGGACAATATATAAATTTTAGGAAATTGGGTTCTCCTATTTAGGGACTAATATGAGTTTTCAAAATAATATACAAATCGGTATTTTATACAAATTGTCATGATTAATTATATAGTAAAAACAATTTAGTATGTTTTCATAATCGTTAAATGCTACCAATTTCGATTAATTAATAGAACTTATCTAACAAAATCATACCTTCGAATTCATGGTTACCACATTGTTGTAATTTAAAATAATAAATTTTATAAAGAAATTTTATTTACTTTAAAGAAAATCCATTCATAAGATAATTATCTAAAATTATAGAAAATTTATATAAGAGTCTAAAAACAATTATAGAACCTATAACAAAATCAATCGAAATATTTATAGAATTTGTTTGTGATAAACTTGTATTCTTGAATAATTACAACATGTATAAATCCAAGTTGTATTCATGAATTCCCAAAAAAAATTTAGGAAAATTTATATTAAAATTCCCTAGTGTTTATATACTCTGAAATACCAAATAAAAGTATTTATTGAATTTATTAAAAATTATCTTGTATTTTTATTCGATTTATCTAATGATTAAAACATAAATAATTCACCAAAATTCCAATTGATATCTAAAAATTCTCAAAATTTACACACAATACACTAGTATGATATATAGCAATATTATACTTTTAATTTCATCAAAACACAAGTCTAAATCTAAAAGCCCCAACTTCTATGCATGAAGAACCCTAATTTCAACTAAAATTAAATTCAGATAAATTAGCCTTCTATCACTAAAATTGATAGAGGGCTTTTGTAGATAACAAAAAAATAAGCAAGTTGGGCTTTGGAATCACCTGAAAAGGACGAGAATCGAAGGAGATATCACCTGCACAAGTTACAAGCCCTAGAATGTTCTTTGATTTAATCATTTGAATTGGATGGATGAAGGTTGAAATTGTCTGAGAGAAAATGGGTAAAAAAGTTGCGAGGATTCGTGTGGTATCAGTCTCACAATCCAATTTTGATAAATAAATCAAACCCTTAAAGTTCTTAAAAAACATATAAATGGTGATTTAAATTTTTATTTATTTAATCAATTGGTTACATGAGTTTATGGAACGATTCAGTGTCGCTGGTCATCAATCTCCTTAAATACGAGTTGCACAGTGAAGAGCCGAAGAATCGAGTTTAGGCCGGCGCCTGTAATCGAGGGTTTGGATCTTATACGAGAGCTGGAGAATCATCCTGCAAAACAGAAAACCGTTAGGCTCGCCGCAGAGATGGGAGGGCCCCTCTGCGACCACCCTCCGGCGTGAGGATAAGTATTGATAGAGAGAGAAAGTAAGGACGAAGGTTCAGAAAAGCGTACTTGGTCTTGTACTCGTGGGGGTATTTATAGTAGTCAACTGGCATGACGTCATTCGGCTGGACGCACTTGAATGGGTGTTCGTCCTCGGCAATGATGGAACGGACATCTTCAGGATGTCCGTCTAGGTGTGGTTCGGTTCGTCCCTAATGATTATGTCCGGACTCGGATATGCATCTTCAAGTCCCCAGTTTGTTAAGTCATGTAAAGGATTTAGCAAAATGTTGTACAAGTTATCTTTGCCCGAATGACGTGGCGTCATTTGAGCGGTTCTGGCCGAATGTCGTGTCGTTACTTGGATGATGCTGACGTGGCATGGGTGACTTACAAGACTTGTCTGTCGGTCACCTACATGTGACGGTTAGGAAACCCTGAATTGGGAATTGTAATTGCTTGAAGTGACTGTTTGATTTGACCGCCCCTAAACCGCCTTAAAATCTTCCTATAAATCTCTCTTTCACTTTTTTTATTTTTACCTTTTCACTTATTGATCTTCTTCTCCACTGTTATCCTCTATTTTCGTCTGACCTCTTATTCTTTCAAGGTGCGTCCTTTTTCTGCCTTTATAATATGGCTCCTGGTAAGGACAATCTATCGGAGAGTGTAAGCATGCTTACCCAACGGCAGTTGGATAAATTTGTTCAGGAATATAGGATTCCATTAGATTTGAACCCGGTCCTTCCCTCAAAGAACGAGACCATATACCCATTCCGCCAAGGGAAGTTCCCTTTCTATACCCGTGTCTGTAATTTCGCGAACTATAGGGTTCCATTCTCAAGGTTTTTGATAAGGGTTCTTCAATTTTTTCGAGTTCACATTTGTCAGGTCAACCCGTTCGGCCTAAGTCATATAAGTCATTTTGAAATTTCCTGTCGGGCCTTGGATCGGAGACCACTTCCGGTATTTTTACGAATTTATTACCACCGGGGATTGGTACACTTTTGCTCACCAGAAGGGTATCCCTCCCCCCTCCGGAGACGAACGATCTAGCTTGAAAAACTGGAAAGATCATTTTTTCTGGCTGGACGATCGTTGTCTTCCGGTTGAGATGACGTGGCGTTTTAAGGATCAGTCGATGTCCTTCGATCTGGGAGAAGGCTTCGTTTTTTATCAAGAACTGGCCCGTGCCTTGATTGAGAATATATCTCCAATCCGTCCCCTTCATGAGCATTTTCTTTTGTTGGGCCGGGTCTGTTTTTCTTGGGGCCAAGGGGACAGGGATTTGGCCGGTTATTCGCAAAAAGCGTGATCGTAAGTCTCCGGCCCTCTATCTCCCCCTTCGGCATTTTTACTTGTCTCCTTTTCTGACTTGTTTATTATTTTTGAAAGACAGGAACCGAGATGTCTCTGAGGGATGCTCTGAAGGTTCCAAATTTTAATGTTCTGGATTTTGATTTGGACGAACAGTTGGAGGGGGAGGTTCCCCTTATGCAACAGGTGGCTCCTTCCGCCCAGGCTATTCGCCTTTTGACCGACTAGGATCCCTCAGTACCATCTACTGCTGATGCCACCTCTTCTGTACTGAAGTCTTCAAAGGATGCGGCTGGGTCCTCCGAATCTCAGGCTGGGAAAGGGTCTATTCTAGACAATGTGGATAGTAATCCGGAAGTTCGGAGTTTGGATGAGGCTTTGCAATATCGCCCATCTTCTACTTCTTTAAAAAGCAAAGGGATTTTATCCGAAGCCGAGCCAAAAGGCCTTATCCGTAAGAGGAAGAACGAGACTGTTCAGATCCATTCCTCCGATCCTCTTCCTATGCCGAGGACGAAGAAAAACAAGAAGGGATCTTCTTATTCTAGTGGGGACGTGATGATGGAACTAGATGAACACCTCACCGGTGGTAAGTTCTCCAGGGAAGAAGCCACTCGGGCTCGCTCTGAACCTACCCCTACTTTTTCTGGCGGCTTTCTCCCTGTCAACGTGGTGGAAAGCATGGAAGGAAGAATCCGGAGATCACAGGTAAAGAAGACGGAAAAGCTCAGGGTGTAAAGAAGGTGGTGACCTTTTCAGGTACTGTTTTGGACTCATCTTTGGCTCCGGACTGTTTCATTGACGACGAGGAGGACCAAGTGTCTTCTCTTCCTCCGTCTTAGTTCGGACCTGAGTTGATGTCCTTTTTTCGATATGCAGATGTATTCTCGGATGACATGGAGGTTGATCCAGCGATAGCCGAGGAGAAGTTCGTTCCGGATTGGGATATTCAGAATAAAGATTCAGTCATGGATGAGCTTGTTGCAAAAACGCTTCTTTTTAATATTAGTACTCCGCTGGATCATGCTCAGAGCCGAAAGATGAAAAATCAAGATTTGGGTACGATGGTTCTGTTTAACCAAGCTCAATCTAACATGTATGTGACAGAGCTTTACCGGAGATGGGTCGAAACAGAGTCGGTTAGGGAGAATTTGGAGAAAGAAATATTGTCCTTGAAACGCAAGATTCAAAGGACCCCAGATGTTGAAAAGAAGATCGCTCAGCTAACTCAGGATCTTCAAACCCAGAAGGAGAAAATCAAATCCTTGACCACTCAAAATCAATCATCTCAAGCCGCTGCTGCTTCTGCTTCTGAAGATCGAGATAGGATAGCTGGAGAGCTGATGGATTTTGCTGACTCTTTAAAGAAGAGGGACGAGGAGCATAAAGAAGTTTTGGCTAGGATGGAGGAATCTGTCTCGAATGCTCGTTCAGCCTATGAGAAAATGATGGCAGGTTCGTTTGTGCTTGTAATTTTTCTTATTTTTCCAAATCTCTAACACTTTGGCCAGAGCGTGATGCTCTTAAAACAGGGGAAGCGGACCTAAGAGCGCGGATGGAAGAGATGAAAGGGCACCATAGGGCTGAAATTGAAGAACTCAAGTTAGAAAATGCGGATTTGTCGTCGAAGGTTGAGGACTTGCAGGCGACGAAGGCATACCTTTTATCCGAAGGGGCTCAATTGTTAGCAAAGAACGTTCACAGAGGGTCAGAGATGACCGCGGGTGTGGCGGCAGTGAACAATGCCATGAGCTCTGTGGGGGTCAATACTGGTTTGCACCAAGGATACGTTCATGCATTAAAGAAAAAGACTCCTTATGCGGAGGTTCCGCTTTTGAACAGAAATGCCGAAGCCGATTTAAATACAGCAATTGCTTGTTTTGAGTCCTTGACCTTCCCGGTGGTGGACGACCTTCCGAAGCTTATCAACGAACCGCTTTCAAAAATTAAGGATGCACTTTTCTTTGCGGGGGTTAAGGAGTAAGGTGGACATGCCCAGTCCCTTGGGGTATGCACCTTGTTAGGTTAGAAGTGAATGTAATGATGTTTTTAATGTTTTTCATGTGTCTGACAATTATCCTCTTACTATGTAGATGACTTATATGACTTCCGGTTTATAATGATCCGGTTATTTTTTGATGTAATCATTTCATCGTACATGTGTCCATGTTTCTTATGTTTTACATTTTATTTTTTAGAACGTTCTTTTTGGATGTGCGGATCCGACTTGTACACCTGGGATAATTATTTTGATGAAAGCAGGAGTACGAACGATGCCAGTTCGTTCTTGCCTTTTAGGGTTAGCGTCCCTGATTCGGCCGATAGAAATTTTGTTAATGATAGAAATTTTGAGTATTCTATTTAGTCAGTCCGGAGTATATACTCCGATTAACACAAGGTAAAAACATTAAAATAATCTGCGGATAAAACCCTCCGCAGTTCATGGAAATATAAAATAGTTGTGCGGGCAATACCCTCCGCATTACAAGGAAAGTATGAACGATGCGGGCCGTAGCCTTCGCATTACAGATTTATTTTGAAATATTCTAAAATTTTCAAAGGAAACATCGTGTTAGGTGCATCCCATTCCAAGTACGTGGAACGGGAGTACCGTCCATTCTGCTGAGTGTGTAAGCACCATCTTTTCCAGCAGTTTCAATTTGATAAGGGCCTTCCCACTTCGGAGCCATATTTCCCGTACCTTCGGCCAGGCTTGCCTCATTGCTTCGCATAACGTAATCTCCAACCTTGAACCGGACCTCTTTTACTTTTGAGTTGTAATGCTTTTCCAACTCTTTTTTGTACTTTGCTTCTCGGATAGCCGCAAGTTCTCTTCTTTCTTCAGCCAGGTCGAGGTTCAGACGGAGTTGTTGCTCATTGTCGCCTTGGCTTTGGAGCATACATGGGGTATGGATACCAACTTCGGCAGGAATGACTGCCTCCGTGCCGTACGTTAAACTAAAGGGAGTTTCTCTGGTACTTTTTTTTGGCATCGTTCTGAGTGCCCAAAGAACGTGCGGTAGTTCATCTCCCCATGAGACTCCTTCCTTCCCTAGACGCTTCTTTATACCATCCACGATGCTACGGTTGGCCCTTTCTACTTGCCCATTACCTTGAGGATGAGCAACCGAAGCAAAGTTTTGCTCAATGTGCATTCTTTCGCACCAGGTTTTGAATGGTTTTTCTGCGAACTGTTTCCCATTGTCACTGATGATACAGAGCGGCATTCCATACCTACACACTATATTTTCCCAAACGAACCTTAGTACTTGATCTCCGGTGATAGTTCCGAGAGGCTTGGCTTCAATCCATTTTGTGAAGTAGTCGATGGCTACCAACAAGAACCTCACTCCTCCGGTGGAAACAGGGAAAGGACCAACGATGTCAGTTCCCCACTTCTGAAACGGCCAAGCCGAAGTTACAGGGACAAGGTTGTTTTTAGCTCGGTGGCTAATGGGGGCGTGTCGCTGACAATCTTCACATGCTTGTAATTCATCGACGACACTCTTATGCATGCCTGGCCAGAAGTACCCAACGTTCATAGCTTTCGCCACTACCATCCTTGGCCCGGAGTGGATGCCACATATCCCCCAGTGGATTTATCTTATAACATAGATGGCCTCCTCCGGAGTCAGACACGTTAGGAGCGGACCTAAAAAGGTCTTTCGATAAAGTTTTCCGTCGTGCACCTGATATTGTAGCGCTTTTACCTTCATCTTCCGTGCTTGGGCTTTTTCCTCTGGAAGCGTGCCGTCTTTCAGATAGTCTAAGATCTGAGTCATCCATGATCCTTCCTGTACGGAGATTGACATTACGGACTCCATTTGATGGATGGCCGGGGCTTGCAAGGTTTCGACCAGCACTTCTTTGGATAAATGACAAAATGCTACAGACGCAAGCTTGCTTAGAGCATCCGCCTTTTTGTTCTTGCTCCGTGGTATGTGAACTATTTTGCAAGAGTCGAATGAGGAGATTAAACTGTTAACTTGACTTAGATACCAGATCATGTTTTCTTCTCGTGCCTCGTACTCTCCGCTGACCTGGTTGGCGACTAGTAATGAATCAACATGAGCCAGAACGGAGGTTGCGCCAGCCTTAGCTGCGGTTTGGAGTCCTGCGAGAAGGGCTTCATACTCTGCTTCATTGTTTGAAGTTTTAAACTCAAAATGCAAGGCATAAGTATATTCTATTCCTTCCGGATCTATCAAAATTAACCCAGCTCCCGACCCTTCTTTACTGGAGGCACCGTCTGTATACAGGTTCCATACCCTTGGGAGAGTAGACTTTTCTTTGATGCTTTCTCCGGTCGGTACCTCTGTAAGAAAATCTGCCACAGCTTGACCTTTTACCGGACCTCTAGTTCGGTAAGTAATATCGAAAGCACTGAGTTCGATTGCCCATTTGGTGAGGCGTCCGGAAACCTCCGGCTTTCTGAGGATTTGCTGGATTTGAAGGTCAGTTTGAACTTCTATATTGAAAGCCTGGAAATATCTTCGGAGCCATCTGGATGCATGTACCAACGCGAGTACCAATTTCTCTATCATCAGGTACCGAGTTTCATAGTCTTTTAGGATGCGGCTTACATAGTAAACCGGTATTTGTGCTTGGTTTCGGTGTACCACAAGTACCGCACTGATGGTAAAATGGGAAGCGGAGAGATACACAGTGACGGTTTCTCCGGTAATTGGGGCAGTTAAAGTAGGCAAGGACTCAAAACAAACTTTCAACTCCTGAAATGCTGAATCGGCCTCCGTTGTCCATTCTATCTGACCCTTTCCAGTACGTTTTTTCAATACGTTCATGAAGGGAATGGTCCGGTCAGTTGCCTTGGAGACAAAACAGTGAAGAACCACTAGCTTGCCATTCAATGATTGGATTTCTTTTACTGTTTTCGGAGGTTGCATGGAAATCACAGCTCGAATCTTGTTCGGATGTGCCTGGATTCCGGACTGAGTTATCCATACGCCCAGAAACTTCCCTTCTTCTAAACCGAAAGAACATTCTTTAGGATTTAACTTGAGGTTGATACTGCAAAGTCGGGTGAAGGTTTCGAGTATATCATCGATCATGTTATCTTCAGCTTCGCTCTTGATGACCAGATCATCTACGTATATTTCCAAGCTCCTTCCGATCTGATCCTTGAATGCTTTATCCATCAACCTCTAGTACATAGCTCCGATATTCTTTAGCCCGAACGACATTTTAGTATAACAGAAGAGACCTTCATTTGTTACGAACGCCGTCTTGTCCTCATCTTCCAAAGCCATCTGTATTTGGTGGTAGCCTTTATATGCGTCCAAGAAGCATTTAAGGCGAAAGCTGGAGAGAGAATTAATTTTCAAGTCGATCTCCGGTAGAGGGTAACAGTCATTCGGACATGCATTGTTTAGGTCAGAGAAGTCAATGCACATTCTCCAAGTTTTGTCTTTCTTTGTTACCATCACCGGGTTGGAGACCCATGTTTGATACCGCACTTCCCTGATAATTCCGGCGCTCAACAACTTTCGTACGTCTTCGGAGATGGCTTTATGACGAGCTGGAGCCATGTTTCTTTTTCTTTGAGCAACTGGCTTTGCCGAATGTGACACTTTCAACTTGTGCTCGGCCAAATTCCGAGGGACTCTAACCATGTCAGAAGTTTGCCAAGAAAATACATCAAGTGAGCTAGATAGAAGTTTCCATAGCCGTTTTTTGGTATGCTCAGGGAGCTGGGCCCCAATGGCAATTTTTTGCTCCGAAAAATGTGGGTGAATAGCCCATTCCTCTGTAAGGAGGGTTAGAGGTTGCACATTACCCTCGCTTTGTCGTATTTCAGCTACGCACATGGTTGATTCGGAGTGTAAAGTTGCTACTCCTGCTTCGGTGGGAAACTTTAATGACCCATGAATGGTAAAGCTAATAATACCGAAAGCGCACATCCCTGGCTTTCCTAGTATGACGTTATGGACGGACCTTGCTCCCACTACCAGGTATGTCAAGTTGACAGTTCTGATCAGGCTTCTGGTACCCAACGTTGTTGGTAGAGTGATTTGCCCAATCGGCTGGACCACCTCTCCGGAGAAACTCACCAACGGCATAGATACTTGTATCAGCTTTGCTTTAGTTTGCGGGGCCAATTGTTGGAAACACTGTTGATACATGATTTCAGTGGCACTTCCACTATCGACATAGATCCGTCGGCTTTTGTGCCCTGCGATCACCGCAGATACTATGATCGGTCCATCTTTGATTTCTCCGGGGGTGATTGGGGGGAAGGCGATTGGCTGTTGCATCCAAGCGGCCATATGATGATTGGTCCGCTTTATGCCCTGGTTACTCGCTTTCCTTATCATGCAGATTGCTGGTTGGTTATTCGGGTTTTCTACCGAACTTCCTGAAGATTTTCCTTCCTTTACTTCCTTTACCAAATGTGACAGCTTACCGGATCGAACTGCTTTTTCTATTTCGTGCTTTAGAGACCAACAATCATTCGTATTGTGGCCTCGCGCATGATGGTAATCACAATATTTTTTGGAGTTCTTATCACCTGGATTCCGGAGCTTTGGTGGGGCGGGAAAATTTGCTCCTTCGGCACTGAGAATTTCACTAGGAGTTTTGGAAAGATCCGATAGATTATAAAATATTGATCCGGAACTTCTTCCCCGCTGGGGCCTATCGTTTCTGTTGTAAGGGTGAGGTCGTCCCCTACTCCCGGATGGAGTTTTATCAAATACGGACCCACCATTTTTCTTCCAGGAGGACATTTTATGATCTGACTCTGGTGCTGGATTACATGCGTTTTTTCCTCGAGCGAAGGCTCTGGCTTGCTCCATGAGTACTTCCATCGTCTTCGGGAGATTTTCATGTAACTTTTCGACCAACTGGTTATTCCAGACACCGTGACAGAATCCGGAGATCCTTAATTGGTCCACGACCCCACTGATCTGCATACTTTCTCGATTGAACCGATCAATGAAGCTATCCAAAGATTCGCCATCTTTCCTTCGGATGTTGTGTACTTCGGTAATTTCCTTGGAGTAGTGCCTTTGCTGGCTGAAGTTTTGAAGGAACAACCTTCGGAACTCTTCGAAATCATTGATTTCGCCTTCATTTAGTGCGTCAAACCATACTCGTCCTGCCCCTGTTAATGTTTGTGCGAACATAAAACACCAAGCGGGCATCGGTCATTGCTCGACTCATGCGGCCCCATCGAAGTCAAACATGTGATCATCCGGATCAGTGGTACTGTCATATTTCTTTACCGTGGTTGGCATTTTGAGCTTCGGAGGGAGCTTGGCGTGTGTGATGCGGGCTCTGAATTTGGACTTAGCCGTCATGGAAACCAGATGATAAGGCTTAGTAAGCTCAGGATCATTGACTACCTCCATTTGTGTTTCATTTCATACCGTCATTGCTGGAGATGGTCCAGAAGAACCCTGTATATATCCAGTATAAGTTTCCAAAGTAACAACTGTGGAAAAAATAGGAGATGCGAAAGTTGTAGGACCCGTAGTCCTCAACGGAGTTTCATCATGGAAGAGCCTGGTTCGTAAACCGAGGATCTCTTCGTCTCTAGCCTGTTGAGCTTTTGGCCGTCTTAAGAGACTGCATTTTTGGAAAGGAATGCAGCATTGAATTCCTATTCTTGCGAAGTTGGTAACAATATGAATGGAAAAGTTGTTCCTGGTCCCGAGCTCAAAGGAGCTGAGACTGTGGAAACAATGCTTATTGGTGCTGTAGTGTGCGTACTAACAGCTATGGATCCCGAATTCATAGAACCCGAGGCCGCCATAGATCAGTTCGTTGCTCAAGAAATTCACCAAAGTGAAGGACTGTGAGCTGTGAAATCGGATGGCGCCAATTGAAGAGCCAAAGAATCGAGTTTAGGCCGGAGCCTGTAATCGAGGGTTTGGATCTTATACGAGAGCTGGAGAATCGTCCTGCAAAACAGAAACCCGTTAGGCTCGCCGCAGAGATGGGAGGGCCCCTCTGCGACCACCCTCCGGCGTGAGGATAAGTATTGATAGAGAGAGAAAGTAGAGAGAGAAAGTAAGGACGAAGGTTCAGAAAAGCGTACTTGGTCTTGTACTTGTGGGGGTATTTATAGTAGTCAACTGGCATGACGTCATTCGGCTGGACGCACTTGAATGGGTGTTCGTCCTCGGCAATGATGGAACGGACATCTTCAGGATGTCCGTCTAGGTGTGGTTCGGTTCGTCCCTAATGATTATGTCCGGACTCGGATATGCATCTTCAAACAAGATCAAAAAGAAGCCAGGGCGTCGTGTATAATGATCACGCATATCGGGTCGGGTTATGGATCCATCCGGGTCGCGTTTTGCTGAGCACAGTGAAGAAGAAGATGGATCAGCGCGGTTTATCTCGCGTATAAATATAGTTATACCCGTCTCCTATAACATATAGAATGGTGATCGAGTGGCTGTGTGTCAGTTGTTTGTACAAGAGTACCCGGGTTCGATCCCCGTACTCGTTGTATTTTTATTTTAATTAAAAGGCGGGGTCAGGTAGTGTATTAGTATGATCCGCGCATAATTTAATAACAAAAACATATGTAGCTTAGCTGGTTTGTTGTTCAGTTCTTGACCTGGAGAACCCGTGTTCGAGTCAGCCCCCCTCCATTCTATTTTTCATTAATTAAGTTTCCTAAGGGTTTTCATATTAACCCCTCAATTCTTATCCTTATATACCTTAGTCCCTAACTTGGTTTATGTCTTTCCTTAATAAATTTAACTAACCTAGGGGTGTAAACGAGTCGGGCCGAGCTCGGCTCGTTAAGTTTTTATGAAGCTCGAGCTCGGCTCGTTAGGTTTTTATGAAGCTCGAGCTCGGCTCGGTTCGAGCCTACTTCTTTGAGCTCGGCTCGCGAGTAAAACCCAAAGCTCGAGCTCGGCTCGAACTATTTTGAATTTGAGAACAACCTTAAACGAGATAAAAGCTCGGCTCGAGCTCAGTTCAACATCGTTTAAACGAGCCAAAACTCGGCTCTAGCTCGGCTCAATAATGTTATCATCATTATTAATATATTATATATAAAAAATTAAAATTTTGAATGGGCTCGTTTAGGCTCGCGAGCCTAAACAAGCTTTGTATTTCAGGCTCGAGCTCGGGCTCGATAACAAAACGAGCACCATTTCAGGCTCGGGCTCGTTAAGGCTCGGCTCGTTCGAGCTTTTAACCGAGCCGATCACGAGTAGCTCTCGAGCCTTTAGGCTTGTTTACACCCCTAAACTAACCTAGTTAGATTCTTTTTGAAAATAACTAACTGAGTTGACTAACCTAGTTAGTTGATTTGCTTATTTTATAGTTTCCATTAATTACAAAACAACCCCTCAACTTGTAACTTTTTATAACTAGCAACTTTAACTCCGTTAATGTCCTTCTTTTATTAGTCTAACCGTACTAACTGAGTTTCACTTATAAACTTCCGTTTTTATTCCGGTTTTAATCTGACGCAAAACGTGACGATTAGTTACATAAAAATAATATAATAAAAATTCTTATTTTTATTTTATTGACAAGGGTCCGGTTTTACAATCCGGGTCGGATTTCGGAGGTCCGATTTTGACGGATGTTACATCGATCGAGTGGCAGCCAGTCCGGGTGGCAGCTCGGTCGAGTGGCAATCCGACCGGGTGGCACCTAGGTAGGTAGCAGCTCGGTCGAGTGGCACTCCGGTCGAGTGGCAGCCCGGTCGAGTGGCAACTCGGTCGGCTTGCCACTCGGTTCGAGTGCTCGGCATGATGAGTTTTGAAGTTTCGATTCGAGTGCTGAGCGTTGCGATGCGATAGAGTTTCCTATTCAAATTACTTTTAATCCCAACTACTATATCAACATACAAGCATCCTTATTTAACGTTCGTTTAGCGTTTGTGATTCGATTGCGATTGCGTTTCGATTAATCACCATAACAATCAACATAAATAAACATGCACAAGTAATACATAAATGGCACACACACGTAAAACAATATTCAGACGCGTAATTCGAGTTGCAAGTGCGATTGCGATAAGCGATAAAACGATAAAACATGCGATAAATATCGATAAATAGCGATTAAACCTCGATTATTAACAGATACTCCACATAATACAACTAACGTAAGGCATAAAATAGACTATCTACAAGTCAAAGAAGCCAAAACAGGAATTGAGCAAGGAGTGACAGATCGCAATTAGCAATCTTGTCTCCCTTTGACTTCAATCTTGACTTTGATTTTGACTTTCAAAACACGAGGTGTTACATGAACAACCACCATGTTGGTTTGTCAAAGCGTCGGACCCATTAAGGCGTTGTTAACTTTAATGGGTTAAAGCTATGAACGTTTTAAGTTTTTCTAATATGGTGTTGTTTAGCTTTTGGATTACCTCCAAAATTTAATAGAGCATTCTAAAGCGGAGAATCTATTGGCATATCTCACCCATCTATCCGCACACTTTTCCAATTCAATAAATACGATGAGTATTGAATAAATTAAAAGACTTGGCAGACCGACAGGTGCAGGTGTTGTCTGGCATCGGGCTTAATACGCATCGTATAGGCCTATACGATATGTATCAAGGCATTGAATTTTTGAAGTTTATTTTTTGGTGTGTTGTGCCTAATGCGAATCCAAGAAACAAAAGGGATTTCGAACAGTTGGTCGATGACATGATAGATAAAGATTTTGACACGATCATATCCATTTTCAAGTGTTAGGAAACGAAAGGGATTTTGAGCAGTTGGTCGATGACATGATAGATAAAGATCTTGACACAATCATATCCATTTTCAAGTGTTAGGAAACGAAAGGGATTTTGAGTAGTTGGTCGATGACATGATAGATAAAGATCTTGACACAATCATATCCATTTTCAAGTGTTAGACTAGATAGTCAAGATGAAATATATTAAAACCATTCAAGCCCACTAGTCTATAATGTGTTATGGTGAGATTCTTCAAGTTTGCACAATGGGAGAAAAGACCAGCATCTCTGTCAGTATTGTCATAATGCAATGAGACATAACTGAGATTTAAGCGGCATGTTCCAATCAACATTTATCGACATTGTTATAGGTGATGAAAAAACCCTAAAACGGAATATAATCCTAGATTGTCTAAAGAAGCACTTTTATCATGTGTCATATGGTAACAACTACCAAGGGGATATTCAGATCTCTATTCGGCCATATTTCTAAGCTTTTAACACGAATATTCAGATCTCTATTCGGTCATTTTTTCGAGCTGTCTATTCAATTGAGAGGAATCATTGCATTACATCCCCGTTGAAAACAAGTGGTTGTAATGATGGAACCCTTGATTTGAAATGCATAATGTGCGTTGATCGACAATAGTTATGGTTGTGTGCATCCATATTGTTGAGACAACAACAGATAATGAACAAGTTGTTGGACTTCTTGTTCCAAATGCAGCTAATGAAACCGGAGTTGTTATCTCGGTTGTTCAGTACTTCTGAGACGATTCAAGTGAGAGGAATCATTGCATTACATCCCCTTTGAAAAACAAAATCGATAAATTCAGGGGTATTTTTGAGAAATTTATAGTTTAATACGCATCGTATAGGACTATACGATGCGTATTAACCAACGAAATTACTGAAATACCCCTGTTTTTTTATAAATTCAGGGGTATTTTTTGAGAAAATTCAAAGTTTAATATGCATCTTATAGGCCTATACGATGCGTATTAAGCCGATATACGATACAAAATAGGCCTATACAATCGTATATGGCATAATTTGAAAATTAGTTTTATCATGTTTTCCTCTGTTCGACACGTATACGTGTCGTTTTTTGACGAACTTTCGCATGTTTTATCATTTTATGACATATATCTTCAACATGCGTCATTTCAGTAACGTTCGGTTGCGTGCGATTATCGTATTCTATGATTATGTTGTCACACCCCAACCGATGGCGGAATCATCGGGGCGCGGCACTGAGCGAAACAGATTGTTCAAGAGAATCCACAACAACTATTAAATTACCAAATCCTTAACGATAATATGGGATACTACTAACATATAAATTAAAAATAGTTATTACAGATAATTGTCTCAAAAACAAGCAAACTGTTCCGACAACTCATAAATTATTTGTGGGTTTCTAGACCACCTAAACTTGATTTCCATAACAGCTAGCAAGCAAAGCATCCTAAACACCTGTCACATACGTTAAAATAAAAGTCAATACACATAGTGTAAAGGTGAGCATACAAGTTTAATAGTATAATAGTAGCGAAAGCGATTTACGCATAACCAGCATGTAACACGTAGAGATGTGAAGCAGGTAAGTTATCGAAAATGAAATATGCACAGAGGTGACTGGGATTTGTAGAATGCGCAACACATATCACCACTGTGACACTTGAAGAAAAGCCCTTAACAACCCCTGTCCACGACAGGTGCTGAGTCCAAACTATAGTACTATCGTTGCTAAGGTATCAGGCAACAATCATTGTCTAAACATAACATACTAGCATTCATCGAATAACACGTATAACATGCGAGAGCGGTTAGCGTTTAAAAGTGTTTGCATTGTGTGTTGATTGTGATTTTGATATAGGTAACGTATGTAACACCCAAAAGTGCATAAAGCAAAAAGGGATCGAGTATACTCACAGATCGTCGATAGTGCTAAACACGATCTGTATTGGATTGAAGGGAGCGCTGAGAGATTAGCCTGAACACAGTACGACAGTATGAGCGTTGAAAAGTGTGTGACATAGCGTGTCGGTGAATTTAGAGACGGATGGTGATCCGATCGGATGACCATCCGGACGGATGACCATTCGGTCGGAGGGTTGTCCGTTTAGGAAGGATGTGTTTGTGTTGTCGGAAGGTCATCCGGTCGGATGGTCATCCGGACGGATGACCGTTCGATCGGATGGCCCTTCGTTTGGAACTGACATTCTTTGATGTTTTATAAAATGTTGAAGTGTTGAACATCACAAGTCATTCGGTCAGATCGTCGTTCGATCGGATGGTGATCCGATCGGACGGCGATTCGTTTGGGTAACCTGTTTGTTTGCGAACTCATAAAATCCGTTAAGTTTATAAAGTTTTGCGATTGAACCGAGACGGTGTGATAACGTGTCAAACAACGGAAACCACATCAAGTCTTGTAATTCGATCAAATGGGAATCACCCCGTTTGATCGGTAATTGTTCTTGACAGGATTTCATGTTCAACCCGTGAATCGGTTGTCTTCTTGATAGAAATCCGTTCCCAGACCGACACTTTACTAGAAAATTAGTAGAGGGCCTGATCGAGCTCAGATTCTATCGGTTTTGAGTAAAAGTGAACAATGTTTAAAGAAAAGTTTGAAACACTTTGATTATGCTTAGATTTAAGTGAAGTCAGTGTCTAAACATTGTAGAAATCCTTTAGATCCGAGTTGTTCTTGGTGAGATGGGGTCAAACTCCGGTGCTCATATGAACCCATGATGACGTCACCCGAATCAGCCCAAATCAGGTGGATTTCATGGTTAAAAGTTCTGATTTGTTGGTGAAATTGATGAGAAAGTGTGTGCTGATTGTAGAAGTACAAGATTCGAGATGAAAACTTATAAGAATCGCGAGGAATCGAGAGAAAAATGGCCTGAGAGTGCGTGGGTCGGAGGAGAGTTGTCACATCATGAACAGTGATGTGCACAGGTGAGTAATTATAGGGGAAGAGGAGAAGAGTCGGTGCTGAGTTGTTGGGTCGGAGGGCCCTTCGATCGGATGGCGCTATTCTAGCATATTCGAAGAATAATTTAGTGTATCCCTTACTATCCACATCAGCCATCCTAAGGTTTAAGAATTTGTTTGCTATCTGTTCCTTTTCAGTAACGGGAGATTAATACTGGCTCTGGTGATGCAAGGGTTGACACTATTCTAGCATATTCGAAGAATAATTTAGTGTATCCCTTACTATCCACATCAGCCATCCTAAGGTTTAAGAATTTGTTTGCTATCTGTTCCTTTTCATTGGGTGGGCAGAATTTCCTTTCTGCCTTGTCCTTAAATTCCTCCCATTCCATATTGTAAGTTCTATCACTTCATTTTGATTGGAGGATAGTGTTCCACCATTCTAGTGCTGAATTCTTAAACAGATTAGAAGCAAACATTATTTTATCTTCTTCAGCACACTTGCTTATTCTTAAGACTGCCTCAGTCTTTTCTATCCAGCGTAGGGTTGCAATGGCCCCTTCGTTGCCCGAGAATTCCATTGGTTTACAGGACCAGAATTCTTTATAAGAACAACCGTAAGACACGGTTCTTCTCCTTTTGGGAATGCGCATTTGAAGTATAGGTCCATTGTTCATGTTGTGTTCTGGTTCAATTGGTCGCTTACTGCTATGTTTACTCTTGTTATCGGCTTCCTTAATCGTTTGAATAATATATGGCATTGCATCTATTATTCCTTGTGCGACTATGTGTTGGATAGCACTATTATCCATTTGGTTTCCATTGTTATTGATGCTCGGATTCTCATTAACCACGTTAATGTTACTCTGGTTATCATTATTCAGATTTCCTTGATTTCCTTCATCGGCCATCTGAATTTTAAACATTTACCAATCATTAATAGAATAATTAAATAGTTTAAGTAACAATCCACATAATACACATATTGGTCAAAAACGTCGTGCATTGCGACTTTACTCTTTTCTATATAGTATGCGTCAAATACACACTAAAACAGGAATTAAAAATTACAATACCACTATGCCTCGTTAACCACAAAGTGGTCTATACTACGATAGATTTATTAGTATTACACATATATTTTATTTATTATTATTACCAACTTTACCATCTCCTTCATGGATATGGATTTCCCCCGAAATCCATCTGGCGCTCATCGTATTTCCATACGAGTTGCTCTCCTACATACCTCATCCTCTCGCTACTTTCTATGATTTCCTCTCCAAAATTTCGGAGTTCTTGCAAATTCTCTGCACTCATTGGGGATGCAGGTACTGGTATTGGCTCTGGGTACTGAGGTACTGGATTCTCCTGAGGGTATGGATTCTCCAAAATCTCCCTAATGTATTCATCGTTGTCATAATAGGGATCTAAAGGGTCCAAACCTGGATATGCTGCTAAGTTTGGCAAGGTTTCTTCGTTTAAGTGATAACGTGGCACATAATCCCTAAGATCATCAAACCATGGATCATAATTTGGATCTAGAGGATTAGGGGCTGGTATCCTAGGTATCTCCTCAGGGTTAAAATCATGCATTTCTACCTCCATCAGTTGAGTGGGAATCAAAGGTAAGGGTTGTGGGGCTACTAATTTTTCCAGACTTGGGTCAGCAGCAGTTGTAGCTAGGATATGGAAATTGGCTAGGCTTCTATTAAGCATATCCTGTGTATGGGCATCCGACTCTCACTTAGCAGCTGCTAGAACTCTTTGATGTTGCAACTTTCGCATTCTTTTCCTACGTGCAAATGCTTCCTTACTGAACCATCCTCTCTTTTTATGCGGGAATGGCTCCTCCGACTGAGCTTTAAAGGCAAACATCCCTTCTTCCTGATCAGCAGAATACCCAGAAAGGGCAGGCTGTGAAGAGGTACCTTCACTCCTAGGTGAATCAGACAACTAACGACACATGTCTGAGGGTCCTTGATCACTCATACTGTAAACTAACAAATAGTCAAATAATACAAAACACATAATCACATAAATTATTTCCTAACACAAAATTTAAAATTTAAGTGTCAGCAGAACACTTCTTTGGCTTAGACCAGTGGCCAGGCTCTGATACCACCTTCTGTCGCAACCCCCAATCCCTTATCTATCCCGGGAACGGGCGGACGCGAACTCAGAATTCTGGTGGTATCAGTTTGTTAATTTGGCAGCAGAAATTACACCAGGACCATAGTTAGGAAATGTTTATCAGAGTAAAACCACCATATTTTATATTAATAGTCACATGGGTAAAACCCAAGTTTCTTATTACAACATGTTTATAGGGATAAACCCTATTTTATTGAATTTAAAACATCGTCTTTTAGGTAACTTTTATAGCCACATTTTTCCCAAGCCGTCAGTGCTCTCCAGCTGGCTTTTTACTAATTGGCTGTCACATTGTGTTACTTGAAAAGCGTTTTAAAAACATTTGTCAGTGGGAAATACTGGTGAGTGAATCCCAGTTTAATCAAGAAATATTTTATCATTTAACACAGTATTGAGAGCTATCACATTGTTTATTTCTACACAATTACTCATTCAGTACTGTCAATCCTGACTGGTGGGTCATATTACACATTGGCTAACTCGTCGTCCAATGGTAACGTGTTCCACATTTTGTATACAAAACCCCAACATACCGGCAGTAATTGAAGAACTACAAAGACTCAATCACCGCTTAATCACATTGTAAAGTATTAAGGTTTGGTAAAATATTACAAAAAGTTTAACAAACTCGTATTCGAAAAGCGGTTTTGGGTATATCATTCTCTTGAATTCGTAACGGGTGATAGCCGGAGCGTAGATCTATCTTGGAAAAACACGTAGCACCTTGTAATTGATCAAATAAATCATCGATACGAGGCAAGGGATAGCGATTCTTGATAGTCAGGTTGTTGAGTTCCCTATAATCGATGCACATCCGGAATGATCCGTCCTTCTTTTTGACAAAAAGGACAGGTGCGCCCCATGAAGAGGTGCTAGGGCGAATAAAGCCTTTATCAAGCAATTCCTGGAGTTGACTCGAGAGTTCGCGCATTTCGGATGGAGCGAGACGATAAGGCGCTTTAGCGACAAGATTAGCTCCAGGAATGAGGTCAATTCGAAAATCGATATCATGAGATGGAGGTAAACCAGGTAAATCATCAGGAAAGACGTTAGGAAAATCACGAACCACGGGCACCTTTTCCATTGCCTTCTCTTTCTTTTCCTTCTCCGCTACTACAATGTGCGCTAAGAAAGCTTTGTATTCCTTGCGGAGATAATTGCTGGCTTGGACACATGACATGAGTTGTAATTTATTCTAAGAAACTTCGCCATAGATACCCAATTGATCACCGTTGGAAAGAGAGAAACGAATCATTTTATCGAAATAAACAATTTCAGCATGATTTTCGCGAAGAAAATCCATGCCTACTATGACATCAAAGCTACCGAGCTGCATTGGGATGAGATTGATCGAGAAAACGTGATTGTTGAGCTCCAGGGTACAATCACGTAGAATGGAACTAATAGTGAGGGTTCTTCCAGTGGCAACTTCTACGTTGAATGTTGATGGGAGGTTAACGCGTTTACGGTTTAGGAGCCTTTCGAATTCGAACGATACAAAATAGTTATCGGCTCCAGTATCAAACAAACATGAAGCATATATACCATTTACGAGAAACGTACCATTAACCACGTTGTTGTCTGCTTGGGCCTGGCAGGCGTTGATGTTGAAAACTCGCCCACGGGCTGCTTGCTGAGCTGGCTGCTGCAGTTGTTGCTGTTGTTGATGTTGTTGCTGCGCTGGTTGCTGCTGGGGCTCTTGCTTCGCCACTCTGTTCGGTCAGACATTTGCGAAGTGTTTGGGATCACCACACGCATAGCAGGCTCTTGCGTGAGCAGCAGGAGCAAGAGCTGCTTGTTGTCCCTGTCGAGCGGGAAGTGGAGCTGGCAGAGCAGGTGGAGCTTGAGCTTGAACTTGAGCTTGACGAGGACCAGTACGGCAGTTTGTAGTAAAGTGGCCGTAAAGGTTGCAGTGAACACAAAGTCGACATGCGATTCCAACAGGGTGATGGTAAGTACAAGTAGGGCACAGTGGGTGTGGACCAGTATACGCACGTTGCGCAGGAGGTGCGTTGGTCACGGTTGTAGTAACCTGGCAATTCTGGTTCTACTGTTGGACAGGAACAGCATTGAGAGGAGCGGTTGTGACAGCACAGTTCTTGTTGTTGTTGTTCTTGCGCATGCGGCGTGAAGATTTCGAAGCTTGAGGTGAAGCGGTTTCAGCGGTTGGAGTAGCAGAAGTAGCGGTGGCTTGGTGAAGACTCTTGGTGGTTTTATTGAAGTAACTAGCCCGGACTCGCTTATCATTAATCTCGGCAGCAAGCAGGAAGGTCTCCTCAATTGTTGTAGTCTTGGCCGCTTGGACGAAGTCGGCAACACAATCAGGTAAAGCTCGAATATATTTCTTGATTGTGATGTCGGGAGTTGTAACTTGGCCAGGGCAGATGATGCTAAGCTGTTTGAAGCACGCAGTAAGACCAGTATTGTCGCCACCCTCTTGCTTGATGTGCCAGAACTCGTCTTCCAGCTTTTGGAGCTCGTGCGGAGGATAGAATTCCTTCATCACGAGTTCTTTTAATTCCTCCAAAGTAAGTCCATAAGCTGCGTCGTTCTCACGCCTGTTTCACTTCACTGTCCACCATTCCAGTGCCCTAGACTGGAAGACACCAGTTGCGTTAACAATGCGGAGGTTGTCTGGACATCCGCTTTGTCGTAGAGTGACCTCAATCGAGTCGAACCATGAAAACATTGCACTCGGCCCATCTTCCCCAGTAAAGTCCTTGGGTCCACAAGCTTTAAACTTTTTGAAGCTAAAAGTAGATTTGGGAGAGTCAGTTCTAGATTCCTCAGATGACTTGCTAGCGATTTCATTAATCTCACTCACGATTTGCGGAATGACCTTAGCCATTTGCTTGGCGACTAGCGAGGCGATGCGTTTGTCAGCGTGATTATGGCGATCAGAGCGAGATGTGTGAGATCCGAATGACGACATTGTCTGCAACAGTCATCGTCACGGATTTAGACGATACACTCAATCTCACCACATAGTGTTTAACCAAAATACTATAAAGCTCAGGGACATGTACACTCTCGACATAGAATCACAGAGGCAAATAATTCAAGTAGGCACATAAGAACATAAACACGGAAGCACATAAGCATGTAGAGCACAGAAGCACGTAGTCCACGTAAGCACATATTCCACTATATTTTGCACGTATTCACCTATCTTTCACGGTTGCGTAAAGCGATCGAGAGTTGCGCATGCGAGTAGGGATAGCGAGTAGCGTAAGCGAGTAACATATCAAGTAGTATAGTATGTGATTTGTTAGCGTATTGAGATAAATGTATAAAGCGAGTTGTACGTGCGTATCGAAGCGAAAAGTGGAAAGCGAGTAAATCACCAAAACCGAAACATACATAACACATAAAAACCACATAAAACACGTAAAATCTCACATAAAAGCGACAAATTACAGAGTCAGCGGTTGCGAGCTCATAATCGAAACACATAAAAGCGCTAAAGCGTAAAATCAGCGAAAATCAGAATGTCTCAGGCGTGCTAGACTTTGACTACCCCAAGTGAGTCGACTATTCTCAAGGACTCTGAGTACGCATGTTGGCTTAATTGACTATGCTCTCGCCTCAATCTGGGTGATCGGCACGCATCCTTTCGGCCATTACGCGACCCTAGTCGTTGGAACCCATCGAGACTTTGGTGAGAGTTTTGTAAAACCAAAATATAGAGCGGAATAAGCCATTAAGATGCGGGTTTCACCCCTAACTTAACAACTTTATCATGTTTGTGTGACAAGATCATGAGATAGACAGGGAGAATCGCGTCGAGGTATGGTTTTCACACATGACTCAACGCAAATTCTCATGCTAAAAAGGCGTGTTGAGTGAGTGATTCTATCGAGGGTTTACGGTTTTCACACCTAGTCTCGACCAAATCACTCATTTGTAATGGGTAATTTCGAAAATGTAGGCGTTGTCAGCCTTAGGAAAGGCTAGTGTTTTGCACGAAGTTGTAGTATGTGATGTTCTTGCAAAGTTGTGAATTTAGCGAGTGTAAACGAGAGTATAAAGAGTAAGCACGCGCAGAACCCCTACCGGGTTCGCACAAGGCGGTATGTTGGTACTTAGACTATAGGCTAGGTCAATTCTAAGACATCGACCCGGACTAGCTCGAGTCTTGCCTAATTCCCTATAGTTATGGCTCTGATACCAATCTGTCACACCCCAACCAATGGCAGAATCATCGGGGCGCGGCACTGAGCGAAACAGATTGTTCAAGAGAATCCACAACAACTATTAAATTACCAAATCCTTAACGTTAATATCCCATACTACTAACAGATAAAGTAAAAAAAAAGTTATTACGGATAATTGTCTCAAAAACAAGCAAACTGTTCCGACAACTCATAAATTATTTGTGGGTTTCTAGACCATCTAAACTTGATTTCCATAACAGCTAGCAAGAAAAGCATCCTAAACACCTGTCACATACGTTAAAATAAAAATCAATACATATAGTGTAAAGGTGAGCATACAAGTTTAATAGTATAATAGTAGCGAAAGCGATTTACGCATAACCAGCATGTAACACGTAGAGATGTGAAGCAGGTAAGTTATCGGCAATGAAATATGCACAAAGGTGACTGCGAGTTGTAGAATGCGCAACACATATCACCACTGTGACACGTGAAGAAAAGCCCTTAACAACCCATGTCCACGACAGGTGCTGAGTCCAAACTATAGTACTATCGTTACTAAGGTGTCAGGCAACAATCACTGTGTAAACATAACATACTAGCATCCATCGAATAACACGTATAACATGCGAGAGCGGTTAGCATATAAAAGTGTTTGCGTTGTGTATTGATTGTGATTTTGATATAGGTAACGTATGTAACACCCAAAAGTGCATAAAGCAAAAGGGATCGAGTATACTCACAAATCGTCGATACTGCTACACACGATTTTTATTGGATTAAAGGGAGCGCTGAGAGATTAGCCTGAACACAGTACAACAGTATGAGCATTGAACAGTGCGTGAAATAGCGTGTCGGTTAGTTTAGAGGCGGATGGTGATCTGATCGGATGACCGTTCGGACGGATGGTCATCCGGACTGATGACCATTCGGTCGGAGGGTTGTCCATTTGGGAAGGATGTGTTTGTGTATGAACTTTGAAGTTTTCATTGTAGCATTTTGTAAAATGAGAAGTGTTCCTACATATCAGGTCATCCAGTCGGATGGTCATCCGGACGGATGACCGTTCGGTTGGATGGCCCTTTGTTTGGAACTGATATTCTTTGATGTTTTGTAAAATGTTTAAGTGTTGAACATCACAAGTCATCCGGTCGGATCGTCATTCGATCGGATGGTGACCCGATCGGACAGCGATTCGTTTGGGTAACCTGTTTGTTTGCGAACTCGTAAAATCCATTAAGTTTAGAAAGTTTTGCGATTGAACTGAGACGGTATGACAACGTGTCAAACAACGGAAACCACATCAAGTCTAGTCATTCGATCGGATGGGAATCACCCGTTCGATAGGTAACTGTTCTGGACGGGATTTCATATTCAACCCGTGAATCGGTTGTCTTCTTGATAGAAATCCGTTCCTAGACCAACACTTTACTAGAAAATTAGTAGAGGGCCTGATCGAGCTCAGATTCTATCGGTTTTGAGTAAAAGTGAAGAATGTTTGAAGAAAAGTTTGAAACACTTCGATTATGCTTAGATTTAAGTGAAGTCAGTGTCTAAACATTGTAGAAATCCTTTAGATCTGAGTTGTTCTTGGTGAGATGAGGTCATACTCTGGTGCTCATATGAACCCATGATGACGTCACCCAAATCAGCCCAAATCAGGTGGATTTCATGGTTAAAAGTTGTGATTTGTTGATGAAATTGATGAGAAAGTGTGTGCTGATTGTAGAAGTACAAGATTCGAGATGAAAACTTACAAGAATCGCGAGGAATCGAGAGAAAAGTGGCCTGAGAGTGCGTGGGTCGGAGGAGAGCTGTCACATCATGAACAGTGATGTAACAGGTGAGTATTTATAGGGGAAGAGGAGAAGAGACGGTGCTGAGTTGTTGGGTCGGAGGGCCCTTCGATCGGATGGTCATCCAGACGGATGACCATTCGATCAAATGGTCATTCGATCGGATGGCGCGTGTGAGTTAGTTTTCAACTTTTCGTTTCGTGCGTTGAGCGTTGCGTTGCGTTTCGAGTAAGCGATGCGATAGTCTTACACATTAGTTACAGAAATAATATAACCAACCTAATAACCATAAAAGTAGCTTGTATTTTGGATTGCGATGCGATTGCGTTTGCGATTACCATCCCACAACATAAATAAGCACACGCAAGTAAAGCACATAATAGCACACACACGTAAAACAATATCTAGAACCTGTAATTCGAATGACGATGCGATAGCGATAGCGATGTGATAGCGTTTAGTAGATTAGCGTCTAATTACGTTTATCGAATTGTTACTTCACATATTAATAAATCGTAAAACAAAATAGCGTCAAGCAAAGTATTGATTATCGAGTCAAAGAGTAGATATAACAACCCTCCAAAATATTTCTGACACCTCTAATATGTTTAAAATATCCCAATATGTCCTAAAATACACCCCGTATACGAAAATAGGCCCCGAATACCTTTATTTTTATTAAAATTAATTAAAAACAAAAATCAGGTGGTTCTGGCGGGGCACGACAGACCCCTCGTGGTCCGTCGCGGGCCACGAGTGAGTAAAGGGGTGGCGGAACCCTGGGTGCCACGTGGCACAACACCCGGCGAGCCTATAGTGTTGACTAACTTAAGCTAAGCCATAGCCACCTAGCTCGTGGGCCGCGAGAAAGACAGCTGTGGCTGTCGCGGGCCACGACCCGATGTCGGATCATCCCTATAAATAGAGGTCGTTAGCCTTCAATCCAAATCGTTCAGTCTTTTCATTTCTCTCTCAATTTCTACGTAGTAGGCACTATACCCGGGCATAATACCCCCCATAATTAACGAAGTTCTGCCTCGTAAGTATCATAACCCCTGGTTACGTATTAGATACGCTGCCCGATTGATCTTGGGTTCAGTAACGGCTGTCGAGGTTCTGCCCGACGTAGTCGTTGGAATGCCGTCTCGGGGAGAGTATTACTAATGTAAATATTGGGTTATTATACTAACGCGTGTGCATTTGTGTAATTAATAGATAATCACCAGGAAATCCTTAAGGAAAACCCTAAGACAGCAATGTGAGTAATCTCCTTTTTGTAAACCTTTTTGCAAACTGTTTTTACAAAACCTCATATGATTAACATTATATTAAACAGTTATTGAGTATTTGTATTCTACAATTATCGTCGGTATGTTGGGGTTTTGTATACAAAATTTGTTACTACATTGTGAGTAGTAACATGACCACAAGTCGGGTTGACAGTACCGTGGGTGGTAATTAAAGAAAATGGAAAAAAATGTAATTGTGCGACCGCCCTCAATGCTGTAAAAGGTTTTACCTGTGTTGATTAAACTGGGATTCACTCACCAGTATTTCCCACTGGCAAAATGTTTTTAATCGCGTTTCAGGTAACAAAATGTGAAAGCCAATTAGAAGCCAACTGGACAGCACTGAAGGCTTGGAAAAGTGGCAAGAAAAGTTACCTAATAAAGAGATGTTTTTATTTAAATAAAATAGGGTTTATCCCTTTGAAAATGTGTGTACTTGAAACTTGGGAATTTCCCATGTGTTTAATATTATAAAAGCGTGGTATTTTACTCTGATAAAATATTTCCTAACTACGGTCCTGATGTAATTTCCGCTGCCAAAATGATAAACACCGATACCACCGAAACTGGCCGTGGCCGCGGCCGCCCGTTCCCGTGTAATTAGGGGACGGGGGTTGCATCAGAAGGTGGTATCAGAGCTAAGCCACTGATTCAGCCACATAAGTGTTCTGCTGACACCAAGATATTATTCAAAATGTTAGGAAATTAATTACGAAAATACATGCATATATGTATATTATTGTTATGTGATATTTGACTATTTGTTAGTTTACAGTACGAGCGATCAAGGATCTTCAGACGCCTACCTTCAGTTGTCCAGCTCATCTAGGGACGAAGGCACTTCTTCACAACCTACCCTCTCAGGGTATTCGGCTGACAATGAAGACGGGATATTCATGTTCAAGGCTCAATCTGAAGAGCCATTCCCTCCTAAGAAGAGAGGATGGTTCAGCAGAGGTGCGCATGAACGTAGGAAAAGGATGAAGAAGTTACAACAGCAGCAAGTTTTAGCAGCCGCTAAGAGAGAAACAGATGCTCACACCCAAGATATGCTCAATATGAGGCTAGCAAATTTTCATATTCTAGCAACTACAGTTGCAGACCCTAATTTAGAGCAACTCATAGCACCCCAACCATTACCCTTGTTTCCCACACAACCAATGGAGATTGAAGTCAACTCGGAAAACCAAATCCCAGCACCAGCTTTTGACCTGACTGAGATACCTAGAGTACCAGGACCCAATCCCTTAGACCCAGACTACGACCCGTTGTTTGACGACCATAGGGATTACCAGCAACGCTACCCAATACCAGAAGAACCTATGCCAAACCTAGCTGCTTACCCAGGTCTGGACCCTCTAGATCCCTATTATGATAATGATCAATACATTAGGGAAATTCTAGAGAATCCATATCCTCAGGAAGAACCGATGCCACAGTACCCAGATCCCATACCAGCACCTGCACCACCCATGAGCACTGAAAATGTGCAAGAACTCCGAACCTTTGGTGAGGAGATTTTAGAAGAAAGTGAAAGGATGAGACAAATAGGGGAACGACTCGTCTGGAAATATGACGAGCGTAATATGAAATTTTGGATGAACCCCTATCATTAATAATAATAATATAATATATATATATATATATATATATAATATGTGTGCATGTTTGAAAAAAAATGATGATATATACATTGTAGTATAGACCACCTCGTGGTTAATGATGCATACTAGTATTGTATTTTTATTCCAGTTGTACTTGTAATAAATATAGACGCATACTATAAAATAGAGTAAGTCGCAATGCTCGACGATTTTGGATCAACATGCTTGTTGTGTGATTGTTGCATTGGATATTTTTATGCAATATTAATACTTGGTAATTGTTTAAAATCCAGATGGCCGACGCCGCAAATCTGGAAAACCAGAATAATGAAAATCAAATAAATAATAGTGAAATTCGACACCTTGTAACCCAAGGAATTAGAGATGCTATGCCAGCTATTATCCAAAATGTTAGGGATGCAGAAAATAATGATAAAAGTGGTAATGGAAGTAAACGAACCCATATAGAACCTAGTCACAGCGTACACAATGGACCCATTTTTCAAATGCCAATTCCCAAAAGAAGAAGAACCATGTCTTATGGTTGTTCTTACAAAGAATTCTGGTCCTGTAAACCAATAGAATTCTCTGGCAATGAAGGGGCCATTGCAGCTCTACGGTGGATAGAAAAGACTGAGGCAATCTTAAAAATAAGCAAGTGCGCAGAAGAAGATAAGATAATGTTTGCCTCCAATCTGTTTAAGAACTCAACATTAGAATGGTGGAACACTATCCTCCAGTCTAGGGGAAGTGACAGGGTTTACAATATAGAATGGGAGGAATTTAAGAATATGGTGGAAAGGAAATTATGCCCTCCCAATGAAAAGGAACAGATAGCAAACAAGTTCTTAAACCTTAGAATGACTGGAGTGGATAGTAAGGGGTACACTACTTTATTCTTTGAATATGCTAGAATAGTGCCAACCCTTGCATCACCTGAACCAGTATTAATATCCCGCTACATCTGGGGATTAATCAGTGAGATTAGGCATGTAGTCAAGGCAGCTAGACCCCGAACTATAGAAGAAGCCGTAGAACTAGCAAACACCTTGACTGGTGAATTAGTGCGTACACGAGAAGAGGACCAGAGGAGAAACCTAGCTCAAAAGCTTACCCAAGAATTCCGCTATGGAAATTCCAACCGTGAGAAAAATGTAGGTTCTACCTCTGCATCTTATTGTAAGGCTTGTAAGAAGAAGCATTCAGGAAGATGCTCCACTTACTGCAATTTCTGCAAGCTACCAGGACACAAGGAAGAAGATTGTAGGAAGAAACCTAATAATGGAATGTGCTTCAACTGTGGAGAAAAAGGTCACATCAAGCCAAACTGTCCGAAACTAGCTCCAGCCATGAACAACAAAACTACTAAAAATGCTAGAGCATTTGTTCTGACTGCAGAAGAAGCAAAGATGATCCTGGATGTGATCGCCGGTACATTTTTAGTTAATGATGTTTTTGCTAAAGTATTATTTGACTCTGGTGCAAACCAAAGTTTTATTAATACTTTATTTTGCAAACTTCTCAATTGACCATTAACTAAACTCCCACAAGAATGTCTAGTAGAGACAGCAAACGGAGAAACCATTAAGATTTCTGAAATCTTGCAGGGAGCAAGAATAGAATTTTTAAATCAAAAGTTTATTGCAAACCTTTACCCAATGAATCTAGCAGGATTTGATATTGTGTTAGGAATGGATTGGTTAATAGCCAATAAAGCTAGTATTTTATGTGATCAAAAATCGATCCAAGTAAATTCACCAAGAGGTGAAAAGATCACAATTAAAGGAGATAAACCCTCTAGATCCACAAAATTCATCTCTGTGATGAAAACAACCAGTTATGTAAGAAAAGGATCATTATTGTATTTGATTTCCATAATCATTAATACTAAAGGAAAAGAATTGAAAGATATTCTAGTAGTATCCCACTTTCCAAATGTATTTCCAGAAGAATTACCAGGACAACCGCCAGACAGAGAGGTTGAATTCAGAATCCACCTGCTACCCGGAACAGCACCAATTGCCAAAGCACCTTACCGTTTGGCACCCGCAAAAATGCAGGAACTGTAGAAACAATTAGACGAATTGTTGGAGAAAGGATTCATACAGCCAAGCTCATCGCCATGGGGAGCACCGATCTTATTCGTCAAGAAGAAAGACGGGTCAATGCGTATGTGCATTGATTACCGTGAAATGAACAAAGTCACGATTAAGAATCAGTATCCATTACCGAGAATCGATGATTTATTTGATCAATTGCAAGGAGCTCGATTTTTCTCTAAAATTGATTTACGTTCAGGATATCATCAATTAAAGGTACAGGAAGAGGACATTCCTAATACCGCTTTCAGAACAAGGTATGGCCATTATGAATTTACTGTCATGCCATTTGGTTTAACCAATGCCCTAGCTGCATTTATGGACATGATGAACCGAATATGTAAGCCATATTTGTATAAATTCATAATTGTCTTTATAGATGATATTCTCATCTACTCTAAGAGTAAAGAGGAACATGCAGCGCATCTGCACGCACTTCTAAGTTTATTGAGAAAAGAAAAACTTTATGCAAAGTTTTCGAAGTGTGAATTTTGGTTAGAACGGGTACAGTTTCTTGGGCATTTAGTCAATCATGAAGGAATTCATGTGGATCCCACAAAGATCGAGGCGATTACTAAATGGAAAACCCCTGAATCACCAACTGAGGTTAGAAGTTTCTTAGGATTGGCCATTTATTATAGAAGATTTATTCTTTTCTAGAATAGCCATTCCCATAACTAAGTTAACCTGCAAATCTGTTAAGTTTGAATGGGGACCAAAACAAGAAGAAGCTTTTAGAATCCTTAAGCAAAGACTAACCAACGCACCCATACTAGCATTACCCGAAGGAACGGAAGATTTTATAGTCTATTGTGATGTTTCTAAACTAGGTTATGGATGTGTATTGATGCAACGTCAAAAGGTTATAGCTTACGCCTCTAGACAACTTAAGAATCATGAAGAAAATTATTCAACCCATGATTTAGAATTAGGAGCTATAATTTTTGCCCTTAAGATTTGGAGACATTACCTTTACGGTAGTAAGTTTACCATTTTCACTGATCATAAGAGTTTAAGATATGTTTTCGGGCAAAAGGAATTGAATATGAGACAAAGACGCTGGATGGAAATTCTTAGTGATTATGATTGTAATATCCAGTACCATGCAGGAAAGGCTAATATAGTAGCTGATGCTTTAAGTCGAAAGTATCACGAAAAGCCAAAAAGAGTACGTTCTCTTAAATTAAATCTACAAGTAGATTTAAATGAACAGATCAGGAAAGCACAAGAATCAGTAATCAAGGACGACACTGAGAAATTGAAAGGAATGATTAAGGAACTAGAACAAGGAATAGGTGGAATTTGGAGATTCCATAAGAAAAGAATGTGGATACCTAAATTAGGAAACCTACGCAACCGTATATTAGAAGAAGCCCATAAGTCTAAGTATACAATGCATCCTGGAAGTGATAAGATGTATCAGGACTTAAGAAAAAAAATATTGGTGGATAGGAATGAAAAAAGATATAGCAACCTATGTTTCTAAGTGTCTAACATGTTCACAAGTTAAAGCTGAACATCAAAAACCCTCAGGTTTATTGCAGCAGTTAGAAATGCCAGTTTGGAAATGGGAATTGATAACAATGGATTTTGTTACTAAATTACCCAAGATAAGAAAAGGTAATGATATAATCTGGGTGATTGTAGACAGGCTAACTAAGTCAGCACATTTCCTACCAATGAAAGAAACTTTTAGTATGGAAGAATTAGCTAAATTATATGTAAATGATATAGTTTTATTACATGGAATTCCTTTATCAATTGTTTCTGACAGAGATAGCCGTTTTACCTCTCATTTTTGGACAAGTTTCCAAAAAGCAATGGGAACCAAGCTAAATCTAAGCACAGCTTACCATCCTCAAACGGATAGATAAAGCGAAAGGACAATTCAAACAATGGAGGACATGCTTAGAGCTTGTGTAATTGATTTTGGAGGTAACTGGGACGATCACTTACCATTAATAGCATTTTCTTATAATAATAGTTATCACACAATTATCAATGCTGCACCATTCGAAGTACTTTACGGATGAAAGTGCCGAACTCCAGTCTGTTGGGCAGAAATTGGAGAAAAAAAACTATCCGGGCCTGAAATAGTGCAAGAAACAACTGACAAGATCATTCAAGTCAAGGAACGATTGAAAGCAGCACGTGATCGACAGAAGAGTTATGCAGATAACAGACGAACGCCATTGGAATTTCAGGTAGGAGACAAAGTGTTATTGAAAGTTTCTCCTTATAAAGGAGTGGAAAGATTCATCAAAAGAGGAAAGCTAATCCCCAGGTATGTTGGACCTTTTGAGATTATTAAAAGAATAGGACCTGTCGTCTATCAGCTACAACTGCCAGAGGAAATGGCAGGAATACATGATGTATTTCATATATGTAATCTTAAGAAATTCTTAGCCGATGAATCATTGGTAGTACCTCTTAAGGATATAGATGTAAATGAAAAGCTTAAATTTGTAGAGAAGCCTCTACAGATTGAAGACAGAAAGGTCAAGAATCTCAAACATAAAAGATTAGTTCTGGTCAAAGTAAAATGGGACTCCAAGAGAGGATCAGAATACACATGGGAGCTTGAATCAGAAATGCAAAGGAAATATCCACACCTATTCCAGTAGACCTCGAGAACGAGTTCTAAAACAAGGTGGGGAGGATATAACAACCCTCCAAAATATTTCTGACACCTCTAATATATTTAAAATATCCCAATATGTCCTAAAATACACCCCGTATATGAAAATAGGCCCGAATACCTTTATTTTTATTAAAATTAATTAAAAACAAAAATCAGGCGGTTCGGGCGGGGCGCGACAGACCCCTCGTGGTTCGTCGCGGGCCGCGAGTGAGTAAAGGGGTGGCGGAACCCTGGGGTGCCACGTCGCATAACACCTGGCGAGCCTATAGTGTTGACTAACTCAAGCTAAGCCCTAGCCACCTAGCTCGCGGGCCACGAGAAAGACAGCTGTGGCTGTCGCGGGCCGCGACCCGATGTCGGATCAGCCCTATAAATAGAGGTCGTTGGCCTTCAATCCAAATCGTTCAGTCTTTTCATTTCTCTCTCAATTTCTACATAGTAGGCACTATACCCGGGCATAATACCCCCCTTAATTAATGAAGTTCTACCTCGTTGTAAGTATCATAACCCCCGGTTACGTATTAGATACGCTGCTCGATTGATCTAGGGTTCCGTAACGGCTGTCGTGGTTCTGCCCGACGTAGTCGTTGGAATGTCGTCTCGGGGAGAGTATTACTAATGTAAATATTGGGTTATTATACTAACGCGTGTGCATTTGTGTAATTAATTGATAATCACCAGGAAATCCTTAAGGAAAACCCTAAGACAGCAATGTGAGTAATCTCCTTTTTGTAAACCTTTTTGCAAACTGTTTTTACAAAACCTCATATGATTAACATTATATTAAAAAGTGATTGAGTATTTGTATTCTACAATTATCGTCGGCATGTCGGGGTTTTGTATACAAAATTTGTTACTACATTGTGAGTAGTAACATGATCACAAGTCGGGTTGACAGTACCGTGGGTGGTAATTAAAGTAGATGGAAACAAATGTAATTGCGCGATCGCCATCAATGCTGTAAACGGTTTTACCTGTCTTGATTAAACTGGGATTCACTCACCAGTATTTCCCACTGACAAAATGTTTTTAAACGCGTTTCAGGTAACAAAATGTGAAAGCCAATTAGAAGCCAGCTGGACAGCACTGAAGGCTTGGAAAAGTGGCAATAAAAGTTACCTAAATAAAGAGATGTTTTTATTTAAATAAAATAGGGTTTATCCCTATGAAAATGTGTGTGCTTGAAACTTGGGAATTTCCCATGTGCTTAATATTATAAAAGCGTGGTATTTTACTCTGATAAAATATTTCCTAACTACGGTCCTGATGTAATTTCCGCTGCCAAAATGATAGACACCGATACCACCGAAGCTAGCCGCGGCCGCCCGTTCCCGGGTAATTATGGGACGGGGGTTACGACAGTACAAGCAATAATTAAGTCAGAAATGACAGATCTGATTACCAATCTTTTCTTCCTTTGATTTTGACTTTGGCTTTGACTTGTACTTTGACTTTGACTTCGGAAAGTCGGATTGTTACATACGTACAGTTTTGTTTTAAATCCACTTGTATTATATAGTGTTGTGTTATATGTATACGCGTGTGGAAACATCATTAGTTGCATATTTTGAAGTATTTTTGCCTATTTTGATGTATTCTAATATATTGTTGCGTATTTTATAGTATTTTGATGCATTTGAGCGTATTCTGACGTATTTTAGCTTATTTTAACTAATTTTAGGTTATTTTTAAGCATTTCGGGGTATTTTAACGTATTTTAGCATATTTTATCGTAATATGACGTATTTTAACATATTGCAGCGTATTTAGCATATTTTCATGTATTTTAGCATATTTTTGCGTATTTTAGAGTTTTTTTTCGTATTTTAGAGTATTTTAGCGTACATTAGAGTAGTTTAGTGTATTTTCGCATATTTTAGTTTATTTTGACATATTTTAGCGTATTTTCCCATATTTTAGTGTATTCTAAAAATCACTCTAAACCTCTCTCTCTTGAAGATCATTGGATTTGCATCAAGAAGGATAACGCAAACAAGTTCTCCACAGTTTGTTATTTAGATCTCTATTCGGTCATCTTTTCAAACTACAACACACGAATGTGTGGTTTCAACGAATTGGTGTGACTCGGTAGTTAGATAACGATAAGTTTAAACTTTATATTGTGTTATTTGACCAAGAAAGGATTGGAGGTGATTTCTACTTTTAATAAGTTGTCACAGTTGTCAAATTTGTTGCGTGCATTCATATTGTTGAGACAACAACATATAATGA
This sequence comes from Helianthus tuberosus, assembly GCA_030545235.1. Lineage (NCBI taxonomy): Eukaryota > Viridiplantae > Streptophyta > Magnoliopsida > Asterales > Asteraceae > Helianthus > Helianthus tuberosus. Next base: position 56,591,978 of record CM060354.1, on the reverse strand, counting down.
ACGAATTGTTGGACTTCTTGTTCCAAATGCAGCTGTAGGATCCGTACTTAAAGGTCTCTCTCTAAAAGACGCAACTTTACAGCACGCTTACCTTAATCACATCTTCCATGGAGTCACAGATCCGATAATAGGGCCCATGGATCTTATGCCCACTCGCAGTACAACCGGGAATTGCAAACCGCAACATTTTTTTACTATGGGAACGGTGGCTATGGAAAATACAAACCGCAATCGTTTGTGACTATGGGAATGGTGGTTATGGGAAACACAAGTTTTATTTTTGAGCTTGATGGATGTCCGTTATCTCAACGCTTCTCCTTACATTACTGATCTGGAATTGGAGAACCGTTGTGTATTTGCTTACTGATTATTGAAAAAATTTGTTGAAATCGTATTGTTACACCCCAGCAATTTACATCCATGAACCGTACTGTTATTACATCCGAGACGATTTAAGTGAGTCCTATGGAGTCACAGATCCGTGGGCCCTATTGTCGGATTTGTGACTCAAGGGGATAATGGATATGGTAACAACCACCAAGGCGGTATTTGAGTGATTTTCCTTCAATTTCCAGAACAGCGACTAGCAATACCAGTTTGTTACCAGTGCGGTTGTCGTGAGCCTGAGCAACTTTTAATAAGCTGTCACAGTTGTCAAATTCGTTGCGTGCATTCATATTGTTGAGACAACAACATATATTGAACGAATTATTGGACTTCTTGTTCCAAATGCAACTGATGAAATCGGAGCTGTTATCTCGGTTATTCAGTACTTTCGTGATAAATACAATGTTCATCTTCGTTATCCTTTGCTTCCTAGAATTCAAGCAGGCACGGATGCTAAACGTACTATTATTACATCCGAGACGATTCAAGTGAGTCTTATGAAGCAAGTGTCTGTCTATTAAATTGAGAGGAATCATTGTATTACATCTCCGTTGAAAAACAGAATCAATAAATTTAGGGAAAATGGGTTGAAAGATGATAACCCAACAGTGGAGGATCTCATTCTACAGCTTCGATAAATTCAGGGGTATTCTCAAATAATGTTTTCTAGATGTTTGAAGACCAACAAATGTTCAAAGTGTTACTTCTTCGTTCGCGTGACAGAAAGCTACCGCGTGATAGAAAGCTACCTTGCAAAATTAAAAAAAAATTAAATCAACACCTTAAATACGCTTCGTATAGGCCTATACGATGCGTATTATTTTTTTATAAGGGGACATTGTCAACCTTTGACTGACCTAGAAGTTTGAACCAACCTTAATACGCATCGTATAGACCTATACGATGCGTATTAAAGGTATCGATTTAATTTCCCTAGGTGTGCCAATAATACGACCCTTGTAGAGCCTCTTTCTGAATAATGCCTTGAGTTGATTAATTCATTTTTCTTTTCTTTATGTTCAAACCTAGCAATAATCAAATTTAGAAACATCTCAGTATTATCATTTGCACTAAGACTCTCTTGTGATTGATGTGACAAAGATCGAGATGGGTCCTATACATATAATAAATACCAAATGTAATTAAAACATTAGGGTATACGGGGTACTCTCGGTGACCCCATGCGGTGACCCAAGTCCCCGAGCGGGAACACCGCCGCCATCAACGCGGGGACCGAATTCGGTGAATGGGATCGGTGTGTGTTCACCGCTTGAGAGAGAGAGAGAGGGGGGGGGGGGGGGGGGGGTGATTGGTTGTTAATGTGGGTCCACCCTTTTTCCACCAATCATATTTTTTCCTTCTTTTTTTATAAAAAAATAATTGTGTGAGTGGAGTGCCGCCATCAAATTGATGGTGTGAGGGGAGTTAAGAGGGGAGTTGACGCGCGTGCTGATTGGTCGTGCGCAAGAGAGGAGACTCCCCTAAGAGAGGAGTGCCCCTCTCATCCTTAGGTACTTTTGGTCAGCAAAAATCCAAAATATGGGTTTAATACTTTTATGCCCTTAAATTTTAGTGGTTTCTATAAAAATATGGGGACATTAATGGCTGATATTCATCCATAACCTTGACAAATAATTTATAGTTTCCAATTTACTAAATTTTTATTCTTTGTGTTCTTAAAATCTATATTTTTCGTCAAACATATTTTTATCCATCAAATTTTATTTCCATTTTCTTGTTGTCTTGTTGGGAACGATCATCTTGGGTATTGTTTCCCATGAGTTCGTAATCTCATGTTCCAATTACATAGAATTTTACATAATTTATTATTTAGCATCTACATATTTTAGAAACAACAATTGTCATAGTTGAAGATGAGAAGCTTTCTATGATCAAAGACGGGTCTACGTGATTTCTTGTGTTGTTAATCATTTACGAATCGAATAGTGTGTATGAGCAAGGCCATGAAAGGTCTATTAAAAGGCCTACGTTACATCTCTGAAATTTTCGGTACATTTTTTTAATTGTGATTCTGAATATTATGTTTTATTGCTTATGTTTCTTGACATGGCTTATGAATTCGTGTGAACTATAGAGGCGGATAATGAAAAGGAACCCGAAATACAAATTGGTGCGCCCACGGATGTTAAACATGTTGCCCACATTGGTTGCGACGGCCCTTCTTCCAATGCTCCTAGTTGGGTAATCCCCGATCTATTGTATAACATGTCTCATATGTTGGTTGTGATTGTCAATATGACATCAAGTTGTTCTTACTCGAGTTTTGTTGTATGTGGTATGTGTACCGTAGATGAATGAGTTTCAAGGTTCGGATGCTGGATCGTCAGATGTAAATGGTGGAAAAGGTACGTTTGTTTCTTAATGAAGATCGTAAGATCTTTAATCAAGAATGCTAACCAAATGTTCATTTATTTAGATTTTTATCACCATTATGCTCATATGTATGTTAGGGACAAAACTAAAACTAAAGGGGTCCGTTTAATTTTCGATCAGTCAACCAATTTTTTTATAATAAAGGGTTTTCTTGTGACCAAACCACTAAATGTCTTTAGAAAAATAGTTGGAAGGAAATAGTTTTGGTACCGACATTGCTACTTGTGTGCTCCTTCTAAATTTTGAATTTAATATTGCTTATTGCGCGATACAGATGGAACTTCAAATCGTCATGGCAAGTCGAAGCAATCCAAGAAACAAGCTTCTAACAAGAGCACGAATAGTGACATTGAAACAAGCCGAGGTAGGCGAGCCAAAACCTCAACCGCGGGATCAGAGTCGCCTTCACAAGAAGTAGGAGCAAAAAAGAACCGAAGGAAAAAGAGATCAAACAAAGATCCGTCTGCCTCAAACGATGATTAAGGTCAATGAGTTTTGTGAATATGACCATCCCTAAAACTTACCATGCTTTTTTAACATATTTACATGATATTTAACAATTTTATACCGTATAGGACCGAAAACTGTTTTATGTATAAATCATTAGTTGATGTTCGTCACTCTTTGTATTATTTTTGCACATATGCAACAATGAGAATTGTAGCATTTCGGTTCATTCTAGTAGTCATACAACTCGATTATATCGCGCTTGCTTTTATTCCACAACTCAACCAAAAAAAAAAGCAAACCTATACCATGGACCAGGAACCGGACCAACCTGGTATAGAACCGAAAGCCAAGAAAAGCGAACCCGATGATTTGACCGCATAGCACATTTGGTTTTAGATCAGTTTCGGGTTTTATATGTGGGGTTAAATGTTTGGACTTGAGACGGAGTTTGGAGCCACAATTAGTGGGCTGACCGAATTTTTGGGCTGTTTAATTTATGGGTTGCAATTGTACACTGATGGTTAATAAAGTTGAAAGTTTTTTTGGGCCCGTCCTAAACTTTCTGAAAATAACAGTCAATAAGCTTCATGGTTGTATACTTGTAATTAGAGGTATAAAAAAACCGGTTTGGGCCTGCCAAACTGGTTTTCAACCCGGCCCAATCCCAAAGACCCCGGTCTAGGCCCCGACCCAACCCGATGATTTGACGTAGGTTTGGGAAATTTTGCATTGAGAACCAGAACCAGTTTGAGCCCGATGTAAAAAAAAAAAGCCGGACCAGTTTACGACTCGAACCAGTTTGAGCCAAACCAAGTTTTGTACATGTAACACCTCTAGTTGTAATTGTACAACAAGAAAATCTTGCCTAGACCATTCTCTGTTTCAAATAATACTTTTCAGTGTATGATTAAATGTTAATTTTCATGTAGTCAGTGAATAAAATAAAATAAAAAATTTAAATGTTAACTTTATACAATAAAATAAAGTATAACATGATGTTTCTAACAAATATGGATGGTAACTATATAACAAAAAAAATGTATATTTGAATTTTAATATAGTCGCCGTTTGAAAAAAAAAAACTATATAACAAAAGTAATATAGGTTTCCAATAAAAAAGAACATGTATTATTTTTGTCATCTTTACCAGTGAGTCGTGGCCACCATCGGTCCATCTAAGCTTATCTCAAAATTTCAGTCGATTACAACTTATCAAAAATACTTAAAAAAGAAACGTAAATAAAATAGTATCAATAAATAACATAATGACATGTATCATGTATGCAAAATTACTTTACGCAAGTGATCAAATGCTTCAGTAATTGGACAAGATTATGAACTTTAATACAAATCCAATACTTTCTACCCATGCTATAGATAAAATATACATAGTAGAATATCTAACTTTTTACAATACGAAACGTTAATAAAAAAAAATACATTGTAAGTTCGGCTTGATTTCATACAACGAATAGATAAAACGCTACGCTCACACAACGAAACATAGATATATATATGTCGTTACGTAGATAAAATCTCTTAGAATATATAATTTTTTCACCATTTCTGAAGAATCAAATTTTAGCCAGAGATGACTTAGATCAGTTCCACCAGCGGAATGCTTCTAATATTGGCTCCGAGGTTCGATCACCCGCTTGTCCTGCAAAATAGCAACACCGTTAGGCTCGCCACAGGATGGGATTCCTCCCTGTAACCACCATCGGGCGTGAAGATAAGTACTTGTTTGATGAATTAGGGTTCTTATGAGAAAGAGAATTAAATAAATTGCGTGTACTTGTGAGGTGTAAATCTTCATCCTAGTAGATTTGGTTAGACGTCGTCCTTTAGGTGAGAATGGTCCCCACAACTCGAACGGTTTTGACGACACCTGTCATTCTCCTATAGGTGGAGAACATTCCATGCCCATGGTGTGCATGAGTGTGCCAACGTCATCTTTGCTCTGACCGGTAGAAAAGGGATCGGCACTCAGGATGTGCTCGGAAGATGATTAGTTGTGCGCGGGACAACCGTAAGGTAGAAGGTGTGACACTTTTATTTATTTCGTATGATTGATCTTTCGCCACTTGTCCTTGGTGAAGAAATCACTGGCCTGCTTCGGTACATTCCTTTATAATTTCAAAATTTATTTAGTTAAGTAACTAAAAAATAGTTAGATAATAAAAGAAAAGGAAAAAATTGTATTTTAAATGTAACAAAATTGGGTATTAAGATGTGAAATAATGAAAATACACTGAGTTCTTAGTTCGTTTTTAACTAGAGTTAGCCTTAATACTCTATTTTGTTACAAAATCAATAGTTAATACCCGATATTGTAGCTTTAAACTTTTAGTACCCAACCTTAGGATTAGGTTCAAGAGTGAACACTAGTGTAGCTTGCGAACTGAGTGAACTAATCCTGGCCATACACGTGTGTAGATCAATGACTAGGATTTGTTCACTCAGTTCGCAAATACACTAGTGTTCACTCTAGAACCCCACCCCCCAACCTTATTAGCTTCCACAAACCACAATGATCAACTATGTAATTAACTCTAAAAAATATTCTAAATACAACGTTGCAACGTGTTTATTTTTATCTATGTTTTAAGGGAAGTTTAATTTAAAATCAAATGAGACAAATACAATTTATTTTTTTCTTCTCTGAGACGAACCGAACCAGTCGTATCTGAACAAAATCAGTACCAGTAACAATATTTGTTTTATGGATTTCGATGAAATTAAAACACGTGTCGATATCATTTTTGTCGTATCTTTCTCTATTGCCCTGAATGCCAACATTGTACAAATATTATAACGAACCAAACAAATATCACTCAAATAGTCAAATTCATGCTCAAAGTTTTTTTCTTTTAGTTGCTATCGTGAACGTCACTACCGTAACGAACCAAAACAGTTGCATCATTCCCACGGTGAAGCGCAAGTCTTTCCACTTTTGTTTATTACTTATTTTTTTGTTGTTTGTTGATATATTTTGAATCTTAAATCTCCCATTTTAACCTTATAAAATATTAATCAGTGGATCTAAAAAAGTAAAAAACACTCGAGAACTGGCACTACAAAACACTTCCATCATCTCCCGCTTAACGTCATCATTCATTCAAACATTCAAAAAAAATCTCTAAAATCTCTAAACATGCCATAAATCATCCAACAAAACTTCACTCCACAATGTCATCCTCCACATCACGCCGCCCAAAACACACCGTCACCTTCCCTAAAACCACCACCCTTCCACCACCAAAAACAACCAGAACCACAACTCCTTCATCCAAAACAACCACGTTCACCGGTAAAGAAAACGCCAATGTTTTCAGATCCACTTCACGTACTCGAGCTGCATCGAAGCCGCTGCTTCCTCCGGTGGCTCGAGCCGATAAGGAGAGCGTGGAGCCACGCGCCAGGTGGTCAACAAGTGTCTCTGCACGGTCAAGAGGTAGAAGCTCTAGTCCTTGTGAGTTTAATAGGATTAATACTATTATTACATCTGATGTGCGTAAACCTAGGGTTTCGGTTGATCGAAATGCCAGAAGTGTTAGTGTTGATAGGCCTGCTAGGGCTTCCAATGTTCCTGATTCTAGATCTAGTTCTAAGATTGGAGTTAAGAGTTTAATAACTTCTGTTGCCAGTTTTGAGAAAAGTAGTGAGTTGGTAAAAGATTCGAAGCCGAAAGGCCCGAAACTTGTAAAAACACGAAGTGCTAGGGTTTCTACTGTTTCGGATGAAAACTGTAGTTTAGATTCTGTTCCGAAAGTTTCGGAGACTGTTAAGTTGTTTGAGAAGTTCAGGTCGAAATCGTGTGTAGGATTAAGGTCTGGTAGTTTAACTGAGTGTGAGGAGAATGGTATTCGGTCGAGTTTTGGTAATTCTAGTGGGAAGTTAAGTAGAGGGAGTGGTTTGGATGGTTCGAAAGAGAAGAAGACGAGTGAAGATAGTTTAAGTGCTAAGTATCCGAGTAAGCTGCACGGGAAACTGGCGTTTTTGGAAGAGAAGGTGAAGAGAATAGCGTCGGATATTAAGAGGACAAAGGAGATGTTGGATTTGAATAATCCTGATGCGTCAAAAGTAATGCTTTCGGATATTCAGGATAGTGTTGCGGGGATTGAGAAGGCAATGGGTGATGTTGTGAGTGGTGAAAACGTAAGTGATAATTTGCAGATTAACACTACGAAAAGGCGTAGTTCAATCCAGGAGTCAAGTGATGCAAAAAGTTCAGCTAAGGGGTTGAATACTGATGAACTAGAAGCAAGGTTCTTTCCTCATCATAAATTAATCAGAGACCGATCAACACTAAAAGCGCCTTTAGGAAGCCAGGAAACCGTCAAAACAGAAGCTGTTTTAGCTATCACCGAAGCAAAACAGGAGGAAAATAGTAATGCACCTGTGTTATTGGATTTATCGAGTAAAGGGGAGTCTAAAGTTACGGTGAGGGGGGTTGAAGAAACAGAAAGCACTATAAACTTAAATGAAAAGGATTCTATAAACACTAAAAATGGACAAAGTAACTTCGAAACAATGCTCACTGCTTATGAAACACTTGAAGAATGTGACGAAGAAGAAAATAAAACGGTTATGATACATGTAGAGGAGATAGATGATAGTTTCAACAATCAATTAAATGAGATCGGGCACAAGAATTCCACCGGTGGATGGTTTGTATCAGAGGGAGAGTCTGTTCTACTTGCTCATGATGACGGCTCTTGCACGTTCTACGATATTGTCAACTCTGAGGTACTAAATGTTGTTCCATCCCATTTTACTATTTTACTCATAGTTCATATAACAATAATGGTTATTTCAGGTGAAATCCACATACGAGCCTTTAGCCGAAGTTTCAACTAATCTGTGGAGAGACTGTTGGATAGTACGTGCACCTGGTGCAGACGGTTGCTCCGGAAGATACGTTGTGGCTGCATCAGCCGGAAATAGAACCAATGCAGGCTTTTGTTCATGGGACTTTTACACCAAAGAAGTAAAATCATTTCACATAGATGAAGTTACTAATACAAGTAGTACAAGTAACCGACAATGGTGGTATAAACCGTGCGGTCCCCTTATTATCTCAACAACCAGTAATCAAAAGGGTGTCAGGGTTTATGATATTCGCGATGGAGAGCATGTTTCGAAGTGGGATGTGCAGAGTTTTGTTTTGTCAATGGAGAATTCGAGCCCGTTGCAATGGAGAAACAGGGGAAAGGTGGTTTTAGCGGAGACTGGGGGTGTTTGTTTGTGGGATTTAGGGTCCATTACCCCTGAACCGTTACTTTCGGTTTCGGCTAATGGTAAAAAGATTTCGGCACTTCATGTAAATAATACTGATGCTGAGCTTGGTGGAGGCGTTCGCCAAAGGTAAGTCTTTTATTGATTCTTTTATAGGTGGTAGTAGGGCTGCAAACGAACCAAACGTTCAACAAACAATTCGTGAATTGTTTGGTGGGAGGTTCGTTTGTGTTCGTTCGTTTATTAAACAAACGAACACGAACAAAAAATTTCATACGTTTAGTTAAATGAACGAACGTGAATAGAGGCCGCGTTCGTTAATATATGTTCGTGAACATTCGGTAACGTGTTCGTTTATGTTCGATAGTTCATTAGTGTTTTTAGTGTTTATATTTTATCTAGAGTTAAATGCCATTTTAGTCCCTGTGGTTTGGGTCATTTTGCCAGTTTAGTCTAAAGGTTTCATTTTTAACCTGTGGGTCCAAAAAGTTTTCACAGTTGCCATTTTAGTCTATTGGGTTAACTTCATCCATTTTTTCTGTTAACGAGAAGGCCAATTCGGTCATTTTATATGGCTGAATTGCCCTTTTAGTTAACAGAATTACATACAAAATGACCAAATTGGCCTTCTCGTTAACAGAAAAAATGGATGAAGTTAACCAAGTGGAGTAAAATGGCAACTGTGAAACCTTTTTGGACCCACAGGTTAAAAATGAAACCTTTGGACTAAACTGGCAAATTGGTCCAAACTACAGGGACTAAAATGGCATTTAACTCTTTTATCTATATACTTCAAAATTCCAACAAATAAAATAATTAATAAGTGTCATTGTATTACATATTTTGTTCATGAATACTGTTCGTGTTCGTTTGTGTTCATGAACATTGGTTTGTGTTCATCAACGCTCGTTTTCGTTCGTCACCTAAAATTAACAAACGAACATGAACACAATCATGTTCTTAACAAACGAACATACATGAACATAAAAATTCGTTAGGTAAGTGTTCACAAACAATTCGTGAACACATATATTTCTTAACAAACGTCCGTTCGGTTCCTTTGCATCTCTAGGTGGTAGTTTTGACCTTTTTTTTAATTTATTGGATTCATTAATATTAAATATGCTTATTATTATATTGCTATACAGAGTAAGTTCATCAGAAGCTGAAGGGAACGACGGTGTATTCTGCACATCAGATTCTATAACTGTACTAGACTTTCGTCATCCAGCTGGCATTGGTCTCAAGATTCCAAAACATAACACCACTGCCCATTCGGTTTTCTCTCACGAGGATTCCATCTATCTCGGTTGCAGTGGCTCACCATCAGCCACCAAAAAACCGCCATCCCCCGCCCAAATCCAACAGTTCTCTTTACGCAAACAGAAGCTGTTCACCACCTACACGTTACCCGAATCTAAAACAAATTACAAAGCCATAACACAGGTTTGGGGTAACTCGAATTTTGTCATGGGTGTATGTGGCTTGGGTATGTTTGTATTTGATGCATTGAAAGATGATGACTCGAGAGGTGATCATGGAAATTGTCAAAAGCTTAGAGAGACTGGGCCTGATAACTTATATTGTCCTTCGTTTGATTATTTGGGATCACGAGCTCTGCTTATATCAAGAGACCGCCCTGCAGTTTGGAAGTACTTGGCTTAGTTACCATTACTTATGGTTTTGAGTTTGTGTAATATATTTGTCACCAAGTGTGTGTATTTTGCTGTTTCGTGTATTGTTTGTTACATTTCTGTATGTCATGGAGTTTTAAGCTTAATACATGACAACTTAGGATCTGTTTATATAAAAACCTGGTCAATTTTAGCCTATTTTATGTAGAAACAAGTCAAATAGTAAATAAAATATTTACAACACTCCAAAGTAAGGTATCCGGTTCACCTCTTCAATTTTTTTCTTTTCTTTTTATTTCTTCTTTTCGTTTTTGCTCTGGAATGGCATCAAATAACATAGTGAGCTCCGGCAGACTATTTGGCTCCTTGCCTGCTGGCCTATGTGGTGTATATAAATAGACAGACAGATATAATCCTTAAAAGCAGACATGTTTTGTGATCAATATTCTATCAGCTAGCAATGAACATCAACCACCACCCCCCACAATCTAAATGGTCCACCGACCTCTTTGAATGTGGCAGCAATCCAGCTACATGTAACCACCACTTCTTTCTCTATATTTATGTATTTATTAGTTTTACAAATGATAATGATACTAATGATGTGGTTTTGCAGGTTTCATAACATGTTGTCTTCCATGTGTAACTTTTGGTCAGATTGCAGAGGTGTTGGACGAGGGTAAAAGTTGTAAGTAACTAAAAAAGTATCATTTGTTATATCCTCACCGACGACCATCACCCTCCCCACTGAGCGTTGTGTCCCTCGTGTTTGTTTGTCACCTGTTATTTGAACTTTTGTTTGTTAAATGTTCATCTTTTCAGTTCACTAGCAACCATACAAATTTCAAGCATGGATATTGTTTTTTGTCTCTTTTACGACAAATTACACTAATTTATAAGCTGACTGGTTGAATAACCTCCTTTGACCGTATATTGGTGGTTATTTTGAAACTTTTGACCGTGATGGTTACTTGGATCATTACAACAACTAAGGAGATAGATCAGCTACACTTCGTTTTCTAGGTCTTGTCATGAAGCAAGTTGCAACAACCAAAAACACGTTAGAGTACCCACATGCTTGAAGCCCCATGGGTACTCGGACGCCCAAGTCAGCAGGACCCACATATTGTGAAATCATCAATGTGTGTTATATGTGTGTACATGCAATAGTGACAATATAATGAGATTTTTTTTTTTTTGAGGAACTTGATTTCTTGTAGAAAGGTCTTCTATTTATAAGAGGCTGGTGGGTCTAACCCTAATGAGCCACCTTCAACTCTCGCGCCTCCCAAGATTGGGTGCACTTGAATTGGGCCGAACATATTAGTTTTTTGGCCCATTTAGGAGAGTATCTCTGAAACGGTTAATTCTGACAAAATCTTGAAAATAGACGTAAAAAGTGTTTGCTCAACTCTTTATTCAATTCGCTCATTTCTATCACTTACTACTAGTAGAAGACTCTTGATTTGGTTGTACATGCAGCATGCGTGGCTGAAGGCTTAATCTATGGTGTCTTGATGACCATTTCATGCCATTGGGTCTATGCGTGCATGCTTCGAGAAAGACTACGAACTAAGTATGGTTTGCCATCTGACCCTTGCAACGATTGTTGTGTTCATTTTTGTTGCGAAGCTTGTGCCCTTTGTCAAGAACATGCTGAACTTGAGCACCGAGGGCTCGACCCATCTAAAGGTTGGTTCTATAAAGTTAAAAAATTGCTTCCAATTTGGCTAGAATTTGACCATACTTGTGTTAGTGTTTGGGTTAACATGGCGATGTTTGCTAATAGGTTGGATCGGACCACCAAATGTTCCTCCACGTATGCCACCTTCAATGGAAAGAGTTTGAACTCATTGTGATTTGACGAGGGGTTACATTTATCATTTTATAGAAGGAATAATCGCATTCGACGAGGGGTTACATTTATCATTTTATAGAAGGAATAATCGCATTTAAGCAATATTTGATCTACTGGTTGGCGTTTTTACAAGAAATAACAGCATACTTATGTTAAATGTATGTAGAAGGTTGATTTGTCAATTGAACGAGTATTTTAAATATAATATGATACATATGATACATGACTCATAAAAGAAAAAAAATGACTTTTCTGAGAGAGAAAATAAATATAATTTTGAATGAGAAACCAAGCTTATGAAGCTCGGAGAGAATTTTTGTACGAAGGTCAGTCAAACTACACATGATTGTTGAGTATCCTAACTCGAGATGGATTATAAGTTATGTTTGTTTTAAGTTTGAGACATTTTTTAACCTATTTAGTTTATCTAGTTGTTTCATTAAGTTAGTCAAATAATCAATAAACTATTTCATTGTGTTAACATGACAAATTTGTATCCATATAACTTTCATCGAATTTATGCGTCAACTTGTCCCCCCTAAAAGTAGAATGTGAGTGGTTCTACGAGGATAAAGTTATAAGGCGACACACATTATATTTGTGAAGGAATTTTGTAACGCTTGATAAATTCAAAAAGAAAAAATAAATTTTATTTTAACATGGTTATATCATGCTTTAAAGCACGTAAAGGTTTATAGGGAAAAGATAAAATATAAATTCAAAAAAAATATTTTGTTTTAGTGACGATTTTATTTTAACATGGTTATATCATGCTTTAAAGTACGTAAAGGTTTTTAGGAAAATGATCAAATAATAAGTTTAGTTTTGGTAGGAAATATAGGAAGCAATAAAAATGATATGTGACAAAGATGAAAAAACATAACGAGAGCATTTTAGTCAAAACTCACCATCTTCAAAAAAAAACCCAACATCTGCAATATTCATTTCTCTTTTCTGTATACTCAAATCCACCATTTTCAAAACCATAAACTACCACATCACAACCAACACCACCGCTTCCACCACCACCTACGATCGCCACCATCTTGTCGAAAACTAGATCTGAAATCACCACCACCACCTTCAACCACATGTTGGGTTTTCAGATCTGAAACCACCATTCCACCATCCACCGTCACCGCTCCACCACCCACCGCCACCGCAACAAGTTTCCCCATGGTGTATCGGAGTTCTTTCTCTGTCCACTGTCGTTAATCAGAGTTCTTTTGTAAGTTGTGTTATTTTTTATTTTCATTGCATTTTAGGTTATCAAACCTCAATTGCGTTTCACCTCATTATGTTTTACTTAGAGTTCTTTTCATTTTTGTTCTTCTGGATGTTAAATCAGAGGCATAATCATTTTGGAACAAAGGCATGGCCACATTAAAACCCATTGCGTTTTAGAACCTGCAGTGCAACGAACATGATCATGCTAAGACAGAGGCATGATCTGTTGGAACTAAGGCATACCCATGTTAAAACTACATTGCTTTTTAGAACCTATGTTAAAACTCCATTGCTTTTTAGAACCTGCAGTGCAAAATATTGATTTTGGGTTTCATTGCGTCTTACAACCTGGAGTGTAAAGAACATGATCATGCTAAAATAGAAGCATGGTCATGTTGGAACAAAAGCATAACCATGTTAAAACTCCATTGCTTTTTAGAACATACAATGCAAAATATTGATTTTTGCTTTCATTGCGTTTTACAAGCAAAGAACATGATAATGCTAAAATAGAAGCATGGTCATGTTGGAACAAAAGCATGACCATGTTAAAACATAAACATGGCCATGTTAAAACTCCATTATTTTTTTAAAACCTATAGTGCAAAATATTGATTTTGTGTTTCATTGCGTTTTACAACCTGTAGTGCAAAGAACATGATCATGCTAAAATAGAAGAATGGTCATGTTGGAACAAAAACATGACCATGTTAAACATAAACATGGTCATGTTAAAACTCCATTGCTTTTTAGATTCTGTAGTGTAAAATGTTGATTTTGGGTTTCATTGCGTTTTAGAACTGGAGTGTAAAAGAACATTAAAGAACATGATCATGTTAAAAGGGAAGCATGATCATGTTGGAACAAAGTTATGACCATGTTAAAACATAAACATGACCATGTTAAAACCCATTGCGTTTTAGAGCATGTATGTTGATGTTGGAACAGAGGCATGACCATGTTAAAACAAAGGCATGGCCATGTTAAAAGAGAAACATCACCATGTGAAACCCATTACATTTTAGACCTGGAGTATGTTTTCAAAATTTAAGTGCAAAGAACATGATCATGCTAAAACATAAACATGATCATGTTAGAATAGAGGCATGACCATGTTAAAACATAAACACGACCATATGAAACCCGATTGTGTAACACCTCGTAAAAACCATGCCCAATAAAATAAAGACACATGTCACGTAAGGCAAACGTGTCATAAACTCGGACCAAGTTAAAGATGTGTGGTAGGATTTAAAAGTGTCGACATGTTAATTATCACCTCTGAGCGACCTATTTATAAATCCCAAGACCCTAATCTGTTTTGTAAACATCTGATATGCTCAAATCTGGTCAATTCTGATAATATATAATTCAAGTATGCAAAAGATGGGATTCTATGTGCAATTGCGACAAAAATTCATATTAAAAGCATTCTTAGATATGTCCAAGGATGTGTAAGTGCATGGCAAGGCCTTTATAACCTTTCAGAACTGATCAAGTGGTCCCATTCTGTTGCTAAAGGCCCAAGATTCGAATTATGAAATATTACATGGTCAAAGCTTGAAGGTTTACAAGTTTTTGTCTTCTGGTCATCGGATACGGACCGTATGGCCTTAGGCTTACGGTCCGCAAGCACTGCAACTGGGCGATACAATTCAAGGTCGGTTACGGACCGCATCCGTCTGGACTTACGGTCCGTAAGAGGTGGATACGGACCGCAAGGCTTCTTGCTTACGGTCCGTAAGACTGTCGCTGGTAGCAAAAAAATGGACAGATGCCTGTTCAGCCTGTTGCACCGCCTTAGGAGAGTGGTTTTCGAATTCAGGGGCTTTGCAACTGGTTTTTGGCATTATAGGGACACATGGATACATCTGGGATCAGTCCTAGACTTTTGTGGCAAGATCTTGTGACTTGTTCTTGGCTATATAAGGACTTCAATGTTGCAACATTTCCTTGCTCATTTCAATTGCAGTTCAAGCATTACTCTGGAACTCTTGGGACTTCTAGCAGACTTCCATCAACTTTTAATTAGTGCTTAGGACCTTTGAAAGTGTCCTTAACCCCTCTTAATTCAGTTTTAATTAGCTTAATGACCATAAGTCAAACTTATCGTAATTAAGGTTTGACTTCGTGATTAATCACTAATGGTCCAGTCATTAGTTAAATTAAAAGTAGTTTTGAGTTGGTAATTATGTGGGTAATAAACCCTTAAAAGGGCACCCTCTGATTCCCACTCTAACTAGGTCAATTGTCGGGTCAAACTTGATTATAAAAAGTCATCAGGAAGCTAATTTTCGCATAAACACATAATTAACAATGTAGAAGCTATGAAACCTGTTTTATCACTAATATAACTTGGTAATTAATATAAGAACATGTCTAAACATGTTCAACCCGACAATTTTCAGTATAAGCTCGGTTCGGAACCGAAAGTCGCATAAGTTGACTTTTCCTTTGACTTTCAGTTCTGACCCAATGTAGCATGTCTTAGAAATGCCTTAGAGTTTTATTAGGACCAGGATACATGTTAGTATAACCCTCTGTGATTATACAACTTGGTTCATTAGTTATCCGATTCATATGCATGTTTCCGTTATATGCCTAAGTGTTGACCAATATGCCATTTTGACTTTAAACAAGAATTTTGAAAATGTGAGAGGACAATAATCTTTACTACTGATTTATAAACATGTCCCTAAATTTTCACATCAGTTCGAGGTCTAGATTAAGAGTTATGCTCAACAGCGTAATTAGAAAGCTTTTTATTAATTAAACGGCGTAATTAGCAAAAAGCCTATCTAAACCCAATTTTTTGAAACCAAACTTTTTACCTACTGATATAAAATAATATTTTGGGATTTTTAAAGATTTTTATTTATTTTTAGGCTGAGCATAACATAGGGTTATAGCTTTAATTCGGTAATTGTCGGTTTTGCCCTTTTGGCCTATAAAATGAGTTTTACAAATCATTTTGATACCA
Organism: Helianthus tuberosus; assembly: GCA_030545235.1. NCBI lineage: Eukaryota > Viridiplantae > Streptophyta > Magnoliopsida > Asterales > Asteraceae > Helianthus > Helianthus tuberosus. Next base: position 56,575,810 of record CM060354.1, on the reverse strand, counting down.
AACCTTTTTCTACTGATCTTGTATAATAAATAGAGTATTTTAAGCCTTCTGGAATAATAAAAATATCAGCTTTCATTATAAAACCCGGAAATCGCTTAAAACCGCTTTTTACGCGTTTTAAACGCATTGTATGTATTAAAACTATTTTAACTATATAGGACTTGATACCTACTGATATTTTTAGTAAATTTTTATATTTTAACAGTAAGCAAAAGTTTTAAACTCAGATTTCCAGATTTGACCTTTTAAGCTTATGTGAAATTACCAAAATGCCCATACGGTGCATAGTTTAGTTATAAGAGGTAAATTTCACCTATATACCATACCCTACTGTTATGACTTATAAAAATAAATATTTTTACTGATTATATCAGACCTGAAACTCAGATTTATATTTAAACTCTTTTATAAGCTTTAAAATGACCAAAATACCCCTACGGGACATAACTTGAGTTTAAATTCATTTTGGGCATAATGGAAGGTATCCTACTGATATCACAACATATTTAAGGCATATTAACTTAGGAAACATGTTCATGAATCATTTGGTTACCCGTAACGCATTATTCACGTTCGGTACGGTTTATGTAACTAGTTTGCATAAATTAGCCGAAACGGGTCAAACCTTATCATTATTGTCTCAAAATCCAGAATGTGTTTAGTCTACCCATATTATACAAGTCTTTAAACTTGTTGGGTCTAAAACACATTCTAATCCGGTCTTCGCTTAATCGTGCGTATTGAACCGTATATCTTCTTTTAAAACTAACCGGTCTAAGTTTAGACTAAATTAAGACCCGTTAGGAATCTAATAGGTTATTAAAACCTTCGTTCCAGATTAGGAGCCCAGTAAAAGCTACTTGCACTCGCTGTTTGTGAATTATACTTACTCAGGTAAATACTCTTAACTTATTTTCCCTATACGGGCTTGGGATACGGTATTATAATAATACCGCTTGGTCGGGTATGTAGTCATTTAAATCGGATTGTGATTAATGCATTTACATAACTCGTTTTAATCTGTATTATTTGGTGTATGACCTTTGGGGGTTAAATGACCATGTCCCGAATATCCTTGGCATCATTCAAAGAAATGGCCACGACCTAAGCACGGGGTGTAGGCATACACCTGGCAGTTGCATTATGTAAAAACTGGTAATCCACTTAAAGGAATCAACCTTGTGGGCATTATACCTGTGGCGTGTCAGTTAATCATGTCCGGCTCTTCTAACCGGCCCTGATGGACGGCAAATAAGTAAAACCGTATACAAGATTATTTTTAAATAATTGTCCCAAGTTATAAAAGATATTTTGTGCCATGTGCATTCAAATTAATTTTCTTAAACTCTTTTCAAAATGAGTCAGTTAATTGTATTTACCAGTGTAAACTGACGTATTTTCCAAAAAGGCTAAGTGCAGGTACTAGACGAAATAGGCTGACTACTCCTGGCATCATTAATCAAGTCTTGCAAGCTCTAGATGTTAAAGTATGTTGAACAATGATCTTTTATCTTTTGATCCACCTGTGGATCCTTTACAGTCCGTTTGTAATACCTTGATATTACTATTTATTCGGTTTGTAATGTGATTCATCTTTTGCTTCCGCTGTGCATATAAATTGTGTTGTTTGACGATGATGATATCAACTACGTCACGATACTCCCCACCAGGCCCACCGGTAATACGTGGAAATATCGGGGGTGTGACAGATTGCGTTTTAGAATCTGGGTTATAGTGTGTTGTTCTATCCATTGCGTTTTACGCATTTGGGTTTTCGAAAAAAAAATCAAAAGTATAGCAATAGTGTGCACGTTTTAAAGATAAAAAACGCTCGTTTTTATGGTGCAATCTTTATAAAAAAAAAATATTGCCGTATGAAAAAGTTATTAATGTCTTAAAAAGATGGGGAATTAGAGGATAGAGAAACTATTGACTTGGATGGACTAGAATACCCTCAAACTAACTCACGCGCCTCTTTTTTTTTTTTGTTCAGTATCACTCATTTAATCTTAGCCATGGATTATTTAATAGATGGTCAAGATTACTTCCTAGCCTTCCTACCCAAATAATCTTCCGAGTATATCCTGACCCAAGGTTTATAATAAAAAAATTAGTTAAAGAATTATTTTGTTATACCCACCTAAAAAAATTAGTTTAGTAATTATTATATTATTATTATTTTAACAACATAAAGCACATATGTGTGAGTGTGTAACCCGTATCAAATTTCTACCCATCCTTCAAACATACTTATTTTCTCTATAATGCTACATCCAATTTTTAACACCATTTTTCTCAAAATGAAACAATTATATATAGAGTTAAATGCCATTTTAGTCCCTATGGTTTTAGTCATTTTGCCAGTTTAGTCCAAAGGTTTCATTTTTAACCTGTGGATCCAAAAAGATTTCACCGTTGCCATTTTAGTCCACTGGGTTAACTTCATCCATTTTTTCTGTTAACCAGAAGCGCAATTCGGTCATTTTATATGTAATTCTGTTAACTAGAAAGGCAATTCGACCATACAAAATGACCGAATCGCCCTTCTCGTTAACAGAAATAATGGATGAAGTTAACCCAGTGGACTAAAATGGCAACAGTGAAACTTTTTTGGACCCACATGTTAAAAATGAAACCTTTGGACTAAACTGGCAAAATGACCCAAACCACAGGGACTAAAATGGCATTTAACTCTTATATATATAAAGGGTAAGGTTCATGCGAGAACCACCTTTATTGCGAGAACCGCGAGAACCAATGTGAACACAACCTAAAATAGCTAAAAAAACCTAAAAAAACATAACCCCCCCAAGCTAAATGCTAAAAACTAAACCCCCCAAAAAAACCTAAAAAAAACCTAACCCCCCCCCCCCCCCCCCCACCCCCCCAAAAACCTAAACCCCCCTCCCCCACCCCCCAAAAACCTTAAACCCCCCCACCCCCCTCAAGCTAAAATGCTAAAAACTAAACCCACAAAAAAGCTAAAAATTAAAAAAAAATATAAAATTTTTTTAATATTTTTTATGTTAAAATCGCTACTTTTAGTAGCCAATTTTTTTTTTAAATTTAAAAAAAAAGTAGCGATTTTTTATAAAAAATATAAAAAAAAAATTGTGTGTTTTTTAGCTATTTTTAGGCATTTTTGGTTGTGTTCACATTGGTTCTCGCAATAAAGGGTGGTTCCTAACGGATCTTTGTCCTATATATATATAGGGTAAGGTTAATGCGAGAACCAACTTTATTGCGAGAACCAATGTGAACACAACATAAAATAGCTAAAAAAACCTAACCCCCACCCATCACCCCAAAAAAAACCTAACCCCCCCCCCCCCCCCCAGCTAAAATTCTAAAACTAAACCCCAAAAAACCCTTAAAAATCTAAAAAAATAAAAAATAAAAAAACACACACAATTTTTTTTTAAATATTTTTTACATTAAAATCGCTACTTTTATTAGCCAATTTTTTTTTTTTTGCTACTAAAAGTAGCGATTTTTTTTATAAAAAATGTTAAAAAAATTGTGTGTTTTTTAGCTATTTTTGGTTGTGTTCACATTGGTTCTCGCAATAAAGGGTGATTCCTAACGGATCCTTTTCCTATATATATATATGGCTAGGTTCATTAGTGAACAACCCTCTTAATAGTGAGCACTAGTGAACTAATTCTAGCCCTTAATTATCAATACACAAGTGTAAATCAATGGCCAGTATTTGATGATGAAAATACACTAGTGTATTTTACGATTTGATGATGTAAATCAATAGTCAGTATTTGTTCACTCAGTTCACAAATACACTAGTGTTCACTCTTGAATCATTCCCTATTTATGTAAGGTGAAGATCACTTAGGAACCACCATTTATGCCGAGAACCACGAGAACCAATGTGAACACAACCAAAACTACTTAAAAAATCTTTTAACACACAATGTTTTTAAAATTTTCCATTAAATCACAACTTTTTATTAATACCTTTTTTTATAAAAAGTCACGATTTAACTGTAAAAAAATTAAAAAATTTAGCATTTAGTTTTGAGGTTTACTTAAAAATTTTGCATTTAGTTTTGGGTGTGGCTGGGTGGGTGGGGAGTTTAGGGTTTTTTTTCCTTTCTTTTTTTAAGGTATAGTTTTTTTTTTCTTAGGTGGGGGTGGGTATTTAGGTTTTTTTGGTGGTGGTGGGGTGGGGGTTCATTGTTTGCGTTGGGTTTATTTTGGTTGTGTTTACATTGGTTTTCATGGTTCTTCCCCTAAAATTGGTTCCGGCATAAACCATACCCTATATATATATATAATATATATACTGTGTATGTGAGAGAGAGAAAGCGAGAAGCTACGTTTTCTCTATTCGTTAAACTTTGAAATTCTAGACATGCACCTCCATGAGCAACACAAAAAAACAACACCTCCAAGCAATGCTAACTCCACTCTTTGACAAACTAGGCCATTGCCTAGGACCCAAACACATGAGGTATCCAATTCTAGCAAAAACCTTTTTGTTTATATATGCTTCTAGCATGGACTTTTGGGTAAACAAAAAATAAATAATATAACACATTCACTTGCATAAAACTATAATACTCATTAGGGGTGCGCATGGGTCGGTTTGGGTCGGTTTTGACCAAAAACCATAACCATAACCATGATGTCGGTTATGGTGGTTATGGTTATTCGGTTTTGATGGTTATAGCAGGTCGGTTATGGGTGGTTAACTGTGTATTTAGCTTAGCTAAAAATAGCTTAATTTTTTTAACATGGAATAAATTGTTATTGCATATTTATATATATTAGTATGAGTTAAATGCCATTTTAGTCCCTGTGGTTTGGGCCATTTTGCCAGTTTAGTCCAAATGTTTCATTTTTAACCTGTGGGTCCAAAAAGGTTTCACAGTTGCCATTTTAGTCCACTGGGTTAACTTCATCCATTTTTTCTGTTAACGAGAAGGCCAATTTGGTCATTTTGTATGTAATTCTGTTAACTAAAAGAGCAATTCAGCCATATAAAATGACCGAATTGGCCTTCTCGTTAACAGAAAAAACATATGAAGTTAACCCAGTGGACTAAAATGGCAACTGTGAAACATTTTTGGACCCACAGGTTAAAAATGAAACATTTGGACTAAACTGGCAAAATTGTCCAAACCACAGGGACTAAAATGGCATTTAACTCTATTAGTATATTACATAGTATTAAAAAATACATATAATCTATAATACTAATACCAATTATTATCGAATATTCAAATAAAGTGATATGATACATATAAATTCAAATAAACATTTAACCAAAACCAAAAAATTATATGAAAAACCCCTTAAAAAATCTTCGGTAAAAAACATCAAATATTAAAAATATAGTGAAAAGTCCTAAATCCTACAAAGATTTATTACATGTCGGTTCGGTTCGGTTCGGTTATGGTGGGTATGGAAAAAATGATAACCATAACCGACCCGCTACTTTCGGTTTTCAAAAAAAACCATTAACCGACCCACCGGTTTTTTATTTGGTTTGGTTTTTTCGGTTCGGTTTTGTCGGTTAATTAGGTTATGCTTCGGTTAATTCGGTTTTTTGCACACCCCTAATACTCATGTAGTTAAATTATAAGAAAAACTAATTATCTAAGAAAGGTGTGTCCACATTGATTAGGAAAAAAATCAAGATGTTGGTTCTCTTCACAAGTAAACATACCGATAAACTGAATTCACTCGGTAAATAAACTTAAGAGTAAATTGCCAAAAATCGTTCTTGAGGTTTGGGGACTTTGGGCCTATTAATATGCAATTCTAACAAAAACTTTTGTTTATATGCTTCTAACATGGACTTTTGGGTAAACAAAAATAAATACGACAACCCACTCAATTACATCATACTCAGTGGCGAAGCTTGAAATTTCCGACCGAGGGGGCGGAAGTCATCGGACCTAAAAATTTCTATAAAACCAGGGGGTCGAAAACGTATATAGCCAAAAATTTCTATACGAAAAACTACATACTCTCCACTACTGAGCGAAAAGTTCGGGGGGTCGGCCGCCCCCTCCCGCCCCTTAAAAGCTTCGCCCATGATCATACTATAATACTCATGTAATTAAATTATAAGGAAATCTAATTATCTAAGGAAGGTGTGTCGACAAAAAAGAGAAAAACTATAGTAACTGATTAGGAAAAAAATCAAGATGTTGGTTCTTTTCACAAGTAAACATACCGATAAATTGAATTCACCCAGTAAATAAACTTAAGAGTAAATTGCTAAAATTGTGCTTGAGGTTTAGAAATGTTTGCCAGTTTTATCCAAAATAATTTTTTTTTGTTCCATACTATCATTCACTTTTAGCATTTTTTGTCATTTTCATCCAAATGTCTAACCTAGTTAAAAAGTGCCGTTTAATGAGGGGGGTTTTCTGAAATTTCACATTCTAAATTTTACCTAACAATTTATACAAACCTTATCCCCTTTCTCCCTTATTCTTCCCCACACAAAACCCTATTCCCTTCCACTTCAGATTCTAGAGAGAGGGGGACACTTGAAGATGGTTGTAGAGATGGTCGGCTAAGGCTGCACAACGGGTGGTGGGGCTCATTCGGTGGTAGAAAGGAGGTGGGTGGTGGTCTGCGGCTGGGGTGTAGGTGGCGATGGCATGTAGTGGTGGTTGTGATGGTGACTCGTGGTGGTGCAAGGTGCAGCAGCAGCAACGGCGACGTTGGTTATTCACCTCGACAGGAGGTGTCGAGCTCAGGTCAGACCCTTGTGTGTCCAGAAGAAAGTAGCGAGTGAGGTGACGACGTGTAGTTGTGATGGTGACTCATGACGGCGGCGGTGTAGGTGGTACACATGGTGGTGGTGGGGTATGCCATGGTGGTGTGAGGGTGACGTGGTGGTGGTGTTGGGGTGATGATGGGTGGTGGTGAGGGTGTCATGGTGGTGGTGATGGGGTGGTGACTGAGTAATGGTGGTAATGGGGGTGATGACTAAATGGTGGTGGTGATGGTGGTGGGGTGGTGGTGATGTGGTGATTGTGTGTGTGCATTAACAAGTTTTACCAAGTTTTAGGTGTTGTTTGTTTTTTCATAGGTAAAATGTCTGCAGTTTGCTGACCACATCTGCAGACATCTGTAGTAGAAGAGGTGGACCAAACCTCTACAGTCTTCAAGAAGAAGATTGTTTGTTTTTAACTTCTGCGGGCTGCTGAAATAAACTGAACATCTAGAAATTATAATAACCATTTTATCACAATGAACATCTAAATTCTAATAAGCATTTTTTGAAAACAAACACCAAAAATTCACATAATCATAACAAACATAGAACTAAAATCATAAAACAAACAACAAATAATCATAAAACTAACCTGATTTTCGGCTATGGGGAAGAGGACGACAGCGGTGGTGGGGGAAGAGGACGATGGCGATGGTGGTGGTGGAAGAGAACGACGACTGTAGGGGGAGGAGAACAATGGTTGTAGTGGCTAGGAGGAGGAGAGAGGTGGGGGACGATGGCAGTGAAGAGAGCGACGACGGTGGCGGCTGGGAGGAGGAGAGTGGTGGAGGAGAGGGGTGGATGAGAGGTGTAAGGGTTTTGATGGAGGAGATGGGAGATGGGTGGAGGAAATGTCTGTGTTTTGTGATATTAGGGTAAGAAGAGGAGAGAAAAAAATGTTAGAATAGGCTATCCCACATCTGCACCAAAAAGAGAACGCACAGAGCTTTTTTAATGATATATTTTCGAAAAAACAAACACTCTGCAGACTCAAATGTCTACGCGTGATCTGCGTGGAGCAGACGTAAGAGGACAAGAAGAGCTTTTCAGAAAAAAAAAACAAACATCACCTTAATGTGTTGTGCGTTAGCTAAAAGACAAAAAACGATTCTCATCTTAATAGAAAAAACAAACACCGTTAGAGGTTTGGATGAAAATGGCAAAAAATGCAAAAGTGTAAGGCAGAATGGCACTAAAAGTCGTTTTGGATGAAACTGACAAACATGCTCAAACCTGATGAATGATTTTGGAAATTTACTCTAAACTTAATATAAACATATTTATACACCAAAAAGAAAAATAAAACATCCAATTATATTGAACTCCAACTATAAACTTTTTTTAGTTATCGTTGTTGATCCCAAGCCCTAAACGGATGGTTATTTAACATTTTAACAATGCCATATGCAAAACATGCCCATTTTTCTTTTTGATGGGAGAAAATCAATGTTTTGGTTCTCTTCACAAGCAAATATAATATACCGATTATAAACTAAATTGGCGATTTCACTAAGAAAATAAACTTAATATTAACATATTTATACACCAAAAAGAAAATATACAGCTATATGTAACTCCAACTATAAACTTTTTAGTTTATCGTTGTCAATTTATTTCATTCCAAGTCCTAAAAGCAGACGGTTATTAAACATTTTAGCAATGCCATGTGTAAAACGGGCCTATTTTTCTTTTCGCTAGGGGCTCTAAAACAATGGAGCTGCCCTTGCATCCAAAGACATATTTTCATCTATTTGTCTGCTCAACAATGTTGTTCTGTCTTAAAAACTATACTGCTTAGTAAGAAATAAAGTACTTTATACGAAATGTGATAATTTTAGTCTTCTGAAGATAAATTTGTCCTGTTAGTCCAGGTGTCAAAAACGAGGGTGTTTTTTTTAAATAATATCGGTGGATCGGACCACACCACTAGAGATGAGCATTCGGTACTGGTACTAGTACCCACTTTTTTCGTTTTTCGATACCGAACAGGTACCATGCTCATCTCTACGTACCACATCTCTTAAATTTGAACAATACCCCGCATATTCCAACAATACAAACAAATGCAAGGGTCAATCTAGCCATTTCATCAAACACAGCATTTAATACTTTTCTAAAAAAACAAAACAAAAAAGATTTCACTGTATTTCTCTCTCTCCCTCACATGCTTCCAAACCCTCACTCTCTCTCTAAACTTTCTCTCTCTAGAACCACCACCAGCATCAACGGCAACCCACCGACTGCGTACTCACCGGACCTCAGTCTGCCGGAAACTCAACCGATCCACTCTTCTCCTTACAACCGCCTCCATACAACCGATCGAAACTCAAAACTTCAATGGAACCAATGGACGCACCTGTTCCAGAGGTTCGAAGCGAATCAGAACCAGCGCTTGTGGAGGAATTAGGTCAAAATGCTGATGAAATCGCCGTGAAAGTTGATGAGGTACGGTTTTTGTTGCTAAAATTGAACGAACAAGTGCTTCTGGTTGTTTAATTTTGGGAGTTTTTGTTGCGGTGAGTTTTTTAATGGTAGGTGATGACGTATGGTTGATTGATGTCGATTGGTTGCTGTTTTGATTGTTGTGATCGATGATGTTAATAGTTTGTTGTGTAAAATATGTAACGGCTTTGTTTGTTTCCTGCTGTACATACGTGTGTTTTGTAATAAATTGATAGGTGAATTGTGGAATTGATGCGGAATTTGTGGATTATATGATGTCACCTGGCCATGCATAGTGACATACAGTAGAAATTGTTAAGCTAGAATGTTGGAATTTTTGTTTTAGTGAATTGTCTTTTGTGAAACCCTAAATTTAGGGATATGAATGTGTGAATTAATTGCTTTATTTGCTAGGTCATTTTTCTGTCTTTTAATGTGAGTTATTGTGATCATTGTCAAGATAAGATATTACTTTGGAGCTTTAGGGCTTTTATGCTAGAGGATTGAGCTAGATAAAGACTAGATGTGCTTTTATAGAGGTTGATTTTGATCCGGAAGATTATATGGAAATAGTTAGCTTAGTTAGTATCTTCAGCAGGGGCTGTATAAGGTAGGTTCTGTTAGACGGGCGGGGCTTATTGCGATACGAAAATAAACGCCTTCCACGACTCTTTTATATTTTACTGCTATGTTGAAGTCGGATGCAACCGTAATGACATCTGAATCCTACATTGAGGAAGCCTTGCCTTGCCACTTTAATTTAAAAAAAGAGCCACGATACTGCGCTAGAAACTTGCTGTGAATTGGAGATTGAGCATTAATAGACGGTGGAGTATATCTTATATTTAAAATTTCCATGATTAAACGGACGGCTAGATCATCATGTGTAACAATGTATAGCATGCCAATTATCTGTATAGAATTTGGCGATAGCAAGAGGATTAATCTTGCATCTTATGTAAGAGTTCGTTGGGAAAAATCTACTTATAATCAGCTATTTTGAGTTAAACTCTTGATTCTAAATGCTGGCGGTGAATTGGAGCTCTAGCATTAGCTTGTTCATTGCAGTCATTATAATTCTTTCATATTTTATGATTACCAATAAGGTCATGTTTTCTACTATAGGTGTTACTTTCCCTTCTTTTAACAATTACTTTACACGTGAATTATCTATTGATGTACTGGGCAGAGGTCAACTAAAGTGACCTTTTTATAGGGTTTTGCTAACAATATCCCTTACTGCAATGCAATTTTAGTTGCAATATCTCTTTTGCAAATCATCTTGCCTCACATACTTTAATTGCTATGCAATTTTAATTTTACATGATATAATCAATATACAGCTTGAGAAAAGATTGAATGAAGTTGAGCAGTTCTACTCAAAGACAAATAAAAGGCAGTCCAACACTTCTAAAGGTAGTTCAGCTGGGAAAGACAATGATAAAGATAAACAATTAACTAGCTTTAAAAGGCGACAGCTGGATGCATCACGCAGAGAAGCAGCTGCTGCAAAGAGAATGCAAGATCTTATGCGCCAACTTTCTGCAATACTACGTCAGCACATCATATATCCTTTGCATCTTGCCAAACATTTCTTGAAATTATGAATCAGTTTTTATTTTTCTTTTATAAAAGTAGTCAAATGATGCAAGTAAAAGCGTTCTATGGTGGTTATAGACTGATTGTCTGTGTATTAAATTTTGATTTATGATAAAACTCAAATCTCTCTTTATTACGTTATTTGTTGCCATATATGAACTTCCTTTACTATCATCGATGTTACGGGGCACAAATGGGCTGGACCATTCATGCAACCTGTGGACGTTGTAGGGCTTGGATTGCATGATTATTATGAGGTAATTCTCTAAATTATTAAGTTGTCATTAATATTAATGAACTGAGCTTGCAAATATTTTGCATTTTTTTAAATAATAAACAAAAAAGGTATGCTATAAAGGTGCATGCACGTATCTACTATATAAATTATGTAACAGTTTATATATTGTTTATGGTATGTGACATTGCTCGCTTTTTGTCGGTGTACAATTATCAATGTAGATAATTGAAAAGCCAATGGACTTCAGTACAATCAAGAACAAAATGAAGCAAAAGATGGCAGTGGGTATAAAAACGTTCGAGAAATATGTGCAGATGTGAGATTAATTTTTAAAAACGCCATGAAGTATAACGATGAGAGAAACGATGTTCATGTCATGGCCAAGACTTTGTTAGCAAAATTTGAGGAGAAATGGCTGCTGCTTTTGCCAAAAGTTGACGAAGAGGTAAATTATAACCGAACGATGTGATCTTTTTTTGTTTGATAACTTTCAAAACTATAAACTTATACTTGTAGGAAGAAAGAAGAAAAAAGGAGGAAGCAGAGGCACAATTAGATATTCAGCTTGCTCAGGAGGTTTCTCACGCTAAAATGGCTAAAGAATTGAATACCGAAGTATGTTAAAACTTACGAGCTTATTACCAAATTGTTTTTATAATATTTTTTTTTAAGTTTTAGAGTAAAATGCCATTTTCGTCCCTGAGGTTTGCCCAGTTTTACGACATTCGTCCAAAGGTTTGTTTTCCGCATCTGGATCCAAAAGGTTTGAATTCTCGCCATTTTCATCCGGCTCATTAACTCCGTTCATTTTTTCTCCGTTAAGTCGGGGGTATTTCCATCTTTTTGCTAACTTAAAGGGCAATTTGGTCTTTTTCACTTTATGTAAAAAGACCGAATACCCTTGAAAAAAGACCGAATTACCCTTTAAGTTAACAAAAGAGACGGAAATACCCCTAACTTAACGGAGAAAAATGGATGGAGTTAAAGAACCGGATGAAAATGGCAAGAATTCAAACCTTTTGAATCCAGATGCGGAAAAATAAACCTTTGGATGAAAGTCGCAAAACTAGCCAAACTTCAGGACGAAAATTTGCATTTTACTAAGTTTTTTAAGTTATATTTAGTGCTCCACTTTCCTTCTTTTTTGGCTATTTTTTCGAAGATAATGATTTTATTCCGTTTCAGCTTGACGTGATTGGCAAGCGTCTTGAGAAAATGAGAGAAACGGTGCTTCGAAATTGCAGGTGTGTTCTAACTCCTTGTCGTATAGGAGACTCGCTTTAAAGTTGCTCAAAGTGTATCTTCAAGCATAAGACCTGAACATTTTTGTTAAAAAAATAATAAAAGTTTTTAGAGTGCGTTTCAGGAAAATGTCTACAGAAGAGAAGAAAGCACTGATGACAGTTCTGACACAGTTATCTCCCGACGATCTGAACAAGGCGCTATTAATTGTTGCCGAGAATAACCCCAGCTTTCAAGCAACTGGTCAGGAGGTTGACCTTGATATCGATGCACAGGTTATAATCAAATACCCTAAGGCCTTAGCGCATCTAACATCAAATACCCTAAAGGCCTAAACACATCCAACATTTTTTTCTCATGTAACATGCAGAGTGAGTCGACGTTGTGGAAGTTAAAGTTCTTTGTGAAAGACCTACTTCAGAGTCAAGGAAAGAGTCCGACAAGCATCGGTGGTAACACCACTACCACCACCGTCAACCACAACAATAATCAAAATAAGCGGAAACGAGAGACCAATGATGCACCCGCAAAGCCTTCCCAGAAAAAGAATAAAAGCCTTCTTAGCGCTTTTGTTTCTTGGTTAAATCTGTGATTATGTTAATAATACATCTCTGTTAACATAATAATCAAGGTTAGCTCAGCTGAATCCGTACCAATTTGTTTGTTTAAGTAACATCTAGTGGAAACTTCTCGGTATTGGAGTCGTTTGTTCCAATGGATATTTTTGACTATGCTTAGGTTGGATATGCCAGTTTTAATCGTTTATACAATCGGTCAGGATTTTCCGGGTTTTTTTTATCGTGTATACAATTGGTTGGAATTTTTAAAATTGTAACTTGGTTTTTCGAAATGATACTAATAACTGTGTTTGTTCAGTGTTGACTGTACTCCGTGAGTCAGTTTGGTTAACCTGGTGTTCTTTATCAAACAAAAACTTAAATGTTAACTAAAGTGTATTGTTTTACCATAATCAAATTTTTAAGGTGGCTGTGGCTCGGACAATATATCCAATAGGAATATGAATTAGAGAGGTGAGAACCAAGGAAAAAAGAGACGACTAAGATCATCCACAATGCAAAAAGTTAGGAATAATGTTCACCCTTTATCCTCCACGCCCGCCCTTGAAAAAAAAAAACGCTCACGAACGAATGCCTACTACCCCCCCCCCCCCCCCCTCCACCTCTCACACACATTCTCTTCATTCTCCTCGCCACTGACCATTTCTCTCCGTGTCAGAATCTACAAGCTCTAGCCATGCACTCATGAAGTGGCCATGTAAGGAAGAAAAGTGAAACATGGCCAGTTCACATTGACTCGTTGTCATGTTGGTGGTAGTAGTGGGTTAGTTCTATTGAGTCATTAGTTATGGACTTAGTAGTTAGTATTGAGCATAAATATGAATCCGCATTGTGCGGTCTCCACCCTTTTTCTTCCACCTAAACATTTACGGGCTTGCAAACATCCGCATTGTGGAATGTGGATGCTCAAAGAAGAGAGTGTATGAGGGAGAGAAACATGTTATTTTTTAGCTTGCAAACTTCCTTTTTTTCTTTCCACCAGTCCTCTTGATAAAATGTTAAGATTAAATGATTAAATCTGTACATATACATATTTTTTTTAAACATCAAATCCATACCATGGACACGCCACCACCAACTATATAGTTTTACTCAAAGGTAAATTAAGAAACACCATCAATCGCAAATCCAATTAACAAACACAACCAATCAAGCAAAAGCACGTAAAACATGCCGTGAACCTGATCGATACAAAACAAGAAAGTTCATCAAGCCACACGAAACATTTATGTAGTATACGTAAAACCAATAAAACTTAACATGCCCGTAAAACGTAAAACCAATAAAACTTAACATGCCTTCATACCCTAGTGCCATCTTGGGGGTGAGATAAAATTTTGAGACTAATAGGTCTCGATTCCCAAAGGGGGGTTTTTCCCATATTTGTTGGGTTTCCTCCTGAATTTGTGTATAAGCATTATGACTAGTGGAGATGGATATGATCGGGTGGTTTCGGTCCGTAAGTGATCCAAATTTACCGTTCAAAACAAAAATAAAACTTACACAAACTCCAATACAAGTTTTGCCATATTTTTTAAAAATTATAATTATTATTATTTATTAACATACAAAACAAAATACCAAACTCTAATTCTAACCCTAAAAAATAATTATCTTGTTATCTAGACTTACGTTATTTAGACAAGTAGAACAACCAAAAGTAAAAAACTTGAACCACATAACAACATCTCATATCATCATATCATGATCAAATCAATCACTGAAAGAAATCAATCAAGTACAACACTAATCAAACCAGAACAACAATTTCAATCACAACAACTACATCTGAATCCAGCGAGCAAGCTGTGCAGGATTCACAACACCCGGTATATGAACTCCACCATCATTCCTCATCATCAACAAGCTTGTTATCTCTTTATACCTCTCCTTCTCCACCACCGCCCCTTTCTCCGCCCTATCACCCTCCAATTTCTGCCCTAACACCGTCCCCTTCGTCCGGAACTCATGCGCCATGTAACCTGCTAACAGCTTGTTCGATGACGACGTCATCTCCATTCCTTTACTTTTCACCGTCGTCGATGCAGCAACCGCCGGAAGCGGTGGATGAACTCTCCGGTGAGGTGATTCTCTGTTATTCTCCTTGTGGTTTAATATTCCGTACAGTCGTTGTTCATTCATCTTCTCGAAATTTGTGAAAATATAGGAGAGGGGTAAAGTTGTAATTAAGTGTAAGTTTAGGGGTGATTTGTGAATGAGGAAAAAACGAGAGAAAGTAGGTCTGGGTTAAAAACTTAAAATGAAATGAATGATTTTAGGGTTTGAATTTTTGATAAGAAATTATAGATCCGGTAACAGGGGGTGGGTTTGTATGGAGGTGAGAGTGGTGGACGTCGGAGAGATGCGGCGGGGTATGGTTGTTTGGGGCGGTGGGAGGGCGGAGAGCGGGGGGGAGAAAGTAAGGAGGATATGTATGTATGGGGAGGGGGGAATTGGGGGTGTATATATACGTTGATGGGTTAAAAAAGGTGTTAGGGTTGGGTGAAATTACGAGGGTGCCATTGTAGAGGAGCGGTTTTTGTTTGATTTTTGAGTGGCATTTTGTAGTTTATTGCAGATAAGCTGGGAATAATGTAAAAAGAACATGTTCACGTAATCTCTCCATCGTCGATGTTTATTTTTAATAATCGAATTTGTTATAGTAAACTAAATATTTTAGTTTTATATTATTTAAGTAATTTAAAAGTAGAAGAAATTTTGTGATTTGAAACTTGAAAAATGAAATTAAAAACTTGGAACTTAAAATTCAAATACATGAACTATAAATTAAGACGCAATCATTATGTTCTGAGTTTGATTCCTACAAATACAAAATTGACACTCAACAAGAAAATTAAATATTACATGAACTATAAATTATAAAATTTTAAACATGTTATACATGAACAAATGGTACAATTGTAAAATATTAAGTAGTTTTTGTTTCATCTAATTTATTAATATCTTTAAGTAATTAATTACTCATAAACACTATTATTCTTTACACTATTTTTTTTGTCTACACACATAAAAAATTATCCTACACATTTCGAAAATTATCCTACACATATTTAAATTTATCATGCACAACTTGTAATTTATCCTACACACCTAGTAATTTGTCCTACACTCTAAATTAATTTTTTTTTTATTTTTTAAAAAATATATATATTTTGAAAATAAGTTACAAATTTAATCTAGTTTAGTTATTAAAGATGAAGATTAGAAATTAATGATCTATGTAAGTTTACAAATATCTCTTACATTAAAATTAAATGCAAAAATTAAATGAAGTAAAATGAACATTCTTATTAGTTGAAACTTCTTTTTTCTTTTTACAAAAAATTATTCTTATTTGGACTCTCCACTATATATATATATATATATATATATATATATATATATATATATACATATAGGGAGAAGATCATGCGAGAACCACCTCTTATTGCGAGAACCGCGAGAACCAATGTGAACACACCAAAAATGCATAAAAATAGCTAAAAATCACAAAAAAATTTTTTTTTGATTTTTT
>CM060354.1:56535111-56559228 GCA_030545235.1 Helianthus tuberosus | reverse complement strand
TACTATTTATACGTTGGCTGTTACTACATGATACGTGTTACTCGATCAATGCTTGTATGTTATGTTAACACAGTGATTGTTGCCTGACGCCTTAGCAACGATAGTACTATTTGTTTGGACTCAGCACCTGTCGTGTACGGAGGTTTTTAAGGTTACCTCTTCACATGTCACAGTGGTGATATGTGTTACGCATTCTACAACTCGCAGTCTTGTCTGTGCATATTTCATTGTCGATAACCTACTTGCTTCGCATTATACATGTTACATGCTGGTTATGCGTAAACTATTTCGAACTCTACTATGCTATATCAAACTTGTATGCTCACCTTTACACTATGTGTATTGACCTTTATTTTAACGTATGTGGCAGGTGCTTAAGATGATAGGAATTGCTGTGCTTTGGTGAATCAAGCTAGGGGTCTAGTTATGACACACTTAAATCTGAGTCGTCAGAACAGTATTTGTTTTTGAGACAATTATTTGTAATAATTGTTTTTACTTTGGATATGTTGTGGTATGGGACATGATGTTTAATTATCTGGTAATGAATAGTTATTATGGATACTCATGGACAATCTGTTTAGCTCAGTGCCATGCCCCGATGTTTCCGCCATCGGTTGGGGTGTGACAAACCCACCTTTGTACATACATATGTTCTTCATACGAACATACAATCTTAAATACCTACATTCGTACATATTAGGTTACGAGCTCTTTCTTACCACTTTTATTAACATACACTCATGCTAACATGTCAAAAAATCAACTTTACATAACATAGGCAATTTACATATCGACCCACATACTTCTTGTTTCTAGATACATTTGCTTATATATTTCCTTCATTAACACGAGGGTAAATCCTTACTTGTACTATCCGGAGAACCATAACATTCATTTACAATCAAGTCCAACATCGTAAGCCATGAAATAAGGTAATCATTTGCAATATATAAGCGTGTACAATCGAGTCTGGGTGCTGAAACGAACTAGAAAACAAATTTTTGCCAGCACACTGGCTCTCGCGGGGCGCGACAGTCGTCGCGTTGCGTGACGATGACTCTGGGTTGCTGTCACGTAGCGCGGCAACCTTATTTCGACAGAATGTTCCCTTTTGCTGCTGCATAAGTTGCCCAGCTAAGAATTCTAACCAAGTCTTAAACTTAAAGTTGAATAACTTTTGATCTAGACATCCGTTTTATATAATTCTTGTTTCTATGCGTCCGTAATTTAATTACGGATTCGTTTACCATTTGATGTGTGCAAAATGCAACATATAAATTACATCAATTGTGGCATAAAACTAACCCTTTTTTAGTACTAATGTTGGAAAAAGTGTGCTTTTGTCTTCCTTTTGTATTTTCAGGATTAAATGAGCTCAAATTAACAAAAGAAGCAAAAAGACAGCAAAATCTAACATAAATACAATAAAAGGAACAAACGTGATATGCCCGACCCCACGACAGCATCTTCCCAAGCAAAACAAGAAGACAGAAGACTGAACACGCCCCGTGCTCAGCCAGCACGGGGGCGTGCCCAACTGTCAGCAGAAAAGACAAAGTGGTAGAAGCTTCTATTGCCCACCACAAGGCCGTGCTCAGCGGGCACGGGGCCGTGGTCAACTATAAGATTCGCAGAATCTAGGCAAATCTTCATAGTACAGATATGCTTCTGCACACGGGGTCGTGCTCAGCGGACACGGGGGCGTGGTCAACTAATAAAGACAAGAGAAATTAATGAAGAAAGAGAAGGATGTGGATACGGGGCCGTGCCCACTGGACACGGGGTCGTGCCAAATCTTCTGTTCAGCCTATAAATAGGAGTGCTTGGCTCACCACCTCTCTCACACTTCACCCACCACCCACCACCACCATAACACCATCATCCACCACCATCATCCATTGTCCATCATAGAGTGTGTGAGTCGTCTCGGGATCCAAGATTGATCGTAAGAGTTCTTGACAATCAAGGCCATGTTTGCCTAAGTCTCTTACATCACTTGGTGAAGACAAAGTGTCTAGTGTAATAATTTTTATTTTTAATCTTTTCGCACTTTTTAATTGGTTATGTATTAATTACTTTAATAACTAGTTTCTTATGTTGAAGGTGATTCTTCCTTATCGTTTGTCTGTGGTGTCTTGGCATTATTTTACTGTCTATATAAAATAAAAGATTTTCACCATTCATATCTCCACGGTCTATATGGAGGTATGTTGGCTACCTGGTCGGGGGTTAAGGGAACGGTTTGGTAAGAGTCTTGCCGTTGTTCAGCGTTTAGAGATCCTACAAGGGACCTGGGTCAAATTTAGTAGGACCTCCTTCAATACTTAACGGTATTGGATGGCGGGGGTCCAAACTCTTTGATCCCCTCATTAGTTAAACTACTATTAATACTATAACCCGGCTACTTAGGACTGTATCCCTGCTGACTCAGACTACTTAGCCGAGGGTAACGTCACCTCCAAAAGAGGGGCCTACCATAATTTGCATTAATAACTTAATTAATTATCTTTCAATAATCCGACCCTTTAGGATTGTATCCTTGCTGACTCAAACTACTGGGTTGAGGGTAACGTCACCTTCAAAAGAGGGGCCTACTACTATAACTAAGATAATCTCTTAAAATAGTGCAAAAGTGCGGAAATAATCAAAGGTTACACTAAACACGAGTCGGAACCAAGTGATTCATCTTGTCTATCTGTTTTTCTTTTATTTTTATTTTTCAGCATTTTAGTTAATTTTCTTAGTTTAAAACATTTTTCTAAACTTTTGATTTGATTAGACGTTGAGGATAAACCGGTACTAAAAGCTCTTGTGTCCTTGGACGACTTCGGTATCTTACCAACACTATACTACGCTCACGATAGGTGCACTTGCCCATATGTGTGTTTAGTGTTAGTAAATATCGTGTTTTATAAATTTAAAACTTGGCTAAAGAAAGTGTAAAAAGGGCTTAAAATATACTTAAACCTACATATACACCTAACGCACATCACCATCCTAACTCACATCAAAAGCTGAATTATAAATTAAAGACTTATAGATCCTTCATGCCATTATTCGACCCGTTTGATTTCACCATTTTTATTTCTGACGTAACTAGCTACTTTCAACCCCAACAATCATTCCTACCTTAGTAATTCATTTATTACTTAATAATACAAGAACTCCCCACATTCGAAGGTATTAAATAACTCCCTACACATACTAATAAGTGAGTCGGAAGTCACTTACCTCGTGCGTCCAAGTTTGTGCATAACTTCCTTATTTACCCTTGGTCCATTGCCCTTCCATGCTCGTATCCACGTTGACATGGCTCCTACGCTTTCATGTTATCATCAACACTTTCTAGTTAGCATACACACCATTGTACTTGATTACGAGCATACCATTTGCATAATTCACATTTGACTTGCGTTAGTCACATTTTCGCATACATGAAACACATATCAATAGTTACCTCATTCAAATCTCACGCAACTCGATTACCATCACACATAGCACATAAATCATCTAGTACATGACACAGTATTTCTCTACTCTAACATTTGTGTCCAAAATCTCATCCATTACATTCATACACTGTTGACTTTCAAAAGTCAACGATCTAGCTTACATGTATACATTCAAATTGTTATTCTTAATAAGGTAGACCATAGTAATAACATCGTATGCATTTCATACTCATGTGGTGATGTACACACCGCACAATCACCTAGTTATATCCACATTTTCACATAGTAAATCCTACATATGCTAATTCTTCATAATCCTACCAATTGACCAACACATTCAAAGTTAATCCCATTTACATAACTCTACCTTCTTTACTCGCTAGTGACTTCTCACGCTTAATATTTAGTACCTGATTATTTACTAGTTATAATCGAACACCTAATCCCACATACGATGTGCATCACACCCTGAAAGCATGTAGTACAACTTTCTAATGCATGTATCTTACCGTATCATCTTATCACACTAATTTTCCACTTGTAATCCATCTAAAACACATTCCTTTTGCAACCTATTATCTATTAGATCATTTTCACATTCCACATATAACTGTCAATTGCTAACATACAAAATTCACTTATCATTTTCATCTAATCATTTTATCGAACACTTGGTGTGCATACCACTTTCTAAGCATAGTGTACAAGTAACTTATGCACAACCATACCAAATTCTTATCAAGATCATTATATTCATCAATTTTTCACATAACTTTCACTTCAATTTAGATTCAAAATCAATAACCTATAACATCCATTGTCATAAACATCAAGCATCCTCAAATTAATATACAATACATCATCATCATCCTATATAAGAGCCACTACAAGTGGGTTTTTCATAAATATACATAACAATCAGAAATCTAAGCATAATTCAAGTTTCATAAGGTAATTCTATCACATATCCATCCTAACTTCACTTAGATTCACGAATTCATCAAAACCCACTTCACCCAACATCACCAAATCATAAAATTTAACTTACTTGATTGTGAAGAACACTTAGGAGATCGAAAACCTTGATACATGCATGCTAAAAGTCTTCAATTTCCTTATCAATTTAGAGATTTATTGAGAATTAGGGTTTACCCCTTTCTCCTCTGCCTTGATCGATCGACCAGACACACACACGCATAGTGTGTGCGTTTTTATTTTTCTTTTTATTAATTTCAGTTTCCATTTTGGCAATCTAAGTCCCTCAAGTTTATCACACAATCAAAGTTGCCACAAATTTCATTCCTTTACTTATTTATTAGCCATTTAACTAAGTTTAATAACTTAGTTATTGTATCTCGTTTAATTACACATGGTAACCTACTAACGAATTTAATAATTCGAGTTTTGGGGTGTTACATAAATTCACATTTTTGTTTTACAATTTATACCCTACGTTTTACATCACGTGGCAGTATAGATTAATGTTTTTGTTTTACAATTTTTTGACGTCGTTTGCTTACTACTTAGCACAGTTTTACGACTTACGTGCCCGCAACGCGGGTGTTAAACACTAGTTAATAATAGTTTTTAAATTGCTCTAAGGCATGTATCTATTTTCATACCAAGATTATACGGTAGGATGTTCATCTATATGGTTTTTAGATTATCTAGGTTATTCAAGAGTAAACTGCCAGATTGGTCGTGAGATTTGGTCACGTTTATCACTTTAGTCTGAAATTCAAACCTTTTGAATCTGGATCCCCGTGGTTTCAATTTTGTTGCCATTTTCATCCAAAATCAAAATCTGGTCATATTTTTCAGTTAACATCCAACTTTTTTGTCTTGAATTTTAACTGAAAAATCTGACCAGATTTTGATTTTGATGAAAATAGCAACAAAATTGAAACCACGAGGACCCAGATTCAAAAGATTTGAGTTTTAGACTAAATTGACAAAAGTAACCAAACCTCAGAAACCATTTTCACAGTTTACTCGTTATTCAAATTGAGTTAATTGAATTTTAACCTTTCAAAAATGCATTTGAATTCGAAAAACTGAGTCAAGTTAGAATTCAAAAAACCAATTATATATATTAATAGAAAGTTACCATGAATAGTGTTTTAAAATTATTTTAATATTGTTTGTTTTTAATAATTAATTATTTTATTAATATATTTTTAATTGATTTTGTATGTTTATTTTTCTTTTATAAATACGATATTTTATATAGTTTTGAGTATGCTGTTACGACGTGCCTAAATTTTTCTATGTATTGATACATTTTTTTTTTCCGAAACTGAGTTGTGAGTGGTAAAGCTTAAGTAATCAAAGCACAAAAGTACATGTTATCAAACCTAACTCACATTTAGTTTTTTATATAAAAATTAACATTACTTTTTTTCATTATTCTAATAATACAAGGTAATACTTTATAAAGTTCCGAACATATGAGACATGTTTATTTTTATCTTTGTTCCGCTAAAAGTTTTGTTCAAAATCAAACGGATCAATATAATTGATTTTTATTTGTTCTTTACCGTGATCAACCGAACAAATACCATGCGAAACTTGGATAGTGGTATATAGTATCTTTTATATATTATAAACTATAGCGGGTATGAATACCATACTGGTACCTTGACGAACCAAACTTATACCAAATGTTCTTTACCATAACGAATTGAATTGATACCGTGCGAACAACTTCGATGGTATTATAGAGTGTTTTTTTTAATTATCATAAACTATAGCGAGTATTGGTACCACGTCAATTCCAATCGAATACCAATACCGGTATCGGTACCATCGGAATGAATACTGATATTCATTTCGGAAGACATTGCCCATATTCGTTTTTATGGTTTTCGATTTATGTAAAATATGCGTCGATGTCCTTTTGGGCATATAACGACTTTATTTTTGGGTTTTGCTTTTCAATTGTTATAACGAATGTCAGTATCATACCGATATGTTGTTCAAACGGTTTCAATTCGGTTTAGTACGTTAGCGGCACCCGCCGCGAAGCGCGGGAGAACCTCCCTAGTTAAAATTAAGTTCAAATTCAAGCCGATTCGAATAAGAACAATAGATAAAAAATATAAAATAACTAATATGTATAATAAATAATAAAAATCAAATGTATTTATTTATACAAATATATATAGACACACAATTCGATCGATTTGAAAACTATTCATATTCGATTCAAATGTTGGATTCAATTCAGAGGCTACCCGATTTGAAAACTTGGAAACCGAAACCGAAATCGAACTCGTAATTATAAATTCAGTTTAGTTTGGGTTTCAGTTCTTTCAAATCTAATTTGAATAATGAACACGTTTGTAATACACTATGATTTTACGTATTATTATGATACATATAATTCTTTGAGTAAACTGCAATTTTACCCCCTGGGGTTTAGGGTGATTGGCACCCGCACCCTTACCCCCCTAACGAAATAATTGCAATTTTACCCCCCAACGTTTGCTGTTATGTCACAACCTTACCTCCAGGCTTCAAATTTGTTGACTAATCTGTTGACTATAACTTGAAATGACTATAATGCCCTTTCATATTACCTCCTGTGTTTTGTTTACTCTGTGATATTACCCCCTGCCACCACTGCCACCGCCATTCACCACCACAGCCACCACTGCCACCTCCAGTTGTCCACAAACTGGTTAAAAAGTCAAAATTATTTACACTCCCATTACATTTAGAAACCTTATCTCTTATTCCCTTTTCTTCTCCGGTGAACAAATCAAACTGTCAAAATTACCACCATCAACCATTTTGATCTCTGCTACTCACGGCCGGCGACCACCTTGACCCCACTTTCATCCTCATTCCTTTCATCAACCACCATCTACCCTTAACCTGCCCCCATCGATTACCCATAACCACCACCATCTACTCACCGTCATCACTTGCATCTATACACTGCCTATCCACCACGGAGACCATCACTTTCTTCACCTTCAAACGACCACCAACCACCACAAACCTTACTTCTACC
This sequence comes from Helianthus tuberosus, assembly GCA_030545235.1. NCBI lineage: Eukaryota > Viridiplantae > Streptophyta > Magnoliopsida > Asterales > Asteraceae > Helianthus > Helianthus tuberosus. Next base: position 56,551,758 of record CM060354.1, on the reverse strand, counting down.
TTCAACAACCCTAATTATCGCCAATACCCACCTTTTACTCATCTCCGGCCGTTGTAATCACCACCGTCTCCCAGGACCTCCGCCATTAACCTCCGTCACCTGGCCCACCGGCGACGGCTGACGTATACCCACCACCATTGACCTCCGATTTACCATCTCCCACCTCCATCTTCATTCCGACCGACCTCCGATTACCCTCTTTTATCACCTCTGGTCGGCCATTTAGTTCTTCGCCACAAATTGGCCATTAGTTATTGCTGATTAACAACAAAAAGCTTCATAAATTCTTCATCTTTTTCAGTTCCAAGTGAAATCAGGTATGTAAGTTGAATATTTCATTGTCTGATACAGGAAATTATGATTGTTTGATTGAAATTCTCAAGACTGTTTTTTGGTTATTGAGTTGATTAGTGAAACAAGTGTTTGAGTACAGTGAGGGGTTAGGAAATTCAATTAAGGTTGAATTTAGTCAGATATGGGAGTTTCTTTTGGGTTTGATGTGAGATTGTTAAATGGGTATCGATTGTAATTGGTAGACGTTTTGATTCTGAGTCGAGATCATGGTTGTGTAGACAACTGGAGGTGGCAGTGGTGGTTGTGGTGGTGAATGGCGGTGGCAGTGGTGGCAGGGGTAATATCACAGAGTGAACAAAACACAGGGTGTAATATGAAAGGGCATTATAGTCATTTCAAGTTATAGTCAACAGACCAGTCAACAAATTTGAAGCCGGGGGGTAAGGTTGCGACATAACAGCAAACGTTGGTGGGTAAAATTGCAATTATTTCGTAGGGGGGGGGGGGGGGGGGTAAGGGTGTCAATCACCCTAAACCCTAAAGGGTAAAGTTGCAGTTTACTCTAATTCTTTTTTATCTGATTATTTTAATAATGATAATTGATGGTGACATACATAAGGTGTTCACATGGCTTGTTATTTTTATGATAACATGTTAACAAAAAGAAAAAAAGAAAATCAAAGCAAATACAAAACAAACGACAAAATAAAAAATCAATCATCCACTCCATCCTCCAAGAACTACTTGTAGCCGCCCTTTATCATACCTTGCATTGGCACTCCCACCCTCACCACAACCATCTCACACCTTCCTTTCCACTCGCCATCCTCCACATCTATCGTCTTCTTCTTTCCTTGCATTGTTGTCGAAATCAGACACACAAACCAACAAAAAGGCACAAAACTAAATATCAAAGCGAGGGGGTTTGGGGGGTCAATGGACTCAATGCCTCAATGGTCTAGGTAAAACTAGAGTTGTTGTGAGGGTGAGGTTGTAGTGGATACATAGACGAAAAGTCGACGATGATCATTTCTTTTTTTTTTTTCCTTTTTTCCAAATATACCATTACCATAACCGAACAAAATTTAAAATTCTGTCACATAACGATATTAAAATAAATACATATATCATCTTAAAACACTCTAAGGGTGTAGGGAGTGGTTAGACACTTGAAAGTAGTAAACTTCAAAATCAACCAATGAGAGTGTGCCATGTCCAAATGGTAAACTATCCTCAAAAGTGTTGGCAATGGTTAGACACTTCATGAATTGGTAAACTACTTAAAAAAATGTGTGATTGGTTGAGATGACATGGACCCACCCCACACACCCCCTCTCTCCCTCTCCTACGCGCATCGGCAACCTGTCTCCGCTTCCTTTCCTTCACTGAGCGGCAAAACCCACAGACGGCGGTGTTGCCGTGCGGCAAAGGCACTTTGCCGAGTGGGTTTGCTCCCACTCCGTATGGCCTAAAAAGCAAACTACCATTCGAACAACCTAACCTAACCCAATTAACAATTCTTACAATCATAACCTTACTAATTATTTAGATCACCTTTTACATAAACTAAAGATCTCTCATTTGGATTTATCAAACAATCAAACAACCAAATTGACATTAAAAAAACTCCATTGAGTTGAAACAAAGAGTTTTAACATACTTTATCACAGACCAAATCATATCTGGTTCCTCCTAATATCGTTTAGCAAATGGAACAGAACAAGGTCCCACAAACCCAACAAAACACAATGGCGGGACAAACAATGATAACGAGATTAACGACCTGGACGCTTCTTATTCTCACCAATATCATTATCAGCCATTGATTACTCATCCTGTGGACCCATTGCTCTATCCCTCTTGCTTTACTGCCATATTATTTATTTATTTATTTATTTATTATTTATAATTTGTTATAATAAACAATCATAATTCCATATTTAATATACATTTTTTTTTTGATAATTGAATGGATTTTAATGGAGATCAAACTTCAACTAAACCTACTCTCTTTTCCCCCAAATCCATACACTCTAATTTCTAGGGTTTCTGAATATTATTCTCTCAAACCCTAATTTTCAAGAAAGTCCAATTCTTGATTCAGCTTTGTTTTTTGTTAAATTTGTTTGTAAACCCACAATTCTTTTCTGAAATCTTGGTGAATCCCTTCTGGGGTTTGCATAAGATTGCTAAAAATTGTTGCTTTGGTTGACATTTGTTAGACTTTCTTGATCTTGAAGTCTTGGTGCACAATTTGATTCGGATAGTCACGGGTTTCTTGATAAATTGACGTTGACTTTTTGGGTGATCATCAATCGTGTAACATAATCAAGTTGTACTCCTCAAATCTTGTTTTGGGCAAGTGGGTTTGAAGAGATTTGTGATGATTTTGAGCTTTTGGAGTTGAATTTGGTGTTGTTTATGTGTAAATGGATGAATCTGGGGTGGAATCAAAGCTTATAGAGAATGGGAATCAAGAAAAGGGTGGGGAGAAAGTGGAAGATGAAGACGATGAGTCAAAGAAACTGCTGTTGCCTAACAAAGGCGGGTTATCGAAGAAGAAATCGGGGAATAAGCACAGAAAAGTGCAGTGGAATGATAGGAATGGATATAAACTTGCTGAAGTTTTGGAATATCAACCAAGGTAAAATTTCATTTTTGTTCAATTTGTGCATTAATTTGTAAGTGTTATTGTTTTTATAACTGCTGAATTCGGTTATGTGTTTATTATGTTCTTCGTTCTAATCCGAATGTGCTTACTTTGCTTACTTTGATCTTGTTTTGTTGGGTTTGTTAAATCTTGGATTTGTTAAGATTGATGTTATGTTTTGATTGAAAATCTTGGATAAAAACATTGACTTTATGTTCTTGATGCGAATCATGTGTTATATGATTTTTTTTTTTTGTTTGGGGTGCAGTGATGTAAGTGATTCTGAAGACGAAGATGAGGATTCTTGCATATGTAACATAATGTAGATCTTACACGCATCCGGCTTTTGGCTGGTAATACCATTAGGCTAATCTTCTTAATATCGTGTCAAATCAAAGAGTTCTTGATCATGTCATGAAACATTATTGTTGCTATACCATATTACTATATATAATATGGAGAAAACATATTGTCCTTTTGACTTGGAATTTGAATATGCCATTGACATTGCTTGGTTTTGATCATTTTGTAGTTATAGCTTCTAGTTTTAATTTTCTTAAGCTTGTTATTAGTGGTCTAGTGGATCTTCATATGTTTCGGGGTTTTAAGAGATTGTTGAAGACGTAGGAGATCTTTAACCAGTTCTTGTCTTGGTTCGCAGTTTTGGTTTTGAGAAATTGGTTCTTGGTTTAGTTTCGTCCGGAATCAAAACCAGAAAGAGAACCCGAGGTCTACATAAATCGTTGAAACCACCATAATTGTCTAAACCAAAGCAAATCAGCCGGTTTGGCTGGTTTAAGAATTATGCATTTTGATTCGCGGTTTTGAAAAAACTGATTTTAACAAATTGGTTCACGGTTCAGAACTTGGAACCGGCCATGCAAACTGAACCTGCCATTTACCTTTATTATTTATTACTATTTTTTTTTCGTTTTCGAAATATGAAGTTATGCACGCATATAATATATAAGAACCATTTTTTTATAATTTTTTTTGTACAAATGACCTATCTAACTTCTTTTTACAGCGGCTCAAACTATCAAACTGTACATTTTGGCTGGCTTGGCCGGTCCAGCCGACCCAACCAACCCAACAAGTCTGGTCTACCTTTTTTCGAAACTATAGTCTCGGCAGTTTGTCTCAGAATTTTCGTCGAAACCGACCGAGCCAAACTGTGATCACCAGAACCGCACCGCTTCTTGCTAAAATTGTTTATTAGCAAGAACTTTTTTGATTGAATATTAGCTCAAGAACAAATGAATAACCCCCTTCACACCACAAGCATCATAGATCATTATAAAAGCCCTCTAATGAAATCCCACCTCAATGTTAGCCATTTACTTCCTTTTTGGTAGTTGAAAATTTTTCTTCAGGAACAAATTTGCCGCACCTTCGTTTCTATGGCACAAGACCCTCAAGATCGTGTTGGGATCCGTGCTGCTCCATTTTCCAGTCGTTGGCGGCATCGGAAGCTTTCGTCTTAAGCCCCCCATCAATCCGACGCCGTTCCCGTCACAAACCAAGGCGCTAAACTCATCCACCAGTTGCTCCGTTGGCTTCCCCATCAACGCCACCACTCCTTCCAACGCCTCCACCTCGCGGTCTACCACATCCTCCACGATAAACCCTTCTCCGCACGTCGAAAACAGCTTCTTCAAATTCATCAAGTCCTCTTCGATTAATCTATGATCGTATCTTGTAAAATCCCTCGAGGTTCCTCCTGCTAGTAGAATTCTGAGGTATACATCGAATGTAGCCTTCATCAACTCTTTCATTGCTAACGGCTGAGCTCGTTCTGTCACGATCGCGGTTAACAGAGTCAAATTATGCTTCATGATCTTCAAAGCAGGCGTAATGCGTGAAGTTTCGACGTCTCCTGTGTATAAACTTCCATAGAAGACCGAGTTCGAGTCGAGGTATATCAGCTTGTAAGCTGCAATTTCAGACACGTGTTTGGTGGCCCATTGAATCGTGGATCGGGTTTGATCGAAGTGTGATCCCCCCACCGATTTGCGGTTGCCACCGAATCGATATCGTGGAGATGATGCTACAATTTTAGGGGAGAACGCGAGGTTTTTGTCGATTAAATTGAGTTGGGAAAGGATGTATTGCAGTGAGTTGAGTCGGATGTAGAGGCGTTGCGTTCCACGGCTAGTTGACGGTCTCGAGTAGTTGCTTTCCTCGTACCCAGTTTCGTTTAGGTTCAAACCGCACGGTGCAGCTATTCGCCATAGTTTGGTGAACTTTGAGCCCTGACCGCATCGGGTTAGAGGTGGGAGTGTAGGAATATAGCTCTCTTTCGAACCTGAATCATGAAAAAGAATGTGAATAAAACGTTTGATTGAATTGGTCCTTACGATGATAGATTCGTGTTCTTACCGCATGATGCAACAAATGCTATATAATCTTGTAGAATATGTTCAATCGCGTCTGCGAATTCACGGACCAGATCTTCTGAAACTCCAATGGGGATGTCGAAGAAAGATTCGACAGCTTCTTTGGTTTGTTTCATTAGCTCCATTGTTGATTGTGCATACGGTACACTTTTTGACTTTGGGTTCCATGTCTATACACAAAGAAAGAAACGATCAAAACCGTCCATGGTAACATATTTCGTTACTTCTAGAGTATGCAAGACAACGGGTCGGGTAATTGGTCAAATGGCGTCAAATGGGTCATTCCTGATACCCGTCAAAATGGGCAAGGGCTAACTTTGTCCAATTTCGATACGCAGCTTAGTCTGGCAATTTCTACACGACCACGATAACACGACACAAACCTACACGGTCTATAACAGGTCGACACGTTAAGACCTGTTTAATGTCGTGTCTTAACAGGTTAAATACTTGACAACCTGTTAAGACCCGTTAATGACACGTTTATAATTTTAAATAAAAAATCTGTGGGGTCCTAATTTTAAATTTAAAAAAAAAATACCTGGAAGTAAAGTTTATATATTTAATAACAGGTGGTGTTCGTGTCTTAACATGTCGTATGATACGTTGGTAATTTTTTTGTGTCTTAACAGGTCATTTCGTGTAACCTGTTTATTACCAGATTCGTGCTCATGTTTGCAAAATCTGACACGATAAGATTTCGTGTCGTGTTCGTGTTTACCTGTTTCGGGTTCGTGTCTTATCGTGTTCGTGTCTTAACAGGTAAGGTTGACACAATATGCAGCAGCTAATCTAACAGTTGGCGGACAATTTACGCGCTTATTTATTCTGTAGTTACATACCTCTGTTTCTTTGGCTGTCTCAACAACATCTTTGACTCTTTTCAAGCAATCTTGAATCCATTGTCTCAAATATCTCAACACGACCGAATCAACGTCGTAAGGAACCATCTCCCTCACGACGGTTCTACCTCCGTCTTCACATTCTATCGAGTCTTCAACCACTATATTAATCAAAAACTTTTCAAGCTTATCTGCCCTTTGAAGAAGTACAACGGTCTCGTTTGAAATCATGGAGTTAGCTGCTAAAAATTGTCTCAACAAGCTTCCATAGCATGTGTGCAGTGTCACGGCTGCAACTCCGGCTGAGAACAGGTGCCACTTTTTTAACACCGGGCTAAACATTCCCTTCTCTCGAAGCGCTAATTCCTCCGTTCCTTTAGCCAGTTGGATTAGTTTTCCGCTCTCTTCTCGTAACTTCATCGATCCATGTATCGTGCTAATGTTATCAACCATCTGTTTCACACATTGTACCACATTAGTAAATAACACCGCAGTATAGACAGTATAGAGGTAGTGATGCTAAACGGGTCGTGTTGGTGGTTGAACCCGACAGCAACGCCAAATCTTTTAGTTAACTTTTCTGTTTTGAATATTAATACAAATTTACATATTTTGTCTTACTTTTTTAAGTAGTTATGTTTAAATTATGAAAATATATATTTGAACATTCAGATTTTGGAATAAGAAGCACCTAAATAGTTTAATTTGTTACATAAAACACATTTAAAAAATATAAAAGATAAATAGGTCAAAATGGTCAACCCACAAACCCCTTGGGTTGACATGAACACAACCCCTTTGGCTGAATGTGTTCATGCATGGGTTTGACTTGAAACTGACCCAAACACTTTTAGACTAAACCCAAGCTAGCAAATTTCGTGTTAAGATCGTATCGGTTCATAAGTTGACACCTTTGTAATCTAAAACATGTTGGAATGTAAACCATCAAACCAACTATATGACAGGTCGAATTTGGTTTACCTTTGCAAAGGCATTCCTTAAAGAGGATCGGATATAACGATCAACCTTGTTCCCTGAGGGATCGGAAACATCCTCGTACTTGTCGATGCCAGATTCTTCCAAGATCTTGGCGGCAGAGAAAGCTAGAGGGAGAATGTTCTCCATCAGGTCAACTGTCCATCTATTAAAACTTTCATGGTAATCAAGCAAGCGGTTATCCGACCATTTGATCATGGAACTTAACATTGCGGACAACATGTTTACATATATCGGATCTCGGTCGAATTTCTTGGCATCATTCGCGACCTCGGTTAGCATTGTCAGCGAGGCACGAAGCAAATCGTTCTCCACTTGTCCTGTCATAATTTTCCAATGAGATCATAACCCCAAATGTGAGTAGTTTCTGTTTTCGGTTACTTACCAGTCATAACATATTGTTGGAAAAGTACCCATGTGAAACACAAGTTGTGTATCGGTCTTGTGATACCTAACGTAGGCCATGTTTTCTTCATCAGCTCTAAAAGCTCGTCAACCTCATCGAGAACACAAGTTTCTTCTTTTAAGTCGAAAATGGACCGTAGGAGCGGGAGATAGAGGTTTATGTTGAGCGGGTAGCCATCGGCCCAATGGCAAACATCGGTCGGGGCTCCATTCGGGCTTCTCCACGATAAAGAAACCACACAGTTACATATTGTTTTCATGGTTTCCGAGTTCTTGGTCGTGTCGATTGGCTTGACATCGCTACTATTAATGATGTCCCGAAGGCACTTTGCGAAAGTGTTGGCTTTCTCTAAGGGAATGGAAGGGTGGTTTAGGAGTCCGGCTTCGAGGGTCTTGAGTTGGCGTTTCTGCCACGCTCGATACTCGTCTACATCGTCGAATTCTGCTGCCTTAAGGTGACGGAGGAGCTCTAATGGCAAGATTATCGTATTCGCGCGACGACCCATCTGTTTATTTTTTATACAAAAAGAAACATCTTAGTTTTTATAAATTTAGGATTAGGATTAGAGGGGTGTGTGTGTGTTAGCTGTTAAAAAGAGTTACTTGGCCAACGAGGGTTCTCATGAGTGTCTTTCGTATACGGTTGTCGCTATCCTCGGACACCTTCATTTGTTGTCGCATGAGCTCGGCGGATGTCAATGGACGTCTTATAGTGCTACGAGATGGTAAAGTCGAGAACGATCCTCTCGGACTCCTAGGACTATTATTGTATCCACTAGGAGAAAATGGGGTCGACCCGCAAGAGTAGCTCCTTCGCGTAGTAGGGGTCCGATTAAACATCTTTAACCCGAGCGTCTTCTTTATTCGGCTTGTCACCCCATTACAAGGGGAACGGGGTGAACGTGGTGATCCAGGCGACCCGGGGGAGCTAGACCTATGATCCCGACTTTCAAACGGGTAAACTGTAATGCCGGTACGACCTCCAAAACCTTGGGAGGACCGGCAAGACGTAAAGAATATTTCATAAGCGGTTGTGCGAAGGTCATCCGGATGAAGACCATCAATGTTGCCGAAAGGGAACGAGAGATCATTGGCGGCACCAAGAGAAACTGGCCGAGGGCCAAGAGAAACGGGCCGAGGGGCTGGAGGAGAGGGGACGCATATGTGGTTGGTGGGATCTTGGAAGTATTCACGGCGGTTTAATAGCACCATGGTGGGTGCTAGGGTGGGACCGGGTGAAGAGGGCGGGGTTGTCTGATTCCGTCGAAAGGCCGAAATGAATTTCGACGGAAGAGACAAAGAAAAGAAGAGTATGTCCAACATACTTTTTACATATAACAAAAACTGAAAAAGAGACAATTTGAGAGAAAAACGCAACAACATCCATTGTTTGGCACTTTTTTGTGCGACAAACACGATAGATACACATGTTGTAAAGCTAGATCTTCGTATCCCTTTTTATGTGTTAAATCATAGAGTTCTATCTACAAAATTACAATTTATACTTTTTTTTTTTGTTTTTTACGTAGTAATTTTGGAAATATAACCAAAGTTTTTAAAAAATGTATACGTGTATACTAAACTTCACAACACACAATGACGTACATTCGGGGTGGCTAAATGTTTTTCAAGCTCTAAAACGAATTTCAATGTTTAAGTTTTTTGCATAAAATTTCAAGTGTTAAATGTTCATTAAATGTTTAAATCTTTTACAATCATATCTCTAACTGCACTCATGTATAAATCATCTATTCTACGTTGTGTAATGTCTTCATTTATTTCATTAATGTCACTAGACCCTCGACTATCAATGCCATATGGCTTAGAATAACTCTCCACTAATACCTTTGCAATTTTGACGAGAAAATGAATACATATTTGCTTCAACCTTTTGCAGTTTTTACGAGAATGGCTTCTTGGAGAAGTTGGCTTGTTACAGTGTATATGCATTAAAGCCCTTATGTGTATTATTAATCCACCAACAACGTCTTGCCTCTTCCACCAACTTATTAAATAGGGACCAAAAAATATAGATGAATATTTAATTAATAGTTGATCTTCCACCAACGTATTAATTTGTAGGATTAGGATCAAATACAAAGGATCCTAATTGTAAGAAGTGTAAGAAGGATTTATAGAGTGACAAGTGTCCAATAACCTAAAAAAACCCACTACACAAAAAAACCCACTAAAAAAAAAAAAAAAAAAAAAAAAAAAAAAAACTTAAACATCAACCACCACCAACCCCCCCACCCCCCCCCCTACCCCCCACATCACCCACCCCAAAAAAAAAAAAAAAAAAAAAAAAAAAAAAATTTTTTTTTTTTTTTTTTTTTTTTTTTTTTTTTTGCCGAGGGGGTGGGGGGTGGGGGTTTAGGTTTTTGGGTGGTGGTGGGGGTGGGGGTGGGGGTGGGTGTTTAGTTTTTTTTATATTTTTTTTTAGGTTTTTGGGGGGTGGGGGGATGGGGGGGTTAGGTTTTTTTAGGTTTTTGGGGGGTGGGGGGGGGGGGGGGGGGTTAGGTTTTTTTTAGGTTTTTGGGGGGTGGAGGTTGGGGGGGGGGGGGGGTTAGGTTTTTTGAGGGTTTTTTTGGTGAGGTATAGTTTTTTTTTGTTTTTTTTGCGGGGGGGGGGTGGGGGTGGGGGTGGGGTGGGGTGGGGGGGGGGTGGGGGGTTTAGGTTTTTGGGTGGGGGGGTGGGGGGTTTAGGTTTTTGGGTGGGGGGGGGGGGGGGTGGGTGTTTAGGTTTTTGGTGGTGATGTAGTGGGTTTAGTTTTAGGTTATTGGACACTTGTCACTCTATAAATCCTTCTTACACTTCTTACAATAAGAAGCCTTTGTAGAATAACTTGACCCTTAATTTGTATCCACTAACTTATTAAATCATAGCCTAGTGGCATTTTGGGGTGGGATAAGACTTTGGGACCAATAGGTCCTGGGTTCGATTCCCACAAGGGGGTTGTGATCCAAATTTGCGGTTAAAAAAAAACTTGCCTCTTCTCCGAAAATCCACCATTTGCCTCTTATTAATTATGCGTCAATAAGTTGTTAAATTGTTACAGTAATAAGTTGCCTCTTATTAATTATCCACCATTTGCCTCTTATTAATTATGTGTCTTAATAAGTTGTTAATAAATTGACAATTCTTTAATTTGTTACAATAATAAGTTGCTTCAATAATTATTAATCCACCACCATTTGAGGGCAAATGAATAACTTACACCCTTACATAAATAAGTTTATTCAAATAAGCTAAAAAATCATCTTCAAATAAGTTTCTTCAAATTAGTTTATATAAGCTAATAAGCATAAGCTTAAAAAGCTAAACCAAACACCAAGTTAAGCTTATTTCGTAAAAAAAAAAAAAAAAAAAACTATAAGATTTGTTAGAAAAGCTAGGCCAAATATCCCCTTAGTAAAAAAAAATGTTCCAGCAAAAGTGCGAAACACTAGTGATAAAGCAGAAATATTACAGTTAATGAATAAAAACCATGATGTATTCAATTTTTTGTATACACAATAAAAACATTTTCTTTAGAAGAAAGTTGACTACAAAATTTGAATTTTCATGGTAAAATGACGACACGTTAAGTAAATGAAACGATTATTTTTTCCTAAGAGCATACGTCGTGGGGCTTCATATACCGCCCAAAGCATGCATAGCGCCCCAAAAACGCCGGGAACACCAAAACCATCGGCGCCATGTTTCAAAAATTTGGGGGAGGCGCGAGATTTATCGCGGCGCCATGGGGGTGCTTTTCAAACCTTGGATAACGCAAATCGGACCTGAAGACCGAGAACAAGCCGGAATTTCAGCCGGAGAAGATGACCTGAAGCCGGAGAAGAAGGCCGGAGAAGAAGACCTGAAGCCGGAGAAGAAGGCCAGACAACAAGCCGGAATTTACACTTTGGTCCCTGCATTTTACACTTTGGTCCCTGCATCATCACCATTTTTTCCGGTGAACTTGGTTGCCGGAGAAGAAGACTGTTGCCGGAGAACTTGGTCCCTGCATTTTTTTTTTCTGGTTTTCCCCTCATAGATAAAATGCTCTGTTTTTGTGTTTGTGTCCCATAACCGGACTTTTAGTGCGTTTGGCCGGAGAAGAAGGCCGGAGAAGAAGCCGGAATTTCAGTGAGTAATGATTAGGCGGGGGCGTTATGACTACGGCCTCAAATTGCATAACGCCCCATAAAGCCCCTTGCTGACGTGTCACGCCACGTGTCGCATAACGCCCACAAAGGGGCGTTATGACTACGCATGGCCTAACAACATCAATCTCGTATTCAAACTGTAACAAAAGAATAGAAAGATACATAATTTCTAGTACTATTATGTCCAAGGGCGGACTTACCCCTAGCCCAAGGTGGGCGGGTGCACCATCGGGAAAAAAAAATTAGTGCTATTTTCCGTTGAAAATCTCGTCCGCACCCCTTGGATTTTTTTGTCCGCACCCCTTGAATTTTTTCATTCGCACCACTTGGAATTTTTCGTCCACACACCTTATGTAAAAAATGTTATGGATTTATATTTTAAATTTTTTTAGTAAACTCTAATTAAAAAAAAACTACCTAAATTATATAAACTTATACTACCCAACTTAACCCAAATACCCAATACCTTAACCCACTATTTCATTAAACATAATTAGCCCACTAATTACTAGCCCATTAACCAAATTCAACCTAAGTTCAAACTATAATAATTAAAATAAGCCCAATAGTCCCTTAGAATTCCTCCCGCCCTCCCTCTCTTGGGTCGTCTCCTGCCAGCGATCATCGAACACAACAGCACGTCATCAGCAGCCGCGAACCACCGTCGGCCGACACCAAAGGGTAACAAAATTCTCTAATAGGTTTGAAATTTCATGTGTTTTGACGTTGTTTATGGTTGTTTAGATGGTTTTTAGGGTGATTATGTTGTTTAGATGATTTTTATGGTGATTACACACGATTTCGAGGGTTGAAAATAAAAATTGAAACATTATGTTATGGAGCGATGAACTTATGGATCAATTTGTTTTGTGATAGGAACCATGAGTAGGGACGATATGGCGCGATTTCTTTTGTTTTACATGACCCGACCCGACACGACCCGAACCGACCCGATACGAACCGATTTTTTTACTTATATACCTAGGGGCCTAAAATTTTTAAAAATGTTCCGCACCCCATAAAAAAATTATTGGGTCCGCCACTGATTATGTCATATTGAGACGATTTTCGTAGACTAGTAATGCTGACAAAAAAGGGAATGAAACTTAATGCTTACAAAAAAAAAAAGGAATGAAACTTTTATAATTGTCAATGTGGAATATATAAATTTATATTAGGAGAGAATAACTTTAAGGCCAAAGGATGTGAAATAAAGCCTCTAGGGGTTTTATCACGTCACGTCAGTGTCATGTCATGTCCACGTCAGACAGGAGGCTTTAAGGCCCCTTCCCTTAACTTGCAGGGGCGAACCGTCAGGATTGGGCATGGCAGCCGTTGGTACATCACCCACGTTTGGAGGTCGAGTAGGTTCAGATGCCTCAGATGGCTGAGCAGGAGGGTGTGCAGGATGATGTTGAGGTCCCGCCTCAACATGAACAGGGGGACCATCAACATCCATAGAGAGCTTATCGTGCGTTTAGGTTGCCTCGGTTAACCAAACCTCTTCTCGATAGGATTTTGCGTAACCAGGATGAGCAGATGTGGCTTCTAACACTGCATGGTTAGGAGATGACATCTCACGGTCGCCAGATGGACCAGTTGCATGATGACATGGGGTGGCTGATGACTAGCATGGGTGAACTGTATAAGTATATGGGTATATCGGTTCCACCCCGTCCACCACCACGAGTTTATCCGGACCGGGGCCCGTTCTTTACGTAGCAGCCCGACCCGTCCATGTCATCCTTTACCCAGCCCATCCCGTCCATGCAGGTATATTATCTTATTTTTATTTCATTCATATACGAGCAATTTAGTGTTATGTAATGGATATTTTATTTAAATTCTTATAGGCTTACGACCCGTCCTATACTCAGTCCGACCTTTCTATGTTGCATTTTCCTCAGTTCGGCTAGACCATGTCGCTCTTTCCTCTGTCGGACCTTTCCATGCAAGTATGTTATTTTGTTTTTATTTCATTATCTACGAACAATTTTAATGTTATGTAATTTTGTTTAAATTTTTTATAGGCTCCAGGCACGTCCTATACGAGGCACAACCTGTCACCCTCTACTAGGCGTGACCCGAACTTTACGGAGGAGGAGCTCGCTGAGTCTGAAGAGGATTGATGAGGATAGTGGTTTATGTTATTTTTTAGATGATGCAGTACTGTACGAACAGTTGAATTTAATTTTCAATATTTATATTTGTTTAATTTAGATATGTTTGTTTTGATAAGTTATAATGTATGAATATGTTTAGTTTGTTTGGATTGCTTAATTTACGTCTTTTATAAAATTTATAACAAAAAAAACCAACATCATTTTATAACAAAAAAAAAACCCAACTTAATTAATTTAAAAAAAAAATTCAAAAAGATACTAAGAACCATATGTTGCTTTTGAAAAAAAAAAAATCCTCCAGGAATGTATAGCCTATATGATTCTTCTGGTCTCTGGAAAAAAATTCCTCGAGAGAGCGCATGACCCTATATGATTCTCCTGGTCCTCTAATCATTGGCTGACCACCATCTGAAAAGTTTGTACTTCCAAGTACACATATAGGAAGCGTATATCTTAATACGCTTAGACCCAGAGGAACCGTATTGACCTATACGATTCCTGTAGGGTTTTAGGAATGTGCAAATAAAATGGGAGGATGTGTGGATAACCAAAGCCTTTGGTATTCTGAGGTCTAGACATGGTTACAAAAGTCGCTAGGCGCTCCCTAGTCGGTAGACTGGGGAGTTGAGAGTACTCGGTCTAGGCGGAGAGTACTCGGGGAGTACTCGGACATGTAAAATTACAAAGAAATTACTTTTTGGAGATTAAATATATGTCAAATAACATAAATTTACTAATATTTATAACAAAATACGTGATAATGATATTCATTCTTTAATATGATAGGCATAGAAATTATGTTTTATTATTATTTAAGTCAAACTAGGCCCGAGTTGACCTACTAGATCCAATTCTGGCCGAGGTTGACCGCGTTTGACCGACTCTGAGTAATTAGGCGGAGTCGAAGAAAGTCGCCTCGGCAGCCTACCTTGTAGCGACTACTCGAGGAGTACTCGGCCTTGGAAACCTTGTTTTACAACCATGGGTCTAGTTATCAAAATCCTTATGACTTATCCTCTGTTAGCCTAGTTTATTATTTATTATAACTAGGTTATAACCCCGTGTAATACACGGGTTGAATATATGTAATTTTATATACCAAATAATAAAAAAACATCTTTAAAAATCTTGTTTATTACACGGGTTGAATAAATGTAATTTTATATACCAAATAATAAAACAATATATCTTTAAAAATCTCGTTTATTACATGGGTTGAATAAATTTAATTTTATAAATTAAATAATAAAAAAATTATATCTTTAAGAATCTCGTGTATTGTATGGGTTAAGTAAATTTAATTTTATATATTAAATAATGAAAAGAGTTATATTTTTAAGAACCTCATGTATTGTATGGGTTGAGCACATGTAATTTTATATACCAATCAATAAAAAATTATATATTGTTATATCTTTATAAACCATGTGTATTATAAAACCTTTAGACTAAACTGACAAAATGGCTCAAATCACAGGGAGTAAAATGACATTTAACTCTTTACATTATATTAATTTACTAGGTTATAACCCCGTGTATTACACGGGTTGAATAAATAAATTTTATATACTAAATAATAAAACAATATATCTTAAAAAACATTCTTTATTGCACGGGTTGAATAAATATAATTTATCTATTAAATAATAAAAAGTTATATCTATAAAACCATATTGTACGGGTTGAATAAATGTAATTTTATATACCAAATAAAAATAAGTAATATCTTTAAAACCACGTGTATTACATGGGTTGAATAAATGTAATATTTTTTATGAAATAATAAAATAATACATCTTTAAAAAACCCAATTTATTACACAGGTTGAATAAATGTGATTTTATATACCATATAATAAAAAAATTACATCTTTAAAAAATGTGTATTACACGGTTTGAATAAATGTAATTTTCTGTACTAAATAATAAAAAATATATATACTTAAAAAACCCCGTGTATTATACGAATTGAATAAATCTAATTTTATATATCAAATAATAAAAAGTTATATCTTAAAAATCTTCATGTATTAGATGGGTCGAGTAAATGTAATTTTGTACAGTGAAAAAAAATATTTAATATATTAATACAAAGTTTGGTTTTCGTGATAAAAATAGACTATTCTGTTGTTGCAAAATTTGTTAACGAAGTCTCAATAAATGTAAACCTTTATTTAAAACTCCGTAAATATATAAATGATAAATAATATTAGTTAATTTTATTTCAAGTTTCATAAAATCTATTTGATACCAAACTAAACAAAACGTTCAAATATATAGTTAAGATCAAATTAGATAACTAAGTTTGAAATAAATAGATAAATATAAAAGTAATAATTAATTGAGTTAATTACTGTTTTCGTCCCTGTGGTTTGTAAAAAATCACTATTTCAGTCCTTTAGTTTAAAAATTGCGATTTCAGTCCCTGTGGTTTCACTTTCGTAACCATTTCTGTCCCTGTGGTTTCACTTTCGTAACAATTTCAATCCATTACTCTGTTAAATACAGGGACTGAAATAGTTACGAGGTGGACTGAAATAGTTACGAAAGTGAAACCATAGGGACTAAAATCGCAGTTTTTAAACTAATTGACTGAAATAGTGATTTTTGACAAACCACAGGGACAAAAACAATAATTAACTCTAATTATTTCAAATAAATAATATTATAAATAAGAAGGAGATTAAAATAAATACTAATTATCCATAAGTTATTAAACTAAATAATATTTAATAGGAGAGTTATATATAATTAATTAGAATAAATTAAACTAAAATAATAATTATCTATAAGA
>CM060354.1:56282270-56534911 GCA_030545235.1 Helianthus tuberosus | reverse complement strand
AAAAAGTTTATTGAAACTAATGAACTTTTTTTATATCAAATCTCATATACTTGGGGTTGCTAACTTCAAGTTCAAGCCACGTGTCAGTGTTTCAAGTGTAACCGGGGTCCATTATCGTCAACTCGAGGATGTGTTATCGAGTCATGTGAGAAAGGATAGCTATGGTTAAAGACACCATCATGTTTAACATCCAAAGTAAGTGTGGTTGGGAGATTAAATATGTGTGGTTAAGAATGTGTCATTAAATTGAATCCAAGGTTAAAGAACCCATATTCATAATTAATGGATGAACCCCTAACAATGCATGTATTATATGTATGTAAAACTTATGTTTCATGTTTCATACAATACCTTCATTTTCTAGTTAACCTTATTATAATTTCAAGAGCTGGTTACACGAATGGATGAGTGGCATCGATTTGGTCGTAAAATGTTGTCACATTGTAATAAAAGTTTGGTTCATGTTTGGACCATTATTAAATTTGTATGTAATGTTTCTTTCTTAAGAACATCACCTTTTTAAATTCCATATCTGTTTTTTTTTTTATTCTTAGTTGGTTACCTTACCTAAACTATTTTTCGTTAAAGATAAATCATGAAGGGTTTTTTAAAAGACGTTCTTAAACCGAGGGGGACAATAAAGATATGACATTTTTTTTAACGGCCTAACAAAATCAATCCCGAGTTACTCTTGGGGGCACTCACTGGACAAACGGAGTACTCCGAGAGTAACCTGAGTCCACCACCAATTCCGGGGAAAACCCGCTAACCCACCCGCCCGTGGGCACGACGGTGAAATTACCAGTAAAACCCGTTTGACTCAAGGATCGAACCCAGGTTTCTCTGGGTCTCTTATCATTGCCCACCAGTGTCTCTCTTTGCACCAAGTATAAGTTGAATTTGCATCTCTCATAAGAAATGCAAGTCTTCACCACTTAATCTAGACATCAATGCCTAATAAAGTTATGATATTAAAATAAGTTTTTACTGAAGAGATGATATATATTAAAAGCCCATCAATTTTAAATTGCCCAACAATTTTCAGTTGACTGAATTATAAGCTTTTTTTCGAAGTTAATTTTGAAGATGAACACCTTTTTTTTTTTTTTTTTTTCCCTCTCTCTTAGCCCAAGAAATAACTTTACTAACAATCAAGTGTCAATCTAAATTAGGTTTGCCCTAGATGATAACGACTCGTCCAAATACATAACTATTTGGAACGGTGACTAAAAGTGTATCATTGGACCTCAGAATAACCGATGTGTGATTGATGTAGAATAAAAAAAATTGTACTTGTAGGAAATAGGAGTTGACATGTTGCCCCTGTAAGATTATGTGTAGTGATTTAACTAAAAAATAAAATAGTTCATGCCATGTCACTGACACGTAGACAATGAGGCTTTAGCTAGTGGTTTAACTAATAAGTTAAATAAACGTAAAAAATATACAAAATAAAAATAAATATGTATGTGCTTGTGATTGGTGGACTCTATTCTCTAAGCCTAGCGCACCTGTTGTTGGGGTAATGAAGAAGGAGCTCATGCCCCTCTTGACGCTTCCCGTAATGATTTGATAGGCGTTAAGATCGTGATGTGTATTGGTCACTAAGTCACTACGGTCTACAGCTAGTCTAACCATGTTGCGGATGACATTAAAATAGATATTACATTGCCTTACCATGTATGTTACAAATTTTTGGTCCCATAAATGACACATTACATACAAATTTAATAATGGTCCAAACATGAACCAAACTTATTACAATGTGACAAAATTTTACGACCAAATCGATAATATGGCATGCCACTCATCCATTCGTATAACCAGCTCGTGAAATTATAAGGTTAACTAGAAAATGAAGGTTTTGCATGAAACATGAAACATAAGTCTTGCATACATATAATACATGCATTGTTATGGGTTCATCCATTAATTATGAATATGGGTTCTTTAACCTTGGATTCAATTTAATGACACATACTTAACCACGCATATTTAATCTCCCAACGACACTTACTTTGGACGTTAAACATGATGGTGTTTGTTGTGTTGGTGCCGCCTCGGTTTGAGGTTTGGCGTGTTGGTTAAGGAAATTTACTTTAAAAAAAACATGGTGGTGTCTTTAACCAAATTAAGAAGATACTTTTAATATGATTAAGCAAATAAACCAAAAAAGTTTTGAGCAGGGCCAGCTCAACGTTTCTCGGGGCCTAAAGCGAACAATGAAATGGAGGCCTTTTTACTTTAAGTTTTTTTTTGGAGTTTAGCAATTTTTTTGTTTTGTTTTGACAATAGCACTTCTTAAATAACATATCAATACAAAAACATGTTGTTTCCTATTTTTTTTTTCTTTTAACATATCTTTCCTATTTCAATAATAACCATTTATGTATACTCTAATTTGTAACATAAATAGGCAATAGAGGGTTGTGACTTATGCTTAATGGGTTGTATGTGCTTTGTGTGGTTGTACAACAATTCTTCAAAACAATATATATGGCCACCGTCTTTTCTTTCTCTCTCTAAAAAACCACCCGTCCTTGGGTTCTATACAGAAGACCTCCAGCAACGCCGTTGTTACCTTGCAGCGGTATAGAGAGTTTCCGGCAACAAAGGAGAGGAATCTCTGCTACCATGTTTCCAGCAGCAGCAACGGTGTCGGCTGCATTTGTGACGGCGTGACCTAGGGTTCTGACCCAGATACTGCTCATGTAGAAGAATGTTGTACTTGTTGGTGTGGCCGCCATGGATGCTTCAAGAACCTCATCTGTAAGTTGCCCATCGTGTGTTTGATGAAATGCCTCAATGGGTTTTCAAGCTGGTTTTTTTTTTTTACTTTTTGTTTATGTGGGCTTTGTTTTTTTTTAATCTCTTGAGGGTTTTTGTTTGCAATATTGGCTTAATTTGAAAAGTGTTTGTGTTAAATTGTTTACTTTTGGTTTATTGAAGGTGAAATTGGTTTTAGATCTTGTTTTATGTTTATTGAGTTTTGAAAATGTTTTTGGGGTACAAAAGGGAAGAAGTTCTTGGTGTAGGTATGGGTGGGATATGAAGGTCAAGATTTGTCGGGTTTGACTACACATGTACAAGAATTGGGACGGTGATGAATCTTTAAGTTAGGTTAGCTTAATGAACTAGAGCGGGTAGTTTCGTTCAAGTGTATAAATGTGATAGCAAGTTTTGTATCATTAATGTGGGCATAATAGTAGAATATTAGTTTGCTTTAGCTTTGCGAAACTGGTTAGAGCGGGTAACCATGCTAGGCTTTGGTCAAATAAGTCACCTGAAACTAACAAGCATGACCAAAGTCAAAATCACCAAAATAAAAAAAGGTTTGTGTATTGTGATGGTGGTTGCATGATGGTTAGGATGGTGAGTGACGATTGTAAGAGTTGAAGCTGGTTATGAGTTGGATATCTTTTTGTACTTTTTTTGTACAAACAAATTTGAAGTTTGTTAGTTTATCTTTGCTTAGGTTGTATTGGAGTTACCTATTTATTTTTTTCCTGTTTTCTCATGGTAATTGTGTTGGTAGATATAAGGATTTGTAACTGGCTTCTTGGTTGTTGGTTATTAGTAAAAGGGCGATTAACTGTAAACATGTTGGTAGCATTGTGATTAAGCTGTTGGTTTGCCAATCCTCTTGACACCAACTTTGTTTTTTCAATTGACAGTTGTGTTTGAGTACAGTCATGATTGTGAAGATTGTTATTCGCTTTGCTCATGAGGTTTGTCTTACTATATTATGTTTTAATTTATGTCATGTGTGCATGTTGTGTATCTGTTTATGTTTGTCTTTCCATTTAGTTGTAGCATGTTTTTAGTTTAGCCGTATATTAAAAGAAAGCAACTTGCACAATGGTGTTATTGTGGGTGTTATTACGAAGGAAGCAACTTCAAGATGTTACCAGTTGTAGGTTTAGAAGAACATGTTTGTTGTCTTGATATACGTTGTTGTCAAAGCCTGTTGGCATGTTTTTTCTTCAAGGATTTGAAATTTTTTACTGCTTGAGTTGGTATAGTTAAAGGTACTTGAAGATTTTATTGTTATAATGTCGGTCCTGTTTATGACAGTTTTGGCTCCTTGAACAAAAGAAAATAAACAAGGAGGTATAGGATTGAAACCTCCAATGTTTTGAGTTTAAACTTGCTTGATTTGAAAAGGATTCTGAAGACATCATTTATGATGGGCTCAATTTGTATGCCCTCGCCGCAACGCGGCTGGCCTCTTATCTAGTTAATATCTAAGTTGAATGCCTAAGGCATACTATTTCTCCCGCTCTATCTTTATCAATATATATAGTACTTCAAGACCAAAATTGTGACATCTCGTATTTTCATGTTAACGCCGTTACACGAACAAACATACGGAGTTAATTTGATTAACTTGGCAAAACGAAAGACATGTGTGTCATTTTATAAAGTTATGTTGATAACTTCTTGCTCATGTTTGAGACTTGGGAAACAAGGACCATTTGTGCATTTATTAAAAGTTTTTAAAATAATAATAATAAAACCAAATCCCAACCCTAGATCCCCCCCCCCCCCTTGTAAGACCATTACTTGATTTATACTATTTTCATATAGATTTCGACTATAATAGTGTATTTACGATTATACATACACTTGAAATTACGAGATTATTAAAATATTTTAAGAAATAAGATGTTTCAACATTTTATTATATATATTCGCCGTTTAAAACATGACGACGAAACATAACTCGGAAGCTTAAATTCTTGATCGTGTTCGGTTCTTTATCGAGCTTGATTGTCCTCCGGTACTTTACATTATACCTACATTTCATAAAAACATGAAATGAGTTAGTTATAGGGAGTTTATAACGTGCATAAACAAGTCCTAAACACAAAAATAATTAATTAAACAATTTTCGGCAAACCAATATACCGTCGCGTCGCGCGACGACTCCTGGCCCTTGCTGTCGCGTGGCGCGACCCCCCATTAGGGGTGTGCATGGGTCGGTTTGGACCAAAAACCATAATTATAACCGCGATGTCGGTTATTGGATAACCATAACCGATCGGTTATGGTGGTTATGGTTATTTGGTTTTGATGGTTATAATGGGTCGGTTATGGGTGGTTAACCGTGTATTTAGCATATCTGAAAATAGCTTATTTTTTAACATGGAATAAATTGTTATTACATATTTGTATATATTAGTATATTATATAGTATTACACAATACATATAATCTATAATATTAATACCAATTATTATTGAATATTCAAATAAACATTCAAACAAAACCACAAAATGAAATGAAAAACCCATAAGTACTAAAATCTTCAGTAAAAAAACAAATATTAAAAATATGGTGAAAACTCCTAAATCCTACAAACATTTATTACATGTCCGTTCGACTCGGTTATGGTGGGTATGGAAAAATGATAACCATAACCGACCCGCTACTTTCGGTTTTCCAAAAAATCATTAACCGACCCACTGGTTTTTTTTTGGTTCGGTTTTTCAGTTCGGTTTTGTCGGTTAATTCGGTTATGGTTCGGTTAATTCGGTTTTTTGCACACCCCTACCCCCATATTGTCCAGAATGTTTGTTGCTGAATGCAGCAAATTTCCAGCAAATCTAAACTTCATAAAAACGGACATAACTTTCTCGTTTTTGATCCGTTTTGCTTCACGTCTCCATACCATGGAGTTAAAATCCGACATCCGGATTAACAAAATTTAAGACTTTTAGCCTTCGGCTTAATATAAAATTTCCACTTTTGACCCGTTCATGAATTTATCAAACTAAAACTAGTTTGTTGCCTACAAATTATCATGAACCTCAGTTTATAGCAGTTTCCTATTCTTCAAGGTCCAAATCACGGGTTTCTTATGTAATCTTAACCCGTTTTCGCTCATATGCTTATTTTGACCCGTTAAGGGTATTTAAGCATATTTTAAGCACGAATCGTTTTCATTCGTTTCTAGCGTCATATTTCCACATTTCTTATCAAATGATCTTCCACCACAACTATATTTGTGGTAGATTTAATGTGGTGATTTATATATTCTGAGTATTATTCATCGGATTATCATTTTACGGCAAAGACTCTAATAGAGTTGTTTGACCCAACGATTTACACCATTCGCTTTATATACTTATTCAAAGTATTTACTTAATCATAAGACTCGTTTTCAAACAACCTTTAGGGGTCGTTCGCTTGATTTAGCTTACAATGGCGTTTTGGTAAACTTTAACCCTTCTTTTAAAACAAAGGATTTTTAAATGACATGTTTGACCAAAAATCCCATTTTTGACTATGATCTTGTTTAAGAATCATTATGTTTCACAAAACATAATGATTATCATTTAAATCATTAGGTTTACCTATTAAGGTAACCAAATGTCCATTTTTTTGACTTGTCTAGCTCTCATAGATCCTTAAGTTCTAAATGATGAAGTGACCTATTATACATACCTGGCTCGGATCAATATATTGACCCATTTTAATGCCTTGCTTAATAACCACTAAGTAATAGCGATACAAATATCCATTCGATATTTACTCCTGTAATCATACAACTTGACAAATAATCATTGGTCGATATTGTCAAAGGGTGATATCTTCACCTTTTGACCCGTTTAGTCTAAGTGGCCGTTTATCTTTGTGAGATGACATTTATTACCATCTCATCTACATGACTCTCTCCGGTTTACACCGTACGGTCATTTTACTTATAAACCATTTCTTAACTCTTTTGACTCATTATGGCTTACGCCGTAAACTGTCTTTTCAAAACTAATAGTTATTGTCAACGTGTGACCAATTTACCGTTTTGCCCTTATTATTCGTTTTGGTTTACAATATAAGCTAACCATTAAAAGTTCATTTTCTATTCATCATAGTATGTCCGAATTACCAATTTACTCCTTTTTAACCATCGATATGGTTTCGCATCATTTCACTTATCTTGTTCCGTACGACTACACGTCGGAACATTAAACTTCAATTGCTTATTTATCTTATTCATAATTAATATGATAAGAGAATATTCTACGAATTAAGAATAGTGTAAGCTATACTTACCTTGCATCCAAATTAGGCTTTTTCTTCATACTTGATTCGTTTGACCCACTTCATTCCCAAGCTTCCACCTAGCTTGTCAAGCGTCAAACTATTATCATAATTTGTAAGATGGTTAGATTAGTCATTATCAATCACGACTACTCCATCTTATGGGTTTTATGCTGAAATTATCATTCGATCATATAATTGGTCATTTTGACTTTTAAAAGTCAAACTACCTATTGACGAAAGTAATTACACAATGTAGATCAACTACTCGTTTTATTACTTTGTTAATATCCGGTAAGCATCATTCTTATGCTACCGGTTTAATTACTTATTCAATCAAGTTCATGTAATCGAAATTCATAACCCATTGAATTATCATTACATAAATCATTCTTAACACATGATGATATCAACATCATTTTAACATGAATTTATCATCTTTTTTCGTTTTATCATACAAAACCCAATTCATAGTAAGTATGATTATATACTCAAACACATAATTTGTTCAAGTATTTCCTTATTACTATCATATATGATGATTATAAACACAACTATATCATCAATATAATCCTATGATTAAAACCCACTTATCCTAGTGTGGTAAATCATTTAAACATTCAAATCATGGCAACATGTGTAAAATTTTCACTTAGGGTTTTGTTCCTAAGCAATTATACATCATAATTCAGCCATAACTTCTATAATTCACCCATAATTCGCGGATTATGATATTCACCAAATTTTACAAGTTCACAAATCATCAAAATTTTACATACCTTATGATCCCCTAGCTTGGGTGATCATTAATTCACGTTCAATTGCGAATTTGGGCTTCGTTTAGACCTTCAATTTGATGATTTAGTTGGAATTTAGGGTTTTGGCTCCTAGGGAGCTTCTTCTGGTCGAACAGAAGTCCAGAACACACATATGTGTGTTTGATTTTTTTTTTGTTGTTTTATTTTTATTATACAACTTTCAAGTTATAACACTTTGGCCCGCTCATGTTTGGTTTGTTATTAAGTAGGCCAGCACCTACTTATTTCTAACAATATTCCCTTTTATTAACTAGGTTAAACATTCCTAGTTAAATTAGTGGGTTCGGAGAATTTATGACTCAGTTTATTTTAAGTCCCGTTAACTCGGGCCTTTTATAAACTTTATTTCCTTAAAAGCTTTCGTTCAATTTTTATTTAATATTAGGTTTATTTATTTAAAATCCTAATATTCACCGGGTTAAATTTTACCACTAATGGTACTTTACCCGTCTTTTAGTATTAACGTGGTTTGATTACCAAACCCGTTTTCGCGGTGTTACACCCATACTCACATACGCAAACTCTCCCTCTCATCTCTCCCATACGATGTTTCAAGAAGCCAAGGAAACCCTAATCTCACTTGTTTGATATTCATCTCCATCCCTAAGTAATCTATTTAAGGTTTTATGTATAGTTTTAGTTGCATGTTGGCTGCGTTTCTTGATTCTACATGAGTTCTTGATCTTTTTGTGATTCTTGATGCATGATAACATGGATTCTATGTGTTAGGGTTGCTAGAAACATGTATTTTAATGTCTGGATGATGATCCTTGTTAGTTTAGTAACTCTATGATCATGTATGCATGCTAGGGTTTTGGTTATATATGATCCTGATAATGAAAATTGATGCTAAATTCGTGTATGTGATGTTTTTGGGGTTTTTGATTGCTGAAAATAGTGTTATAAGGTCATAAACATGTTTTAGTTGAAAGTTGAATTCAAACAGAACATGATCAGAATTTACAGCTGACTTGTATCGGCTATAACATGGGCAAAAAATTGACAAAAACGTGTGTTTCTTGAGTCTAAAATGTAATTCCAGGAAATAGCTTTCAAATGCCACTGGAATCAAAGGTGCAGGATGCGTTTTGTAACACCTCGTAAAATCACGACCAATATAATGAAGACACGTGTCATGGACTTTAAACGTGTAAAGAATTGTTTCCGGGGGACTAAAATTGTTAAGCAATGTAAATATGTTAATAAAGGGATCCAAAGTGTCAACATGCCATTCTTGTGCCTCTGATTGACCTCACACGATGTTCGTATTCTTTAAAGAATAATTTGACGAACATTGGAAGTCGTTTGTGCTTAAAATAAGGATCTTACAAAGCATAAGGGTTAAAAGTGTCAACATGTTGAAAGTAACCCCTGTGTGACCTTTTAACGAGACCAAAAACATTGTAACAATTATATATTTTTATTCTCAAAGATATTGGATATCAATTTTGTGGAATTTCGATGAATGCAAGACTTTTCGGGTGATCATACGACTAACCGGGAGCTTAACGGAGTTAGTTTATGACCCAGGGTCCTTAAAAGTTAACTATGGGGGTCCTAAATGCAATAAATGGAAGTAAAACAAAGTTTATATGCACCAGGGACCGAAACTGCCAATCTTGAAAGTTGTTTTCCGGTGACAGAAGCTCCACGCGGCCCGCGTAGACTTCTGTTAAGTCTTACGCGGCCCGCGTACGACTACCAGATGCAGAAAACAAGGACAGGTGCATGTCCAGCCAGTTCCACTGCCTTTGCATGCCATTTTTCGATACCAGGGACTGAGCCAACAGTATTACATGCATAGGGGACACCTAGGATCATCAGAAATCAGTTGTAGGCTTGTGTGGAATGATCTTGTGATATTTAAAATCCTATATAAGGGCTCTTGTTTGCATCATTCTTGCATTCACTTGAAAATTTATTCATAACTCACACTTGGGAGCCTCCTGGAGCTCAAGATCATTTTCTAAGGATCATTATTTGTGCTAAGTACTTCAGTAAGCATTATTAACCTCTCTAGTTCAAGTTTTATTAGTCTAATGACCAAAAGTCAAAGCCGTCGTAATTAAGCTTTAACTTAGTGATTACTCACTAATGGTCTAGTCATTTTTCGAATTGAAAGTGGCTATGAGTTGGTAATTATGTGGGTAATAAACCCTTAAAAGGGTATCCTTTGATTTCCACTCTAACTTGGTCAATTGTCGGGTCAAACTTAATATTAAAAAGTCAACAGAAAGCTATTTTGCAAATAAACTCATAACTGATAATGTAGAGGTTATGGAACATGTTTTAACACTAAAATAACTTGGTAAATAATGTAAGAACATGTCTAAGCATGTTCAACCCGACAATTCCGAGTTTAGGCTCGGTTCGCAACCGAAAGTCGCAAAAGAAGACTTTTGCTTTGACTTTCAGTTCTGACCCGATTTAGCTTGTTTTTGTAACACCCGTCTAATATTTACTTGAATTTGGTAGTAATTCAAACCATAATATAAAACGATATCTAGCTTGTAACATACATTCCAAAATAAGGTTCAAAAGTATCAAAACATTAGTCAACTAGAGACTAATTTGAACCTTCAAAAGTTTCAAAATAAATTGTTTACAACCCATAAACATTGTCTATTAAAAGTTAAGATATTGCGGAAGCATTCAAAATGAGTGTTCGGTTCTTCGACATTAGCTTGATCGCCATCCGGATAGTCCCCACTTTTACCTAAGGTCAAAACCATCCAAAATATTAGTTTTGACAACAATTTGTATAATACAAACAAGTCCTAGCATCAAAACATGAGAAAACAAGCAATTTTCAGAAGTTACCCTGCCGTGTGTCGCGGCAGATTTCGTTTAATACGTCGCGTGGCGCGGCGACTCCCGCGTGTCGCGGAGGGTCTTGGTGATCCTGTCGCGTGGCGTGGCAGGAACGGTTTTCCAGGAGGTTATGTTTTGTGAGCTGCATTTTCTGCCAGCTCCGGAAAACTCAGATTTTAACTTCAAATGTGCATATCTTTTGACTCGTAAGTCCGTTTTAGGTGATTCTTGTTCCTATGCGTCTGTAAATTCAATACCAACGTAACTACAATACTTTCGTTATAAAAAGTTTGATTTCCGGATCGAATAAATAAAATTCGTTTATGTGCTAATCGACCCATTCTAACTTTACTTACTTAATTACCGTTTAATTATCAAGCCTATGGCGTCTTATGCCCATTATCCGGGGCTTAACATCACTTGCATTATCTTACCCAAATTCCATGGTTTAATGCTTTTGTGATCTACATCGCCAATGCTATTAGTTAAGACACTATCACTACAATTGACACACTTATTCGACCCATTGGCTCATCTTGTGGAAAAATCCTCCAATATGATGACTACCAATGGTTCTCTCTTAAAGCTACTCTATTGATTCCAATAACGGTCATGATTACTAAAATCAACATAACTATAAATCAACAACGCGTCTATGCATAATTTAACAACAATTCATTGAATGTAACGGGTCAAGTTACATACCTTAGTGTACGCCCTTTAACCGCAAATCACCACCGGTTTGTCCACTCGACGTTCCGGTATCCTTTCCTATAGAGTTCAATTTAAGACATGTTTAGAACTCTCTTTAAACCTTATATCGCATAATACACCGAAACATCATAATTATGCGTTTGAACTTTAAATTTAAATTTTAAGCCTTCTTTGAGGCATTTTCACAAACACTTTAAGGGCAGATTTTTACATGATTTTATGACAAGTTTCTAGCTTATCACTTAGCCCTAATTTCACATCAATCAACATTTTACATGATTGTTAGCTTCTACATTTCTGAAATCACTTCAAAGTTGTCAAATTACACTAGGACAACACCCAATTTCCTAGTGTTCATCAATTTACACATCACCCACTAATCACCTACAATGGTGTTCATAGTTTCCACTAAAATTTCACATGATTTGAACTTGTGTTTGTCTAGGGTTTGTCCCTAGACACTATAGTTGTTCCTAAATCATCATAACACACACATACAACCATAATTTCAGATTTTCCCAATTTCATGAGAATTTCAAGTTGAGAGTTTTAATCAAATTTTACATACCTTGTAATCCTCTTGTGATGAGGATCAATAATCTATGCTTTAATTTCGATTTCAACTTGGATTGAGTCTTCAATTTGCAAGTTTAGTGAAGTTTTAGGGTTTTGAAGAGTGGGGATCGCCCCTGACCTTCTCCTGTGCGACCAGACACCTTCAAATGGGTGTTTGGTTTTGATTTTTTTTATTAAAATTAACAATATAGTTTCAATTCTTACAACTTTGGCCCTTCCACTTTGTTGAACTTACAGTTTAGTTGTTTTTAACCCTATTAAGAGCTATTTCTAGACTTGTAACTAACTAGGTTAAAATTCCTAGTTAGTAAATTCTCATTTATTATACTTTATAATTCTAATATAAAGTTTTATATTTTTCGGGGTGTTACAAGTCCACCCCCCTTAAAAGGGTTTCGTCCCCGAAACCGAAGTACGTACCAAATAATGTAGGGTGGAGACGTCGCATCTCCTCTTCGGACTCCCACGTAGTGTCCGAACCTTTCCTATGTTCCCATTTGACCTTGACTTGATTAATCACTTTGTTCCTCAAACTCTTCTCTTTACGATCTAAAATCGCAATTGGTTTTACTGCATAGTTGAGGCTGTTATCCACCTCGATATCATCGTAGTGGATACGAGCAGTTTCGTCTGCCAAACATTTTCGGAGATGTGACACGTGAAATGTGCTATGAATCCCACTCAACTCCTCGGGTAATTCGAGATGATAAGCTACCTTACCCACCCGTTCGGTGATTCTGAATGGCCCAATAAATCTTGGGCTCAACTTTCCTCTTTTTCTGAATCGTATTATTCCCTTCCACGGCGATACTTTCAGCATAACTTTGTCGCCAACCTGAAATTCGATTGGCCTGTTCCTTTTGTCAGCATACGCCTTTTGTCTATCTTGGGCCGCTTTCAAGTGTGCCCGAACCACATCGATCTTTTCATTAGTGGCTCTTACTACATCTTGGTGGGCGAGTTCACGTGGACCCACTTCACCCCAACATACCGGGGTTCGGCACTTCCTACCATAGAGCATTTCGTACGGTGCCATTTTAATACTAGCATGGTAGCTGTTATTATACGAAAACTCGACTAACGGTAGGTAAACATCCCAACTTCCTCCAAAATCGATTATACACGCCCGTAGCATGTCCTCCAATGTTTGTATTGTTCTTTCACTCTGTCCATCTGTTTGAGGATGGTACGCAGTGCTAATGAACAATTTGGTTCCCATTTGCTCTTGGAAATCTCGCCAGAAATTTGAAGTGAACCGGGTATCCCTATCAGACACGATGAACACCGGTACTCCATGACGTGCTATTATCTCATTAGTATAAACTTCTGACATCTTTTCTGACGTATAAGTCTCACGAATCGGAATGAAGTGAGCACTTTTCGTCAATCTATCCACCACTACCCATATGGCATCGAATCCACGATTTGTCTTAGGCAATTTGGTTAATAGGTCCATTGTAAAATGTGCCCATTTCCAAACCGGGATTTCTAACGGTTGGAGTTTGCCGTATGGTTTTTGGTGTTCCGCCTTGACTTGTAGACATGTCAAGCATTTTTCCACATACTTCGCCACATCCCTCTTCATTCCAGGCCACCAATAATTTTGTTTCAGATCATTGTACATCTTGGTCGCACCCGGATGAATTGAATACCGGGATTTATGAGCTTCATCAAGTAGAAGCGCCTTCACCCCACAAGTATGTGGAACCCATATCCTTCCGGATCGAGTCTTCAACCCGTTATTCCCATCCGACAAATCTTTCAACTGACCGACTATTCTTTCTTTCTTCCAATTTTCCTCTTTCACTGCTTCTAATTGCGCCCCTCGAATACGTTCAAGTATACCCGAGGTCACCACGAGCTGCATCGACCTTACTCTTATTGGGACATAGTCCGCTTTTCTGCTCAGAGCATCCGCACCACATTTGCCTTTCCGGGGTGGTAGTGTATTTCACATTCAAAATCTTTCACTGTTTCTAGCCATCACCTTTGTCGCATATTTAACTCCTTCTGATCGAAGAAGTATTTCAAGCTCTTGTGGTCGGTGAATATGGTGCACTTTACCCCATACAAGTAGTGCCTCCATATTTTTAATGCAAATACCACCGCAGCTAACTCGAGATCGTGCGTGGGATATTTCTTCTCGTGTATCTTCAATTGCCTCGAGGCATAGGCTATTACCTTGCCTCGTTGCATCAACACGCATCTGAGCCCCGATAGTGAAGCATCCGAATAAACCACCATGTCTTCGACTCTGTCCGGCAATGTCAGTACCAGAGCTTGAGTTAACTTTTCTTTTAGCGTTTGAAACGCTCTTTCTTGATCGACACCCCAAATGAACTTTTCTTTCTTTTGGGTTAGCTTTGTTAGCGGTGACGCAATCTTGGAGAAATCCTGAATGAATTTCCTATAGTATCCCGCAAGCCCCAAAAAGCTTCTAATTTCCGAAGGGTTCTTCAGGGGATTCCATTTTGACACAGCCTCGATCTTGGACGGATCCACCAATACTCCGTCGGCACTTATGACGTGGCCAAGAAATTGTACCTCTCGTAACCAAAAGGCACACTTAGAGAATTTCGCATACAGCCTTTCTCGTCTAAGTGTCTCTAACACTTCTTGTAAGTGGTGTGCGTGTTCAGCTTCACTTTTCGAATACACCAAAATATCATCGATAAACACGATGACCGACTTATCCAACATTGGCTTGCAAACCCGGTTCATGAGGTCCATGAAAGCCGCGGGTGCATTTGTTAGCCCAAATGACATCACGAGGAATTCGTAATGTCCGTATCTCGTGCGGAAAGCCTTCTTCGGCACATCTTCTTCCTTGACCTTTAGTTGGTGATACCCAGATCTAAGGTCAATTTTTGAAAACCATTTCGCACCTTGTAATTGGTCGAATAAATCATCTATTCTCAGAAGCGGGTATCGGTTCTTTACCGTGAGTTTGTTTAACTCCCGGTAATCGATACACATCCGCATGCTCCCGTCTTTCTTTCTCACGAACAGTACCGGTGCGCCCCAAGGAGACACACTCGGCCTTATAAATCCTTTGTCAAGCAGGTCTTGAATTTGGGACATCAACTCTTGTAATTCCGACGGAGCGAGTCGGTACGGTGCTTTAGCTACGGGTTTTGCGCCCGGAATCAATTCGATCCCGAACTCTACTTCCCGTTCAGGCGGTATCCCCGGTAAATCCTCTGGAAAACACATCTTCATAATCTCTTACTACCGGTACATCTTCAATCTTTCGTGATTCTTTCTCGGGCTCATTTGCGTATATCATGAATGCCTTGCATCCTCGCTTCATAAGCTTGTGAGCTTTCAACATTGAGCACACTATGGGGTTACCTCATTTTTCACCATAGATGGTGACGTGTTTCCCGCTCGGAGATGTTAGTTTTATCTCTTTACGAAAACACACGACTTTTGCATGGTGCTGGGATAGCCAATCCATCCCAATGACTACTTGAAATTCCCCCATTGACATCGGGACTAGGTCTATCAAGTATTCCTCATCGTCGATGCTTAATTTGCAGCCTCGACAAACATCACAAACTATAAAACTTTTGTTGTCCCCTATTTCAACTTCTAAGGGCACAAATAATTTCGTCAATACAAATGAAGGATGTCGAATAAATCCATGCGAAATTAAGGATTTATTCGCACCCGTATCAAACAATACACGTGCTGGAATTGAGTTAATTGTGAATATACCTGAGACCACACCGAGCTCTGTTTTCGCTTCAGCCGCAGTAAGTTGAAAGGACCTAGCCTTCACTTTAGGAGCTTCTGTTGGAGATTCTTTAACATCTCTCTTTCCAACTAAGTCCGGGCATTCGGACTTTTTGTGGCCGGGTTGATAACATTTATAGCAAACAGAGACTTTTCCTGGGCATAGCGAGGCCGTGTGCCCCGTCTTATTACATATGGGGCATGGCTTGTCTTTGAACCGACATTCCCCTTTGTGTCCCTTCCCGCACACTTTACAACTTGGCGACTCACCTTTAGCATCCACCTTCTTCCCCGATTCTCCAGTTCGGGCTTTCTTTGTAGGGCTTGGATTCACATCATGTGCCCTTCGCTCACCTCTTTCGACTTGTTTCTTCAACTCGATTTCCCGTTCCCGAGAAACGTTTATGATTTCAGTAAGGGTCTCATATTTTGAAGGAGTCATAAACTCCCTATATTCAGCGCTCAACATATTGTAGTAGTAGTATATTTTCTGTTCTTCGTTCGTCACCAATTCACTACTAAACTTCATTTTATCCATAAACATCGCCGTGATCTTGTCTATGGTTTCACCCTTATGCCTAAGTTGCATGAACTCTTCCTTGATTTTGTTAATGGCCGCTTTGGGACTATGATGTTTAAGAAATGGTGTCTTAAACTCTTCCCATGTCATGGCCCTTGCCGCTTCGGCCCCTATTTCATTCTTCTTGTTATCCCACCAATCCTTGGCTTGTCCTCTTAACTGACCCGTTCCATAGGCAACGAAATCGCTTTCGTCACAATGGGTCCTTTCAAACACCCCTTCAATATCGCCCAACCATCTTTGGCAAATTATCGGGTCGACTTCCCCGTTATAGATTGGCGGTTTACACACCATGAATTCCTTATATGAGCACCCTTTACGTTCCCCAGTTTTGTCTTTCATAAGGTTGACACTATCCTCCAACCTTTTAACTCGCTCTTCTACGAGCGACAACACCGTGCTTTGAATCTTGTCTATAAACCCGGATAACTGCCTTCAATTGCCTTTCCTACTTCTTCGGCAATTATCTCTTTCATTTGTTCGGTGCTTGTCGGCACCAGATCATTATTGCTCCCTTTCGACATCTTGAAACTGAAATGTTTACATCAAACGTTAAAGATTTCATTCATGACATTGCTTCGTTTGTTTCGGTTTAGCCAAGTTCCTAACTTGCTTTAACCGTTCACATTTAATGCACTTTCCGGGTTTGAGTGTGTTAACACGCTCTTCCCATGCATATCAATTCGTTTCTCATTCCTTACATAAGACATAATTTATTAACATAATAGGTTAATTCTTACCAGACGATCAATCAAGCTTGAACCGAACACTTTGTTGACAACCGTAAGCTCTGATTACCAACTTGTAACACCCGTCTAATATTTACTTGAATTTGGTAGTAATTCAAACCATAATATAAAACGATATCTAGCTTGTAACATACATTCCAAAATAAGGTTCAAAAGTATCAAAACATTAGTCAACTAGAGACTAATTTGAACCTTCAAAAGTTTCAAAATAAATTGTTTACAACCCATAAACATTGTCTATTAAAAGTTAAGATATTGCGGAAGCATTCAAAATGAGTGTTCGGTTCTTCGACATTAGCTTGATCGCCATCCGGATAGTCCCCACTTTTACCTAAGGTCAAAACCATCCAAAATATTAGTTTTGACAACAATTTGTATAATACAAACAAGTCCTAGCATCAAAACATGAGAAAACAAGCAATTTTCAGAAGTTACCCTGCCGCGTGTCGCGGCAGATTTCGTTCAATACGTCGCGTGGCGCGGCGACTCCCGCGTGTCGCGGAGGGTCTTGGTGATCCTTTCGCGTGGCGCGGCAGGAACGGTTTTCCAGCAGGTTATGTTTTGTGAGCTGCATTTTCTGCCAGCTCCGGAAAACTCAGATTTTAACTTCAAATGTGCATATCTTTTGACTCGTAAGTCCGTTTTAGGTGATTCTTGTTCCTATGCGTCTGTAAATTCAATACCAACGTAACTACAATACTTTCGTTATAAAAAGTTTGATTTCCGGATCGAATAAATAAAAGTCGTTTATGTGCTAATCGACCCATTCTAACTTTACTTACTTAATTACCGTTTAACTATCAAGCCTATGGCGTCTTATGCCCATTATCCAGGGCTTAACATCACTTACATTATCTTACCCAAATTCCATGGTTTAATGCTTTTGTGATCTACATCGCCAATGCTATTAGTTAAGACACTATCACTACAATTGACACACTTATTCGACCCATTGCCTCATCTTGTGGAAAAATCCTCCAATATGATGACTACTAGTGGTTCTCTCTTAAAGCTACTCTATTGATTCCAATAACGGTCATGATTACTAAAATCAACATAACTATAAATCAACAACGCGTCTATGCATAATTTAACAACAATTCATTGAATGTAACGGGTCAAGTTACATACCTTAGTGTACGCCCTTTAACCGCAAATCACCACCGGCTTGTCCACTCGACGTTCCGGTATCCTTTCCTATAGAGTTCAATTTAAGACATGTTTAGAACTCTCTTTAAACCTTATATCGCATAATACACCGAAACATCATAATTATGCGTTTGAACTTTAAATTTAAATTTTAAGCCTTCTTTGAGGCATTTTCACAAACACTTTAAGGGTAGATTTTTACATGATTTTATGACAAGTTTCTAGCTTATCACTTAGCCCTAATTTCACATCAATCAACATTTTACATGATTGTTAGCTTCTACATTTCTGAAATCACTTCAAAGTTGTCAAATTACACTAGGACAACACCCAATTTCCTAGTGTTCATCAATTTACACATCACCCACTAATCACCTACAATGGTGTTCATAGTTTCCACTAAAATTTCACATGATTTGAACTTGTGTTTGTCTAGGGTTTGTCCCTAGACACTATAGTTGTTCCTAAATCATCATAACACACACATGCAACCATAATTTCAGATTTTCCCAATTTCATGAGAATTTCAAGTTGAGAGTTTTAATCAAATTTTACATACCTTGTAATCCTCTTGTGATGAGGATCAATAATCTATGCTTTAATTTCGATTTCAACTTGGATTGAGCCTTCAATTTGCAAGTTTAGTGAAGTTTTAGGGTTTTGAAGAGTAGGGATCGCCCCTGACCTTCTCCTGTGCGACCAGACACCTTCAAATGGGTGTTTGGTTTTGATTTTTTTTATTAAAATTAACAATATAGTTTCAATTCTTACAACTTTGGCCCTTCCACTTTGTTCAACTTACAGTTTAGTTGTTTTTAACCCTATTAAGAGCTATTTCTAGACTTGTAACTAACTAGGTTAAAATTCCTAGTTAGTAAATTCTCATTTATTATACTTTATATTTCTAATATAAAGTTTTATATTTTTCGGGGTGTTACAGTTTTAGAAATGCCATAGGGTTCCTTTAGGACCATATTACATGTCAGTATAACCCTCTGAGGTTATACAACTTGGTTCCATAGAAATCCTAGTTCATTGTATATTTCCGTTAATCGCTTAAATGTTGACCATTATGCCCTTTTGATATTAAAACGAGATTTTTGAAAATGTGAGAGGAAAAAAACCTTTATTACTGACTTATAAACATGTCCTAAAAATTTGACATCAGTTTGAGGTCTAAATTAGGAGTTATGCTCGATATCGTAAATTGAGAGATTTTTATTAATTAAACGACATTTTTGGCATAAAACCTATTTAAACCCAAATTTTGACACCAAACCTTTTACCCACCGATGTAATATAATATTTTGGGATTTTTGGAGAATTTTATTAATTTTTAAACTGATCATAACATGGGGTTTTTGCTTTGATTCGGTAATTGACGGTTATACCCTTTTTACTAATAAAATGAGTTTTACATAATATTTTGATACCAAATCTTTTTCTACTGATTTCATATGTTAAATAAAATATTTTAATCCTCCTAGACTAATAAAAATCTCAGCTTTTCTTATATAACCCGAAAATCGCCTAAAACCGACTTTTTACCCATTTTTAACACATAGTATGGGTTAAAACTATGTTTAACATTTAAGACCTATTACCCACTGATGTTTTAAGTAAATTTTGATACATTAATAGTAAGTGAAAGTTTTGAACTCAGATTTCCAAAATTAACCCTTTAAGCATATGTGAAATGACCAAAATTCCCATACGGTGCATAGTTTGGTCATAAAGGATAAATTTCACATATGTGAGATATCTTACTGATATAACTTGATAAAATAAATATTATTACTGATTATTTTAGACCAGAAACTCAGATTACTATTTAACCTCTTTTATAAACATTAAAATGACCAAAATACCCCTACGGGGCTTAAGTTGATTTTAAATTCGTTTTAGGCATAATGGAAGGTATCCTACTGATATCATAACACATCTTAAGCATATTAACTTAGGGAACCTGTTCATGACTCATTTGGTTACCTGTTATGCATTTTACGCATTCGGTGCGGTTTATGTGATTAGTTTGCATAAATTGACCGAAACGGGTCAAACCTTATCATTTTTACCTCAAAATCCAGAATGTGTTTAGTTTACCCATATTATACAAGTCTTCATACTTTTCGGGTCTAAACCACATTCTAATCCGGTCTTCGCTTAATCTTGCGTTTCGAACCGTATACCTTTCATTAAAACTAACCGGTCTAAGTTAAGACTTAAATAAGACCCGTTAGGATTCTAATAGGTTATTAAAAACCTTCGTTCTAGATTAGGAGCCCGGTAAAAGCTATTTATACTTGCTTGATTGATTTACGGCTGGGAATAAATTTATATTTTTGCTCAGGTAAATACTTTTAACTTATTTTCCCTTATACGGGCTTGGGGTACGGTATATAAAATACCGCTTGGTCGGGTATTGAATCTTTAATCATATGAAGGTTAAATCATTGGGATAACCTGTTTAATCTGTTTTGTTTGTTTTAAGCCTTTGGGGGGTTAATGACCACGTCCTGGATATCCTCGGCTCATTCATTGAAATGGCCACAACTTAAGCACGGGGTGTAGGCATACACCTGCCGGTGCTTATGTAAAATGATATACCTGCTTGCTCGAGAATAACTCGCCGTAGGTTATATTATGTGGTGTGTCTATTAATCTTTAACTCGGTATTCAACCCGGGTTACTGAACGTATAACAAACATATAATTCTTTTACAATATTATTTCAAATAATTATCCCAAGTTATAAAAGAATATTTGTGCCTTGTGCATTTAAATCAATTTTATAAACACTTTTTCAAAAAGAGTCGGTTAATTGTATTTACCAGTGTAAACTGGCGTATTTTTCAAAAAGGCTAAGTGCAGGTACTAAGCGAAATGGGCTGGCTACTCCTAGCATCGAATAAAGAGTCTTGCAAGCTTTAGATGTTTAAAAATCTGTTGAACAATAATTCTGTTTATCTTTTGATCCGCATGTGGATCCTTTTTACATTCCGTTTGTAATACGTATGTTACTTTTGAATCGGTTTGTAATATTTTTACTTTAGACTTCCGCTGTGCATTGAACTGTAATTATTTGACAATGATGATATCAACTACGTCACGATACTCCCCACCGGGCCCACCGGTAATACGTGGAAATATCGGGGTGTGATAGGTTGGTATCTGATGCGTGTGAAGTGTCGTATATTTTAGGTGTATATTTTAAGCTCTTTTTAACACTTATTTTAGCCAAGTTTTAAATTTATAAAACACGATATTTCACTAACACTAAACACACATATGGGCAAGTGCACCCATCGTTGAGTGTAGTATAGCGTTGGTAAGATACCGAGGTCGTCCAAGGACACAAGAGCTTTTAATACCGGTTTATCCTCAACGTCTAACCAAAATAAAAGTTTAGAAAAAATGTTTTAAACTAAGAAAAATAAAAACTAACTAAAATGCTGAAAATAAAAATAAAATAAAAACAGATAGACAAGATGAATCACTTGGTTCCGACTCGTATCTAGTATAACCTTTGATTATTTCCGCACTTTTGCACATAATTAAGAGATTATCTTAGTTATTGTAGTAGGCCCCTCTTTTGAAGGTGACGTTACCCTCACCCCAGTAGTTTGAGTCAGCAGGGATACAATCCTAAAGGGGTGGATTATTGGAAGATAATGAATTAAGTTATTAATGCAGTATTGTGGTAGGCCCCGCTTTTGGCGGTGACGTTACCCTCGACTAAGTAGTCTGAGTCAGCAGGGATACAGTCCTAAATAGCCGGGTTATAGTATTAATAGTAGTTAACTTATGAGGGGATCAAAGAGTTTGGACCCCCGCCATCCAATACCGTGAAGTATTGAAGGAGGTCCTACTAAATTTGACCCAGGTCCATTGCAGGACCTCTAAACGCTGAACAATGGCAAGACCTTTACCAAACCGTTCCCTTAACCCCCTACCAGGTAGCCAACATACCTCCATATAGACCGTGGAGATATGAATGGTGAAAATCCTTTATTTTATATAGACAGTAAAATAATGCCAAGACACCACGGACAAACGATAAGGAAAGATCACCTTCAACATAAGTAACTAGTTATTAAAGTCATTAATACAAAACCAAATAAAAAGTGCAAAAGATTAAAAATAAAAAGTATTATACTAGACACTTTGTCTTCACCAAGTGATGTAAGAGACTTAGGCAAACATGGCCTTGATTGTCAAGAACTCTTACGATCAATCTTGGATCCCGAGACGACTCACACACTCTATGATGGACAATGGATGATGGTGGTGGATGATGGTGTTGTGATGGTTGTGGGTGGTGGATGAAGTGTGAGAGAGGTGGTGTGCCAAGGGATGAGATGAAATGAATCCAAGCACTCCTATTTATAGGCTGAACAGAGAGCTGGACACGGCCCCGTGCCCGCTGGACACGGCCCCGTGCCCGCTGGACACGACCCCGTGCCCGTCTGACACTCTCTCTCCTCATTAATTGTAATTCGCAATTACAATAAATGCGCCTGCTGTACTTTCGACACGCCCCCGTGTCCGCTGAGCACGGCCCGTGGTGGGCAATAGAAGCTTCTATAGGTTTGTCTTTTCTGCTGCTTCTTGGGCACGGCCCCGTGCTGGCTGAGCACGGGGCGTGTTCAGCCTTCTGTTTTCTCTATTTTGCTTTGGAAGGTGCCGTTGAGGGTTCGGGCAATCCACTAATGTTCCTTTTCTTGTATTTATGTTGGATTTAGCTGTCTTTTTGCTTCTTTTGCGTTTTTGAGCTCATTTAATCCTGAAAATACAAAAGGAAGACAAAAACACTCTTTTTCCAATATTAGTACTAAAAAAGGGTTAGTTTTATGCCTCATTTGATGTAATTTATATGTTGCATTTTACACACATCAAATACCCCCACACTTGAACTTTTGCTTGTCCTCAAGCAAAACTCTTTAATATTTGGCTTACACTCCCAAATGGAATAGGTAGAAGAGAAGGTTTTGGGCTTGTCATAGAGTGTCGGGATTTCCAAGATCTTTTTGGGGTTTTATTTTTATTTATTTACACTCCTATTCGTAATGATTTATTTAGAACTGTTCATAAAAGAAATTACTTAATTGGGCATAACATATTTTTTTTAAAATTCTATTTATATACAAGTTCACATACCTCGCGGGGAAATCACTCACACTCGGCCGAAGGTGTATTTTTAGTGAATCACTCGAGAGCGGTCCTGGAACTTATTCCTACCATAGGCTTGCCAAAAAATCAATCCTCCTCCTTTTTAACTTTTATACCTTTGTAGATATCAAGAGGACTTTGTGGGTTAAGGGTTGGCTAGGGTTAAAGGTAGGTGGTTGGGTTAGTGGTTAGTAGAAAAAAGGCTAAAAAGCGTAACAAGTGTCGGTTTTCGTATTTTTGCAACTTTTTATTTTTGATGAAGCTTTTATTCAAACAAAGTTATTTTTGATTACTTTGTTTGTTTATTTTCTTTTTGCTTCATTTTTTTTTTTTTACGAAGAACCGAACTTGTTACTAAAATAAAGGGTTAAAAATGAAAAAGGTTTTGGTGGGTGAAAGGGTTTTTGTTTTGGGTGATGAAACGAAAAGGTTTAGGCTCAAAGGGGCTAACTAGGGGATTTTTGGGTAGGTGGTAAAAGAAAAAGCAAAATAATGGTGTAGAAAAAATGTTAGTCCTAATGCCTCCATCATTTACTTACTCGGGTTTAAGTTGATAAGGATCGGGAATGTATTGTTATGGCAAGTTCTAGAGTCGTAAGAACCAAGCGGCTATTCACACAAGAAACGAAAAATGAGCATTTAGTCAAATGATATGGAATTGTGTGCTCAATAAAGGCTCAAAACTCACTTTTGTGGGAATGGGTTTTTATGTGATCAAGTATATATAATCAAATTTTAAATAAGTTTGTCATGCCTTTTCATAATTTTCTTATGTTGGTTCTTTTTATCACTACGCTATCGGTTGTAAATTTGTAAAAATATAACCTTTTTGAGAGCTTGAATTTCCCGAGTTAAACCTAGACAAGTAAAAAAAATTGAAATTTTTGAAAAAATTTGGGGTGATTAGCGGTTCCAATAGAGTTTTGTGTAAGGCTTGTATTTAGGACTTGCAAAATTCAAGGTTTTAGCATCCCTCCCACACTTAAATTACACATTGTCCTCAATGTGTCCTAAAAATAAATTTTTAGGTTGATTAGATGTGTAAAATAGTGTTTAAAAAGCAAAAAATTGTGTTACTGGGCACTGAACACGGCCCCGTGTTATCCGGGCACGGCCCCGTGTTCAAGTGCCAGTAACAAAATTGAAATAAGAGAAACAGAAGTCTGGACACGGGGGCGTGTTGGGTGAACACGGCCCGTGTCCAGTTACCTGTACTGGGCGTTTTCTGCAGGTGGTTCGACACGGGGCCGTGTTGGTTGGGCACGGCCCGTGTTGAACCTTCTGAAAGGGAGAAAATTGTCTGGTTGCCTCGTTCTTGTGCATGGGATCATTTTTCTCGTTCCCCTTTTCATCCTTTACCACCATGAGTGTGTTTTATTCATTACAAACCATCCAAACATTAAAACCATCATTTCATTTCATCATAGAGAGAACTTACATAATCCTAAATTAAACTAGATAAAAGAAATAACAAACCATGGAGTCCTAGCCTTTACTTTATTTTAATTTAGCAAAGTTTCCAAGAAATACTCAATCTTGGTTAAACAAGGCCTTAGTGAACTCCTTCTTCCGAGTGTGGTTCTCCTCAAATGTCGGCGAGCCATTCTTCTATCTCCCTTGGAAGGAGAAAAGAAGGCTCGTTGGCATTAGTTTGAGGAGTTTCAACTCCCACCGGGATCTCTTGTTGGTGTTCCATGGGAGGTTCCGCCGGAAAGTCTTCCCACCCGGTAGGGTTGTTGATTCCGAGAGCTAGGTTCCAATCCTGCTGAGGAAGGACTGGTTCCATTGGAGGTGCTACAAGAATATTTAACCTCTGGTGCAAGAGGTTAATTTCTTGGAAGCTGCTTTCAAGTCCCATCGTAAGATCGTTAATACGGTCGATAAGGACCTCCTCTACTGAAGTCATTTCGTCGAGAGCCTCCCTTAATGCTATCACATAGTGAACAAGTGTAGCTTCAATGGAGGGTCTTCTTCCTCTTCGGTTGTTTGACGAATGCACAGAAGATGTATCGCTGTTTTCACTCGACATCCTACGAAAAATAAACTAAAAATAGCTTATTTAATGAAACAGTAACCGGACACGGCCCCGTGCTCACTGAGCACGGCCCCGTGTCCATCTTTCTGCAGAGTTTTGGAACAAGGAAACTTGTATTTTTAAGTTATTTTCTGAATGTTGTAGGCCCTTTTTGGCTACTAATAACTTAAAACCATGTTTCATAACATGTTTTTACCAAGATCCTTTGAACAAAACTCATTTATCCCTACCATAGAGTTGGAGGAATTCCAAACTTTCAATGGTAGTTCTTGGAGAAAGATGAAGAAGAAGGAAATT
This sequence comes from Helianthus tuberosus, assembly GCA_030545235.1. Taxonomy (NCBI): domain Eukaryota; kingdom Viridiplantae; phylum Streptophyta; class Magnoliopsida; order Asterales; family Asteraceae; genus Helianthus; species Helianthus tuberosus. Next base: position 56,509,236 of record CM060354.1, on the reverse strand, counting down.
ACTAAAAGAGGAAGGGACAAGATGGGTTGTTGGAACCTTCTTTTAGACTTACCTAGGATAGTTTGAGAGAAGATTCCTGCAAATCTCTGCCCCAAGTTGGTCCAAATGTGCAGAATTCTTGGCTGCATTTATAGAAAATGACAGCAACCTGGACACGGCCCCGTGTTCAGTGGACACGGCCCCGTGTGCAGGTGGAGTTCTGACACAGTTTGTCCGTATTCTGACGTACTGATCAGAAAGGAATCTTTCGATGGACACGGGGGCGTGTTGGCTGGGCACGGCCCCGTGTCTACGGACTGTTTTATGAAGTTGTCTAGTTTTTTTAAGGAACTTGTTTGTATCGGGTGGTTCCTGACTGGTTGGAACAACCCCAAAGTGCCTAATATACCTTAATTGTCCTAGACTAAGGCGAGAACGCAAGAGGTTGTCGGTGAGGGTAATTCCTATTTTCATTCTAGGTGGACAAGTCCAACCCTTTTCCGGGCTCTTGTTAAAGAAGGTATATGCCGAATCGCTCAGGTCTATGTATGCACCGAACGAAGTCGATGGAGAGTCCTTCACGGCACAATCGACACAGGGACGACTATCGTCCAAGTCTTTGCTAGGTACGAAGGTATTTTCGGGAGCAACGAGGTTGTCGGAATGCGGTTCCAACATTTCTTCATGGGTATCGTCTTGGGGCGGATTAATAAAATCCTTCCCAAGCTCTTCTATCCATTTCAGAATTAGCTCTTCTAGTTGAAATAATTCGCTAAGGAACATTTCCCCTAGAATATCTGGCTGGGCGCATTCGAGGGAGAAATAGTGCTTATTTTTACTTTCGCCCCTCTTAAGGTTGTGAGAAGATCGTGGGTCCATGTAGTGGGGCCTATAATTTAGGAAGTAGCATTTTACTTCTTCATGTTCGCCACCACATAATTGACACCACGTACCATAAGAGTGCCGAAAGTAAAAATAATTACTATCACTCATGTTTATGTCAGAAATTACCAACCGTCGGGATCTAACGGTTCTGTTTTCAGTAACTGAAACTTGGGCACGGGGGCGTGTTGAGTGGACACGGCCCCGTGTTCAGCTTACTGTCTAATGTAAAACAGGATTGCCAGTTCCAATGATTGAGCACGTGGGCGTGTTCAGCGGGCACGGCCCGTGCTGAGCTCTGCAGAAGCTGAAAAACTAAGAAAATCCTAAAAAAAAATAAAAAAGAAAAATAAAAGATGATTAGGCCGTTGATTCCTAACTTTCTTAAAATCCTTGTGTCCCCGGCAGCGGCGCCAAAAACTTGATGCGTGTGAAGTGTCGTATATTTTAGGTGTATATTTTAAGCCCTTTTTAACACTTATTTTAGCCAAGTTTTAAATTTATAAAACACGATATTTCACTAACACTAAACACACATATGGGCAAGTGCACCCATCGTTGAGTGTAGTATAGCGTTGGTAAGATACCGAGGTCGTCCAAGGACACAAGAGCTTTTAATACCGGTTTATCCTCAACGTCTAACCAAAATAAAAGTTTAGAAAAAATGTTTTAAACTAAGAAAAATAAAAACTAACTAAAATGCTGAAAATAAAAATAAAATAAAAACAGATAGACAAGATGAATCACTTGGTTCCGACTCGTATCTAGTATAACCTTTGATTATTTCCGCACTTTTGCACATAATTAAGAGATTATCTTAGTTATTGTAGTAGGCCCCTCTTTTGAAGGTGACGTTACCCTCACCCCAGTAGTTTGAGTCAGCAGGGATACAATCCTAAAGGGGTGGATTATTGGAAGATAATGAATTAAGTTATTAATGCAGTATTGTGGTAGGCCCCGCTTTTGGCGGTGACGTTACCCTCGACTAAGTAGTCTGAGTCAGCAGGGATACAGTCCTAAATAGCCGGGTTATAGTATTAATAGTAGTTAACTTATGAGGGGATCAAAGAGTTTGGACCCCCGCCATCCAATACCGTGAAGTATTGAAGGAGGTCCTACTAAATTTGACCCAGGTCCATTGCAGGACCTCTAAACGCTGAACAATGGCAAGACCTTTACCAAACCGTTCCCTTAACCCCCTACCAGGTAGCCAACATACCTCCATATAGACCGTGGAGATATGAATGGTGAAAATCCTTTATTTTATATAGACAGTAAAATAATGCCAAGACACCACGGACAAACGATAAGGAAAGATCACCTTCAACATAAGTAACTAGTTATTAAAGTCATTAATACAAAACCAAATAAAAAGTGCAAAAGATTAAAAATAAAAAGTATTATACTAGACACTTTGTCTTCACCAAGTGATGTAAGAGACTTAGGCAAACATGGCCTTGATTGTCAAGAACTCTTACGATCAATCTTGGATCCCGAGACGACTCACACACTCTATGATGGACAATGGATGATGGTGGTGGATGATGGTGTTGTGATGGTGGTGGGTGGTGGATGAAGTGTGAGAGAGGTGGTGTGCCAAGGGATGAGATGAAATGAATCCAAGCACTCCTATTTATAGGCTGAACAGAGAGCTGGACACGGCCCCGTGTCCGCTGGACACGGCCCCGTGCCCGTCTGACACTCTCTCTCCTCATTAATTGTAATTCGCAATTACAATAAATGCGCCTACTGTACTTTCGACACGCCCCCGTGTCCGCTGAGCACGGCCCGTGGTGGGCAATAGAAGCTTCTATAGGTTTGTCTTTTCTGCTGCTTCTTGGGCACGGCCCCGTGCTGGCTGAGCACGGGGCGTGTTCAGCCTTCTGTTTTCTCTATTTTGCTTTGGAAGGTGCCGTTGAGGGTTCGGGCAATCCACTAATGTTCCTTTTCTTGTATTTATGTTGGATTTAGCTGTCTTTTTGCTTCTTTTGCGTTTTTGAGCTCATTTAATCCTGAAAATACAAAAGGAAGACAAAAACACTCTTTTTCCAATATTAGTACTAAAAAAGGGTTAGTTTTATGCCTCATTTGATGTAATTTATATGTTGCATTTTACACACATCAGTATCAGAGCCAACATTGAGTGAATTAAACACTAGCCTTTTGTGTTTAATCTCAATGACACAGTTGCACATTCCTCGACTTCCGAGTCTAGGCGAAGGACTTAGGACTAAATCCTAATTTTTTATTTTGTCCTTTATTGTTTTCCTTTGTTGTTTCCTTTGTTTGTTTTGACAGGATCAAGAAAAATGCCGCGGAGATTCAGGAGAGGAGGACGAGGCAAGGCGCCATTCACCGCTCCTAACGATCATGAGGCCGGGCCTTCCCACCGGCGAACTCCGTCAGCTACAATGAGCACTAGTTCTCAAGAAGACTGGAGGACCTACTTAGAGCCTGCAAGGCGTTCTGTCTCGCTTAGCTCATCACCTTCCTACCACGATTCTTTCGGGCTCCATCAAGGCAACGAGTCCGACCATTCACGCCATTCCTACTTACCATTGCAGCGGTCGGGTTCTCACCGCGCCTTTCAGGACCCGACCCCGTATTTTGCAGAGCCGGTTTAACCAGGCAAATCAGATTGAAGAATCAATGGGTGATAACCCATTGGGCCCCGAAGACCATTTTCTTAAAGCTCAGGACATGGATATGGATGATGACCCCGATCCTGCCGAACCACCATCGGGGACGCCCACGCATCCCATAGAGATTTCAGATGGGTCGTCTTTTCATGGATCACCTTATCGGGGTCCAGACAGCTATGAGGCAAGGTTTGCCTCGTACCCTTGGGAGTTTACTCCCTCTTTCAACCCATCTCACCAGCAGCAATAGGATCCCTCTGAGGATTCGCGTTTCCAGGCGGTTACGCAGCCGTCACCACCGCCACCAGTGCAGCAACTGCCTCCGGAGCCACCGAGGCGAAGAAGAACTGGTGCATGGATGTCCGTGCGAGGAGGGGATTTCCATTTCAGCACCCCTCAACACTCCAGTGGCAGCCACTACCCGCCACTGTATGAAGACCCGCAGTAGGGTGGGCCTTCAAACACCATTTCTGAGGTGGACTCTACGCCAGTCGCACCACCACTACCCCACATGGGTTATGATAACCCAATTCCTTCATACGCTGGTACAACGGCATATAACCCTTTTAAGCAGCCAGCCTACCCGGGGTACAACTACTACAATGCCCCCGATGTTGACTCGTATCTCGTAGCGGCAAACTACAATGCTCTTCACCCTGAAGTGCCCTATGCAGCTTCGTACCAATCTAGGTACCAAGCATATGGGTACCAATACCCGCCACCTGCTCAACCTCCGCAGCAACAGCCGCCGCAGCCGCCGCTGATACCGCCACCGCAATAACAAAAGATTCTTCAAAGGTTGAGCCAGGTGGAACGCGAGGTCCAAGAGGAGCGTAGGAGCCACCGGGGATTTCTTAAGGGTTTGGCGAATCTAATCAAGGGGAAGAAGAAGAGGGATTTTTGAAGATTCCTTATTTAATTATGTTGTAATCTCTTTATTTCAATTAAGTCCCTGCGTGGACATTTATTTCTATACCTAGTCCCTGCGAGGACTTGTATTTTCATTTTAGCCCCTGCGTGGGCAAGTTATTTATGTAAAAGTCCCGTTTAGGGAAACCTATGTACCTCTTTTAAAGTTAGTGGAATGTTTTATTTAAATTTTATTGTCATCTTATGTATGAATATAATATATGAAATAAATCAAAAATATCATTCCTTTTTAAATAATCTGCCTTTAAATATTAAATAAGAATCTTAAAAGGTATAACCTAGCCTGTATGTCATTATAGACCTGGCCATGATGGTACAACCTATTTAAAAAGATTCAAATCCTTGTTAACATCTGAAAACATGTTAGCACTCCTGGCGGATGTGATTCAGTAAAATCACACATGTCATCCTTATATTGGATTCTTCCAGATTCCTTATTTAACCTAATGATCTGTAAGTCATGGGTTCAAATCATCAATTAAGATGATTATATATGAGACATCCGTTAGTGATGTACTGCCTACGGGCCAAATTTATTGTCCTATAAGACAAAAGACAGTTCTAGTCTACGACTCCCTGTCAAGAAAAGGTGATGAACTACATTCAAACCTTAATGCCTCGATTTTCTAAAAATCATGGCTTATAATTTTTAAAACTGTCCTTGTGACTAGGCCTTATGAGCCATTAATAATACCTTTAATGTTTTACAATTAGGATAAGTTATAATGAAAAACCTAAATAAATATGATTAACAAATTAACCAAATATGGTGTACGTTTACCATGGTTAATGAATCATCAGAAATCATGATCCCATAATAACCTCTGAATAAAATAATGTCAACTGTTTTGTAGCAATTAAGCTACATGGCTGAATCAGAGGAAGTTAACAGTCACCCGAGAGAGAACAATGATACTACCAGAGTTAATGTAGCCGGTGCGGAACTGCAGACATTAATAGATAATGCCGTTACTCAAGCTCTCGACAGACAGTTTAATGAATCAAGTGGTACTCGCGCCAGAACTCAGTCTGTACCACATATAAAACCACGCTCTAAGACTCATTCTAAGGCTCATAGTAAGCCCCCTTCTAAAGTGAACAATTCAAAGAAGGACGATGCTCGTTACTCGTCAAATCAGCAGAGTGTTCCGTCTAAGAAAATTGTGTTCCATCAAGAACCCCGTGGTAAGACCTGCTCTTACAAGTATTTTTTCTCCTGCAAGCCAAGAGACTTCACAGGGGAAAAGGGAGCCATAGATTGTATGACCTGGCTCGATGAAATGGACACTGTTGTTGATATTAGTGGTTGTGCTGAACAAGACATGATGAAGTTTGTGTCGCAGTCATTTAAAGGTGAAGCGTTAGCTTGGTGGAGGTCCCTAATCCAAGCTACAGGAAAGATCCACTTATATAGCATGTCTTGGGAGCAATTTATTGCTCTAATCAAAGAAAATTTCTGCCCTCAACATGAAGTTGAGAAGATTGAGACTGACTTCCTGACATTGGTTATGAAGAATTTGGACTGTCAGGCGTATCTCACGAGCTTCAACACTATGTCACGATTGGTTCCATACTTGGTCACACCGGAACCGAAACGTATAGCTCGGTTTATTGGAGGTTTAGCTTCGAAAATTAAGGCAAGTGTGAAAGCATCAAGACCTACTACTTTTAGGTCAGTGGCTGATTTGTCGTTATCTCTTACTCTTGATGCGATTAGGCAGAGATCACTTAGGAACTCTGATGAGGGTAAAAGAAAACGTGAGGATGAGAGCTCACGCCGTTCTGAGAAGAAACATAAAGGGAATTCTGAGAACAGAAAGAGTTCAGGGTTCAAGAAGGATAACTAACAATCGAGTGAAAAGCCCAGGTGTAAGACCTGCAAGAAGCGTCATCTGGGAAAGTGCATGTTCGAATCGAAATCCCAATCACAGCCCAGAGCTTGTGGGATCTGCAAATCAAGCGAGCACAAAACGTTGGATTGTAAGAAGATAAAGGATACGACTTGTTACAACTGTAACGAGAAAGGGCATATCAAGTCCAACTGCCCAAAGTATGCGAAGAAGCCTGAGGAGGCTAAAAAGACCAATGCTCGGGTCTTTCAAATGAATGCTCAGGAGGCCATTCGAAATGACAACGTGATAACAGGTACCTTTCTTATCAATGATGTTTATGCAAGGGTATTGTTTGATTAGGGTGCAGATAAGTCATTTGTAGACAATAAATTCTGTAAGCTATTAAATTTGCCTGTTAAAACCCTAAGCATAAAGTATGAAGTAGAATTGGCCGATGGCACCATAGAAACTGCTTCAACCATGTTAGATGGATGCTTTATATCCATTAGGAACCACTATTTTCCGTTGTCTTTGCTTCCTTTGAAATTAGCCGGATTCGACATAGTGATAGGCATGGACTGGTTATCTCATAACCAAGCTCAGATCGTTTGTGACAAGAAGCAAGTGGTTATTAAAACTCCTTATGGTGAGCCGTTAACAATTCAAGGATATACCCAGTATGGGTTGCCTAAGCAAGTGTCTATGCTTAAGGCGTCTAGGTGTTTGAAGAAGGGTTGTGCCATTTACATGGCACAAGTGACTATTGATGAACCAAAGCCCAAGATCGAAGACATCCCTATCATTTCTGAATATCCAGATGTATTCCCTGAAGAACTACCTGGTTTACCTCCAGATAGGCAAGTGGAGTTCAAGATTGACATTATTCCTGGAGCAGCACCAGTTGCAAGAGCACCTTACCGGTTGGCACCAACTGAGATGAAAGAGTTAAGAACTCAGTTGGATGATTTGTTGACAAAAGGATTTATTAGACCTAGCTCATCTCCTTAGGGAGCACCGATTCTGTTTGTGAAGAAGAAGGATGGCTCGATGCGTCTATGCATCGATTATCGCGAGCTAAACAAGGTTACAATCAAGAACAGATATCCATTGCCCAGGATCGACGATCTGTTCGATCAGCTTCAAGGAGCAAGTTACTTCTCCAAGATTGATTTAAGGTCGGGATACCATCAACTGAAGGTCAGAGATGAAGATGTGCATAAGACTGCATTCAGAACTCGTTATGGTCACTACGAGTTCTTAGTGATGCCTCTCGTGCTCACTAATGCACCAGCAGCGTTCATGGACCTCATGAATCGTGTTTGTAAACCCTATTTGGACAAGTTTGTCATTATTTTTATAGATGACATACTCATTTACTCAAAGAATCAGGCTGACCATGAAAAGCACCTTCGATGTATCCTTAAACTTCTTCAGCAAGAGAAGCTCTACGCCAAGTTTTCAAAATGTGAGTTTTGGCTTCGTGAAGTCCAATTTCTTGGACATATGGTTAGCGAGCGTGGTATCCAGGTGGATCCCGCTAAGATTGAAGCCATCATGAATTGGCAAGAACCAAAGACGCCCACAGAGATTCGCAGCTTCTTGGGTCTGGTAGGATACTATAGGCGTTTTATTGAAAAATTTTCAAGGATCGCTGCACCCCTAACTTCATTGACCCGAAAGAATATAAAGTTTGATTGGGGTCCTAAGCAACAAGAATCCTTTGAGATTCTTAAGCAAAAGTTGAGCAATGCTCGAGTTTTGACATTACCTGAAGGAATTGAAGAATTTGTGGTATACTGCGACGCATCACATACTGGAATGGGTTGTGTACTCATGCAAAGAGGCAAGGTCATTGCCTATGCCTCGCGATAATTAAAGGTGCACGAGAAGAATTACACCACCCACGATTTGGAGTTTGGTGCCATTGTGTTTGCACTAAAACTGTGGAGGCACTATTTATATGGTACCAAATGTGTGATCTATTCTGATCACAAGAGCCTTCAGCATCTGTTTAACCAGAAGGATCTGAACATGAGACAGCGTCGATGGATGGAGACACTGAATGATTATGATTGTGAAATCCGATATCATCCAGGTAAAGCGAATGTAGTCGTTGATGCTTTGAGCAGGAAGGAACGAGTTAAGCCTATTAGAATCAATGCCAAGAGCATTGAATTGAAGAACAGCTTGAATGAAAGGTTATTAGCCGCTCAGAAGGAAGCTGTGTTAGAAGCTAACTATCCGAATGAAAAGTTGGGAGTAACTGCTGAACAGTTATCATATGGCAAGGATGGAACCCTAAGATTGAATGGACGAATATGGGTCCCAATCTATGGAGGACTTAGGGATGTGATTCTTCAAGAATCCCATAGTTCCAAGTATTCTGTTCATCCTGGTAGTGATAAGATGTACCAGGATTTAAAGGCAAATTATTGGTGGATAGGTTTGAAGAAATCTATAGCCATGTATGTGGCCAAATGTTTGACGTGCACGCAAGTTAAAGCCGAACACTAGAAGCCGTCAGGTTTGCTGCAACAGCCTGAACTTCCCACCTGGAAGTGGGAAATGGTAACTATGGATTTCATCACAAAGTTACCAAAGACAAAATGAGGAAATGATACTATTTGGGTAATAGTTGATAGGTTGACTAAGTCAGCCCACTTCTTACCAACTAAGGAAACTCACAGCTCTAACGAGTTAGCTCAGCTGTACGTGGACGAGATTGTATCTCTTCACGGAGTACCAGTGTCTATCAACTCTGATAGGGATACGAGATATACATCTCACTTTTGGAAAAGCTTTCAGCAATCCCTAGGCACTCGTCTAAACTTCGGCACTGCCTATCATCCTCAGACGGATGGGCAAAGCTAGCGTACTATTCAAACGCTTGAGGACATACTACGAGCTTATGTCATTGACTTGGGTGGAAGTTGGGATGACCATCTTCCATTGATTGAATTTTCATATAATAATAGCTATCATTCAAGTATTCAAGCTGCACCTTTTGAAGCTTTATATGGAAGAAAGTGCAGGACGCCAGTTTGTTGGGCAGAAGTTGGAGATGTCCAACTATCAGGACCTGATATAATCCTGGAGACGACAGATAAGATTGTACAGATTCGAGATCATCTCAAAGCTGCCAGGGATAGGCAGAAAAGCTACGCAGATAAAAGGCGTAAACCTCTAAAATTCGAGGTAGGTGATAAAGTGTTACTTAAGGTATCCCCCTGGAAAGGGGTGATGCGTTTTGACAAGAAGGGCAAGTTAAGCCCTAGATACATAGGACCATTCGAGATCATCGAATGTGTCAGAACCGTGTCTTACAAGTAAAATCTGCCAGAAGAACTCATTGGGATACATAATGTGTTCCACATCTGCAACCTAAAAAAATGTCTAGCCGATAAGTCGCTAGCAATGTCACACAAGGACGTGCAGATAGATGAAAGTTTGAAGTTCGTTGAAAAACCTTTGTCGATCGAGGATCGACAGGTTAAGAAGCTTCGAAAGAAGCATGTGCCGATTGTGAAGGTTAAGTGGGATGCCCGTAGAGGCCCCAAATACACGTGGGAGGTTGAGTCCACAATGAAACAGAAGTACCCTCATTTATTTCAGTAAATCTCGAGGTCGAGATTTCTTTTAAGGGAGTGAGGATGTAACACCTCGTAAAATCACGACCAATATAATGAAGACACGTGTCATGGACTTTAAAAGTGAAAAGAATTGTTTCCAGGGGACTAAAATTGTCAAGCAATGTAAATATGTTAATAAAGGGATCCAAAGTGTCAACATGCCATTCTAGTGCCTCTGATTGACCTCACACGACGTTCGTATTCTTTAAAGAATAATTTGACGAACATTGGAAGTCGTTTGTGCTTAAAATAAGGATCTTACGAAGCATAAGGGTTAAAAGTGTCAACATGTTGAAAGTAACCCCTGAGTGACCTTTTAACGAGACCAAAAACATTGTAACAATTATATATTTTTATTCTCAAAGATATTGGATATCAATTTTATGGAATTTCGATGAATGCAAGACTTTTCCGGTGATCATACAACTAACCGGGAGCTTAACGGAGTTAGTTTATGACCCAGGGTCCTTAAAAGTTAACTATGGGGGTCCTAAATGCAATAAATGGAAGTAAAAAAAAAGTTTATATGGACCAGGGACCGAAACTGCCAATCTTGAGAGTTGTTTTCCGGTGACAGAAGCTCCACACGGCCCGCGTAGACTTCTGTTAAGTCTTACGCGACCCGCGTACGACTACCAGATGCAGAAAACAAGGACAGGTGCATGTCCAGCCAGTTCCACTGCCTTTGCATGCCATTTTTTGATACCAGGGACTGAGCCAACAGTATTACATGCATAGGGGACACCTGGGATCATCAGAAATCAGTTGTAGGCTTGTGTGGAATGATCTTGTGATATTTAAAATCCTATATAAGGGCCCTTGTTTGCATCATTCTTGCATTCACTTGAAAATTTATTCATAACTCACTCTTGGGAGCCTCCTGGAGCTCAAGATCATTTTTTAAGGATCATTATTCGTGCTAAGTACTTCAGTAAGCATTATTAACCTCTCTAGTTCAAGTTTTATTAGTCTAATGACCAAAAGTCAAAGCCGTCGTAATTAAGCTTTGACTTAGTGATTACACACTAATGGTCCAGTCATTTTTTCGAATTGAAAGTGGCTATGAGTTGGTAATTATGTGGGTAATAAACCCTTAAAAGGGCACCCTCTGATTTCCACTCTAACTTGGTCAATTGTCGGGTCAAACTTAATATTAAAAAGTCAACAAAAAGCTATTTTGCAAATAAACTCATAACTGATAATGTAGAGGTTATGGAACATGTTTTAACACTAAAATAACTTGGTAAATAATGTAAGAACATGTCTAAGCATGTTCAACCCGACAATTTCGAGTTTAGGCTCGGTTCGCAACCGAAACTCGCAAAAGAATACTTTTGCTTTGACTTTCAGTTCTGACCCGATTTAGCTTGTTTTAGAAATTCCATAGGGTTCCTTTAGGACCATATTACATGTCAGTATAACCCTTTGAGGTTATACAACTTGGTTCCATAGAAATCCTTGTTCATTGCATATTTCCGTTAATCGCTTAAATGTTGACCATTATGCCCTTTTGATATTAAAACGAGATTTTTGAAAATGTGAGAGGACAAAAACCTTTATTACTGACTTATAAACATGTCCTAAAATTTTACATCAGTTTGAGGTCTAAATTAGGAGTTATGCTCGATATCGTAAATTGAGAGCTTTTTATTAATTAAACGACATTTTTGGCATAAAACCTATTTAAACCCAAATTTTGACACCAAACCTTTTATCCACCGATGTAATATAATATTTTGGGATTTTTGGAGATTTTTATTAATTTTTAAACTGATCATAACATGGGGTTCTTGCTTTGATTCGGTAATTGACGGTTATACCCTTTTTACTAATAAAATGAGTTTTACATAACATTTTGATACCAAATCTTTTTCTACTGATTTCATATGTTAAATAAAATATTTTAAGCCTTCTAGACTAATAAAACTCTAAGCTTTTCTTATATAACCCGAAAATCGCCTAAAACCGACTTTTTACGCATTTTTAACACATAGTATGGGTTAAAACTATGTTTATCATTTAAGACCTATTACCTACTGTTGTTTTAAGTAAATTTTGATACATTAATAGTTAGTAAAAGTTTTGAACTCAGATTTCCAAAATTTACCCTTTAAGCATATGTGAAATGACCAAAATACCCCTACGGTGCATAGTTTGGTCATAAAGGATAAATTTCACATATGTGAGATATCCTACTGATATAACTTGATAAAATAAATATTATTACTGATTATTTTAGACCAGAAACTCAGATTACTATTTAACCTCTTTTATAAACATTAAAATGACCAAAATAACCCTACGGGGCTTAAGTTTTTTTTTAAATTCGTTTTGGGCATAATGGAAGGTATCCTACTGATATCATAACACATCTTAAGCATATTAACTTAGGGAACCTGTTCATGACTCATTTGGTTACCCGTTATGCATTTTACGCATTCGGTGCGGTTTATGTGACTAGTTTGCATAAATTGACCGAAACGGGTCAAACCTTATCATTTTTACCTCAAAATCCAGAATGTGTTTAGTTTACCCATATTATACAAGTCTTCATACTTGTCGGGTCTAAACCACATTCTAATCCGGTCTTCGCTTAATCTTGCGTTTCGAACCGTATACCTTTCATTAAAACTAACCGGTCTAAGTTAAGACTTAAATGTAAGGTCCTGTAAAAAATGACCATAAACGACCTGAAAGTGAAAATCCGGACCCCTGAAACCCTAATGTGCGTGAAAAACCAAGAAAACAAGATTTTTGGTTTTCACGCGGGCCGCATAAACCATAAGAGGACACTAACGCGGGCCGCGTCAACTTAAAGTTGACCGGATAAGCGTTCCGGGCCACGTGTTGCACACGTGGCAGACCTACTAATGACACTTCAGCCCTACACGTAGACTAGGGGCTCTCACGGGCCGCGTAAAACCTATGTTAAGGTTTACGCGGGCCGCGTAAAACTCAAAAAGTGGCTATAAGTAGCCTGTGCTTGGGACTTTCATCTGTGTTAGAAAACTTTGATAAAAAACGAAGTATACTGCCTAAATTCGAATTTCCGAGTAGGGAAACGCTGCTACGAGTATAGGGTAATAACTTGATCACTGCTACGATATAATATCCGGTCGATTGAAACTATCCGATGGATGTTTAAGTGCTGCTCGTATTTGGGCTATACTTTGTCATTCATCGTGAGGGTTTTGATTTCGTGAGTTATCGTAAATGTTGTATTAAGTTACTGACCTAGTTTCGTATGCATTGCTGTTTAAATTAGGTTATCAGGCTTATCAGTAGGCTAAACTTTGCCCGACTAAACTTGCAATGTGAGTCATTCTCTTTTTATCAAAGTTGTTTTACAATACCTCAAATTATTTTCAAAGCTATAATTACAGGGATTAAGTCATGGTTATCTTGAATCACTGGCAAGTGGGGTGTTGTGCACATTACTAATTTCTCATGGTTAGGTTCATCAACCTAACAGTGATAATCATCACTACTTGGGTGAAAGGACCCAATAGTGGTATGACCATCGTCACCAGGGTGTGACACGGCACCAGATAAAAATAAGATAGTAGCCATTGTAATTGCTCTTATGCTGTAATTTATAACTAATGTGTCATTTTATTTAACCTGAATGACTCGCCAGTATTTCCCCGCTGATAAAATATTTTTAAAACATGTTTCAGGTGACCTACTGTGAATCAAGGAAAAGTGCTACGGAGCACTAACAAAGCTTGAAGTGGTGGCTCAGTAAAATAAATAAACATGTTTTGTAAAACAGGGAATTTCCTCGTGAAATTCCTCTATTGTAAATTACGGGGTTTATCCCAAATTATGAAATAAAATAATTGGGTATTATCAAGTTTTAAAAGATCCTGTTAAATCTTCCACTGTCAACTCAAATAATAAATACCACGGGTTTCTGTCCTGCGGCTCTTGGACTGGGTAACACCGAGACGGGGGCCATGATAGGAAAAGGTGGTATCAGAGCCACTGATTTAAGCCAATTAAGTATTTAGAAATACTTAATTTCTCAAATTTGACACTCTGTGAGTCTGTGAAAAATTAACTTGTAATTTTGTGTTTTCTCTATATCTGCTAAACAGCATGAATGAGTTGTCCGAAGCTCTTCAGAATCTCAATATCCATTCTGCTGGTATGGAAGTTTCCAGCGACTTTCCAGATTATCTGGCTGACACGGAAGAACCTATGGAATTCCAGGCTCAAGCCCAGGAGAAACCCAAGACGAAAAAGAGAAGGAGAATCGTAGGCTGGAGACGCGTACGGAGGAAGAAGCCAGCTGCACAAAGGATTAAAAGGATTGAGGATCCCAGGGATAAAGGCAAAGGAAATGAGATCAGGGAAAGTTCAGGGCAAGCCCAGGAAATGCCATCCTGGGAGGAGCTTGATCGTAATTGTGACCTCATTGGACCTGCCAATGAAGACCTTTTCAATTACCCAATTGAATCACAACTTCCAGTTAATTTGGAACCTGCTATCCCAGATCCCATTGTCAGCCACCAACTTCTACCCGGAGAGCTGGAAGAATGGTGGATAAGTGATTGGCAATTTCAGAATCTTTTGAATAACCCTAATACCTTTTTCCCCCAGTTTGACCTTGAGCCTGCACCAAACCCACCAATGAGCACCGAGAACTTGGCTGAACTCCGCCACTATGGCGAAGAACTGGTGGATGCAGGAAATAGAATCCGGGAAGTAGGAGAAAGGATATCGTGGAAATACAACGAGAGGGAACGTCATTTCTGAAGTGCCAGCTGACAGGGATCGTATGTGGTTGTGTGGTTACATGTTTAATAATAATAAAATATTAATAAATATTAATAAAAATATAACTATGTAAAATAACTTAAAATAAAACTTTTGTAATATAACAGACAATTTTGGCTATACGTGCTGACATGCTTCTGTGTGATTATTTTATTGTGAATAGTTATTAAATTTGTGCCAATAATTTACATATTTACATATTGGTAATTATTCAGATGGAAAACGCCGAAAACCAACCAGTCACCGAAGTTAATCAATCCGAGCAAAACAATGAAGTTCAATTTTTAATAGGCAAGATATAGAAAACATCGTTGCCCAGGGAATAACAAATGCTATTCCAGCAATCCTTGCTGCTGCCCGAAATCCAGTTGAACCTCCACCAGTTATTCCTAGAAAACGTACTCGCGACGAAAATTTCAGTAATAGTGTAAATGGAGGCGGCAACAATAACAACAATAACGATGATGTGATGCAAGCCCCATTTCTTAAGAGAATGAAAGCTGCAAAGTCTGGTTGCACTTACAAGGAATTTCTTGCCTGTAAACCAGTTGAATTTGCAGGCAATGAAGGGACAACTGCTGCACTGCATTGGTTAGAGAAAACCAAAGCAGTAATTAAAATTAGTAAATGTGCCGAGGAAGACAAGGTTATGTACGCGTCACATCTTTTTAAAGAAGGGGCACTTGAATGGTGGAACACGGTACTACAAGCCAAGGGAAGCAATGTGGCTTATGCCATGACTTGGGAAGAATTTAAGGGAATAGTAGAAAGAAAATTCTATCCCGAGTATGAAAAGGAACAAATGACAAATAAGTTCCTGAACCACCGGATGGTGGATGTAGACTATCGAGGGTATACTTCAACTTTCTTCGAGTATGCTAGAATTGTACCTACCCTGGCTTCGCCAGAACCGGTACTTATATCTCGCTATATCTGGGGTTTGATTGGCAAGATCCGTGACATCGTTAAAGCTGCGAGACCCCGCACAATTGACGATGCGGTGGAATTAGCTAACACCTTAACTGACGGCCTGGTACGCACCAGGGAAGAAAACCGAAAGAAGGAAGTAGCTCAAAAGATTACCCAAGGATTTCGTGTGGGTAATAGTAACAACTTCAAGAAAAAGGGAACCATGCAATCTTCCACTGCTCTATTTTGCAGTACCTGTAAAAGAAAGCATTTTTGAAGATGCAAAGGGTATTGCAATTTCTGCAAAATTCCAGGGCATCAAGAAGAAGACTGCAGAAGGAAGAAATCCACAATTTGCTTCAATTGTGGAGAAGCTGGACATTTTAGACCAAACTGCCCTAAATTGGTCAAACCAGCTGACAACAAAGCTAAACCTGCAGAATGAACTACCAAAAAGAATGCAAGAGCATTCCAGTTGACTACCCAAGAAGCAGAACTCATCCCAGATGTGATAGCTGGTACGTTCTTAGTTCACGACGTTTATGCAAAAGTATTATTTGACTCTGGTGCAAACCAAAGTTTTATAAATACTTCATTCTGCCAAGCTCTTAATCTACCCTTAACTAACCTTAGACAAATTTTTACGATAGAAACGGCTGATGGGAATTCTGTTAGCATAGATAGGGTTTTGCAAAAAGGAAAGATAGAACTCTTAGACCATAAATTTTCTACAAACCTGTTACCTATGAATTTAGCTGGATTCGATGTTGTGTTAGAAATGGATTGGTTAGTAGCTAACCATGCTCGAATCCTTTGTGATAAGAATTCCATAGAAATTCATGCACCCACAGGAGAAGTAGTGGTGATTACAGGAGATAAGCCACGTAAGCCAATGAAATTCATTTCAGTAATGAAAATGGCCAGTTATTCAAGAAAACAAGGAATAGTGTATATGATTTCGGTAATCATCAACACTAAAGGTAAGGAACTTAAGGAAATTCCAGTAGTATCAGAATATCCGGAGGTATTCCCAAAAGAACTACCTGGATTACCACTCGATAGGGAAGTAGAATTTAGAATTCATCTAATTCCTGGAACTACACCAATAGCTAAGACACCTTATCGGTTAGCACCCACTGAAATGTTGGAATTGAAAAAGCAATTAGATGAATTGCTAAGCAAAGGATTTATACAACCTAGTTCATCCCCGTGGGGAGCACCAGTATTGTTTGTGAAAAAGAAAGATGGGTCGATGCGAATGTGTATCGATTATAGGGAATTGAATAAGGTTACCATTAAGAATCGATACACATTACCTAGGATTGATGATCTTTTTGATCAACTTCAAGGAGCTAGATATTTTTCTAAGATAGATTTACGCTCCGGATACTATCAGTTGAAAGTACAAGAAGAAGACATACCTAAAACTGCTTTCAGAACTAGGTATGGTCATTACGAGTTTATAGTCATGCCCTTTCGACTAACAAATGCTCCTACAACATTTATGGACATGATGAATAGGATCTGTAAACTGTATTTGGATAAATTTGTAATTGTCTTTATCGACGATATACTTATTTATACCAAAAGTCAGGACGAGCATTGTGAACACCTATGAGCACTCTTAAATTTGTTAAGAAAGGAGAAGCTTTACGCCAAATTCTCAAAGTGTGAATTTTGGTTACAAGAAGTGCAATTTTTAGGACACATGGTGAATCACGAAGGTATTCACATAAATCCATCCAAAATAGAAGCAATCACCAAATTGAAGGTCCCGCAATCAGCTATGGAAGTTAGAAGTTTTCTAGGGTTAGCCGGATACTATAGAAGATTCATTAAGGATTTTTTGAAAATAGTTGTTCCATTAAATAAGCTAACCTGTAAAGCAATGAAGTTTGAATGGGGACCCAAGCAAGAAGAAGCTTTTAAGATTTTAAAGCAAAGGTTAACAAACGCCCCAATTCTTGCCTTACCCGAAGGGACAGAAAATTTTGAAGTTTATTGTGATGCTTCTAAGCTAGGATTAGGATGTGTGTTAATGCAACGCAAGAAGGTAATTGCGTACGCCTCAAGGCAATTGAAGAAGCACGAGGAGAACTCTACGACACATGACTTAGAGTTAGGAGCAATAATTTTTGCCCTTAAAATTTGGAGACATTATCAGTACGGAAGTAAGTTTACAATCTATACAGATCATAAGAGTTTAAGGTACATATTTGGGCAAAAAGAATTAAATATGAGGCAAAGAAGATGGATGGAAATTTTAAGTGACTACAACTGTGATATTCAATATCAAGAAGGAAAGGCAAATGTAGTAGCAGACGCCTTAAGTCGTAAGTATCATGAAAAGCAAAAGCGAGTTCGTGCTCTTAGATTAAGTTTACAATTAGACTTAATGGAACAACTGAAGAATGTTCAAGAAACATCAATCAAGGAGGATGCTGAAGGAATGAAGGGACGAATAAAGGAATCAGAGCAAGGAAGTGATGGAATTTGGAGATTCCATAAGAAAAAGATTTGGGTTCCTAAGCAAGGAGACCTAAGAAATAAAATTTTAGAAGAGGCCCATAAATCTAGATACACCATGCATCCTGGTAATAATAAAATGTACCAAGATTTAAGAAACAATTTCTGGTGGATCGGCATGAAAAAGGACATAGCTAAATATGTTTCTAAGTGTCTTACTTGTTCACAAGTTAAGGCAGAACACCAGAAACCTTCAGGGTTACTCCAACAATTAGAAATGCCCGTTTGGAAATGGGAACTAATAACCATGGATTTTGTCACTAAGTTACCCAAAACCAGAAAAGGTAACGACGTGATTTGGGTAATTGTGAATCGATTAACCAAATCTGCTCATTTTCTACCCATGAAGGAAACCTTTAGTATGGAAAGATTAGCCAAGTTATACGTAGACGAAGTAGTATCATTACATGGAGTCCCACTCTCCATTGTATCAGATAGGGATAGTCGCTTCACTTCACACTTCTGGATAAGTTTCCAAGAAGCAATGGGGACCCGATTGAACTTAAGTACGACATACCATCCCCAAATGGACGGACAGAGTGAAAGGACGATCCAAACCTTAGAAGACATGCTTAGAGCACGTGTCATAGATTTTGGTGGAAATTGGGACGACCACTTACCCTTAATTGAATTCTCCTATAACAATAGTTATCATTCAAGTATTGAAGCTGCCCCGTTCGAAGCACTATACGGACGTAAATGTAGAACTCCAGTCTGTTGGGCAGAAATAGGAGAAAACCAATTATCAGGTCCCGAGATTGTGCAAGAAACCACCGACAAGATCACTCAAATCAAGGAAAGACTAAAAACGGCTCGAGATCGCCAGAAAAGTTATGCAAATTATCGACGTAAGCCGTTAGAGTTTCAAGTTGGAGACAAGGTACTCTTGAAAGTTTCTCCTTGGAAAGGAGTAGTTCGGTTTGGTAAGAAAGGAAAGCTAAGTCCAAGGTACGTGGGACCATTCCCAATAATCCAACACATAGGACCGGTTGCCTATCGCTTACAACTGCCAGAAGAGTTAGCCGGGGTACATGACGTATTTCATTATTCTAACCTCAAGAAATGTTTATCTGACGAATCCATGGTAGTACCTCTCCAAGACATAGAGGAAAATGAAAAATTGAAGTTCGTGGAGAGACCGCTGCAAATAGAAGACAGAAAGATCAAGTTTCTCAAGCACAAAAGATTGGTACTGGTCAATTGAAACTATCCGATGGATGTTTAAGTGCTGCACGTATTTGGGCTATACTTTGTCATTTGTCGTGAGGGTTTTGATTTCGTGAGTTATCGTAAATGTTGTATTAACTTACTGACCTAGTTTCGTATGCATTGCTGTTTAAATTAGGTTATCAGGCTTATCAGTAGGCTAAACTCTGCCCGACTAAACTTGCAATGTGAGTCATTCTCTTTTTATCAAAGTTGTTTTACAATACCTCAAATTATTTTCAAAGTTATAATTACAGGGATTAAGTCATGGTTATCTTGAATCACTGGCAAGTGGGGTGTTGTGCACATTACTAATTTCTCACGGTTAGGTTCATCAACCTAACAGTGATAATCATCACTACTTGGGTGAAAGGACCCAATAGTGGTATGACCATCGTCACCAGGGTGTGACACGGCGCCAGATAAAAAAAAGATAGTAGCCATTGTAATCACTCTTATGCTATAATTTATAACTAATGTGTCATTTTATTTAACCTGAATGACTCGCCAGTATTTCCCCGTTGATAAAATATTTTTAAAACATGTTTCAAGTGACCTACTGTGAATCAAGGAAAAGTGCTACGGAGCACTAACAAAGCTTGAAGTGGTGGCTCAGTAAAATAAATAAACATGTTTTGTAAAACAGGGAATTTCCTCGTGAAATTCCTCTATTCTAAATTACAGGGTTTATCCCAAATTATGAAATAAAATAATTGGGTATTATCAAGTTTTAAAAGATCCTGTTAAATCTTCCGCTGTCAAGTCAAATAATAAATACCACGGGTTTCTGTCCTGCGGCTCCTGGACTGGGTAACACCGAGACGGGGGCCGTGACATTAAATAAGCCCCGTTAGGATTCTAATAGGTTATTAAAAACCTTCGTTCCTGATTAGGAGCCCCGTAAAAGCTATATGTACTTGCTTGATTGATTTACGGCTGGGAATAAATTTATATTTTTGCTCAGGTAAATACTTTTAACTTATTTTCCCTTATACGGACTTGGGGTACGGTATATAAAATACCGCTTGGTCGGGTATTGAATCTTTAATCATATGAAGGTTAAATCATTGAGATAACCCGTTTAATCTGTTTTATTTGTTTTAAGCCTTTGGGGGGTTAATGACCATGTCCTGGATATCCTCGTATCATTCATTGAAATGGCCATGACTTAAGCACGGGGTGTAGGCATACACCTGCCAGTGCTTATGTAAAATGATATACCTGCTTGTTCGAGAATAACTCGCCGTAGGTTATATTATGTGGTGTGTCTATTAATCTTTAACCCGGTATTCAACTCGGGTTACTGAACGTATAACAAACTTATAATTCTTTTACAATATTATTTAAAATAATTATCCCAGGTTATAAAAGATTATTTATGCCTTGTGTATTTAAATCAATTTTATAAACACTTTTTCAAAAAGAGTCGGTTAATTGTATTTACTAGTGTAAACTGACGTATTTTTCAAAAAGGCTAAGTGCATGTACTAGGCGAAATGGGCTGGCTACTCCTAGCATCGAATAAAGATTCTTGCAAGCTTTAGATGTTTAAAAATCTGTTGAACAATAATTATGTTTATCTTTTGATCCGCCTGTGGATCCTTTTTACATTCCGTTTATAATACGTATGTTACTTTCGAATCGGTTTGTAATATTTTTACTTTAGACTTCCGCTGTGCATTGAACTGTGATTATTTGACTATGATGATATCAACTACGTCACGATACTCCCCACCGGGCCCACCGGTAATACGTGGAAATATCTGGATGTGACACGTTTTTTGACAGAAATTGCAGCCTATTACGAATGTCATAACTTAGTCCGTGTTTTTTCGAAATTATATGTGAAATTTATACAGTAGGTAGTTCTAGGAAGTTACAAAATTCTCCAACTGGAATTTTGTTAAAAGAGTTAACGAGGATTTTTAAATAATTTTTACCGTAAACTGACACCAGAATGTGACGAATCAGACCTAGGTGTACTATTTGATTTTTGGTGAATTTTCTGTAAGTGTTTAGGACATGAGAAAAATCCACAAGCATTCGTGGATTAAATGACATGCCTTGTAATTTATTTGGAATTTTTGTTATCCGTTTACTATTTTAAATAAATTCCTCAAAATAGCCCAAAAACGGACATATTGGCTGAAAGTTTACGCGAGTATTTCTAAGTGTGTTGCATGTTGTTTCAAGCTAGGAATGATTGTTTGAAACCCGAATGGGTATACTTTAATGTTTACATGTTATGCTATAAACACGTGCACGAAACCACATGATTGAATGTCTATGTGTCAATTCGTTTACTTGCTATGTGTTAGATACGTGTAGAGTTACATGTCTTGTATGAACACACACTAACAAACCAAATGGTAACCATAATAGGAAGTGGTTGGCCACATCAGTTCGTAATTCATCTAAGTTATACCGAGCAAAACAAAAGTGAGTTCATGGCCCCTACTCTTTTAAATGTTTTAAAACACAAGGGGAGAATGCATGTGCTACATTACGGTAAAGTAATTTCATAATGTTACGGTAAAGAAACGTTACAACTGTTCAGGTTTTTTTATATTGTTATGGTCACAAAGTATCATTTATCACATAAAGTCTTCACAAACCTCAGACCGTTAGTATTGGGTGGATAGCGGGGGAATTTTGAGTAGTACTACTGGGCCCGACAAGCCCCACTCAAGCTAGTCACACTAGCTAGACCGGTAATGGTCAACGGGTGTAGAATTGGTGTCACACCCCAACCGATGGCGGAAACATCGGGGCATGGCACTGATCGAAACAGATTGTCCATGAGTATCCATAACAACTATTAATTACCCGATATTTAAACGTCATGTCCCATACCACAACATATCCAAATAAAACAGTCATTATAAATAATTGTCTAAAAAACAAACACTGTTCTGACAACTCAGATTTAGCGTGACATAACTAGACCCCTAGCTTGATTCACCAAAGCACAGCACTCCTAGCATTTTAAGCACATGTCACATACGTTAAAATAGCGGTCAATACACATAGTGTAAAGGTGAGCATACAAGTTTAATAGTATAATAGATAGCGAAAAATCGTTTACGCATAACCAGCATGTAACATGTAGCAGGGTGAAAACTAGTAGGTTATCGACAATGAAATATGCACAGACGTGACTGCGAGTTGTAGAATGCGCAACACATATCCCCACTGGGACACGTGAAGTAAAGCCCTTAACAACCCATGTCCACGATAGGTGCTGAGTCCAAACTATAGTACTATCATTGCTAAGGTGTCAGGCAACAATCAGTGTGTAAACATAACTTACAAGCATTCATCAAATAACACGTAACATGCAATAACAGTCAGCGTATAAATAGTGTTTGCGTTGTGTGATTGTGATTTGAATAAGTAACGTATGTAACACCCAAAAGTGCGTAAAGCAAAAGGGTTCGAGTATACTCACAGATTGTGTTTAGTAAATAAACACTCTATTGGATTGAAGGGAGCGCTGGAGAGTTAGCCTGATTACAGAATGATATTATAAGCGAAGAGCAACGTGTTAAACGGTGAAAAAGTGACTAAGTGACGAATGGTAATCTGGTCGGATGACAATCCGATCGGATGGTCATTAGATCGGATGTCAATCCGTTCGATTGGCCATCCGATCGGATGGCCATTCGGTCGGATTGACATTCGTTTGGGATGGATGTGTTTGTGTATGATGGCTTTGAAGTTTTTGCTGTAGCATTTTAAAATCAGAGAAGTATCTCTACCTTTCAGGTCGTTCGATCGGACGGTGATCCGATTGGTAAGACATTTCCGGTGAGAACAAGTTCACAGCAGGATGGTCATTCGATCAGATGGTCTTCCGATCGAATGGCAATCCGTTAAAACTGATGATGTTTGAAAATTAATAAAAAGTTTAAGCATTGGAGATCCAAACGTCAACCGATTGGATTGTCGTTCGATCAGATGGCAATCCGATCGGACGGAAATCCGTTCACCATTCAGATTGTTTTGAAAGTTTTGAAAACGTTCAAGTGTTGAAGCTCAAGTGCAATCCGATCGGATTGTCGTCCGATCGGATGGTCGTTCGATCGGATGGCAATCCGATCGGACGACAATCCGTCCCAACGATCTGATC
Organism: Helianthus tuberosus; assembly: GCA_030545235.1. Classification (NCBI taxonomy): domain Eukaryota; kingdom Viridiplantae; phylum Streptophyta; class Magnoliopsida; order Asterales; family Asteraceae; genus Helianthus; species Helianthus tuberosus. The sequence goes on along the minus strand of CM060354.1, from coordinate 56,485,796 downwards.
ATTTTGCAAACTTGGAACTTTGTTAGGTTTTGATAGTTTTGTCGTTTGATCAAGATGGTATGACAACGTGCTAAACAACGGAACCTCGTCAAGTCCAGGTCCTTCGACCGAAGTGGGAATCACCCCCAGTCCGATCAGTTTACTATTCGTGACGGTTGTTCATGTTCAACCCGAAATCGGTTGTCTCCTTGATAGGAATAAGATCTCAGACCGACATGTAAGGACCTGCAAAAATGTCTAAAAACGACCCGTAAGTGAAAACCCGGACCCCTGAAACCCTAATACTCATGAAAACCCAAGAAAACAAGAATTTTGGATTTCAGGCGGGCCGCGTAAAACGTAAGCTTAGGCTTACGCGGGTCGCGACAAATCAAAGATCACTGGATAAGCGTTCCAGGCCACATGTCAGCCACGTGGTGGGCCTACTCGTGACACGCTAGCCCTACACGTAGATTAGGGGCCCTCGCGGGCCGCGTAAAAGAGTTGTTAAGGTTTACGCGGGCCGCGTAAAACCTAAAATGTTGCTATAAATTGCCTGTGCATGGGACTTGCTTCTGTGTTCTAAATTTTAGTTTCAAAACGTCCATATACTGCTCAAATTCAAATTTCCGAGTAAGGAAACGCTGCTACAGATACAGGGTATTAACTCGATCACTGCTACGATACAATGTCCGATCGATTGAAACCGATCCGATGAATGTTTAAGTGCTGCCCAAATCTGGGCTATACTTTGTCATTCGTCGTGAGGGTTTTGATTTCGTGAAGTTTATCGTAAATGTTGTATTAAGTTACTGACCTTGTTTCGTATGCATTGTCATTTAAACTAGGTTACAAGGCTGAATCAGTAGGCTAAACTCTGCCCAATTAAACCTGCAATGTGAGTCATTCTCTTTTTATCAACAATATTTTACAATACACAAATTATTTTCAAAAGTTATAATTACAGGGATTAAGTCTTGGTTATCTTGTATCACTGGCAAGTGGGGTATTGTGCACATTACTAATTTCTCACGGTTAGGTTAACAAACCCAATAGTGATAATCATCACTATTTGGGTGAAAGGACCCAATAGCGGTATGACCATCGTCATCAGGGTGTGACACGACGCCAGATAAAAATAAGATAGTAATCATTGTAATCGCTCTTATGTTGTAATTCATAACTAGGTGTCATTTCATTAAAATTGAGTGACTCGCTAGTATTTCCCCGCTGATAAAATATTTTAAACATGTTTCAGGTGACTTACTGTGAATCAAGGAAAAAGTGCTACGGAGCACTGACAAGCTTGAAATGGTGGCTCAGTAAAATAAATAAACATGTTTTGTAAAACAAGGAATTTCCTTGTGAAATTCCCTTTACTGTAAATTAGGGGGTTGTCCCCAAATTGTGAAATAAAGTAATCGGGCATTTTCAAGTTTTAAAAGATCCTGTAAATCTTCTGCTGTCAAATCATATAATAAATACCACGGGTTTCTGTCCCGCGGCTCCTGGACCGGGTCACACTAGGACAGGGCCGTGACAGAAAAAGGTGGTATCAGAGGCACTGATTTAAGCCAATTAAGTATTTAGAAATACTTAATTTTTCAAATTACTATATTGTGATTCTGTGAAAATTCAAATTGATAAATAAAATATTAACTTAAGTTTGTGTGTGTTTCTTCATATATGCTAACATCATGAATGAGTTATCTGAAGCTCTTCAGAATCTTACTATCTATTCTGCTGACATGGAGATTTCCGGGGGCTTTTCCGGTTATCTGGCCGATACTGAAAAACCTATGGAATTCCAGGCTCAAGCCTAGGAGAAACCCAAGACGAAGAAAAGAAGGAGAATCATAGGCTGGAGACGCGGACGGAAAAAGAAGCCAGCTGCCCAGAAGATTAAAAAGACTGAGGAACCAAAAGACAAAGGAAAAGGAAAAGAGATCGGGGAAAGCTCAGAGCAAGCCCAAGAAATGCCACCATGGGAGGAGCTTAATCGCAAACTGGAAAATTGTGACCTCTTTGGACCTGCCAATGAAAACCTCTTCAATTACCCTGCTGAAGCACAACTTCCAATTAATCTGCAACCTGCTATCCTAGACCCCATTGTCAGCCACCAACTTTTACCCGGTGAATTGGAGGAATGGCGGACAAGTGACTGGCAGTTTCAGCACTTCATGAATACCCCTAACGTCTATTTTCCCCAGTTTGACCCGGAGCCTGCACCAAACCCACCTATGAGCATTGAGAACTTGGCTGAACTCCGCCATGATGGCGAGGAGCTGGTGGACGCAGGAAATAGCATCCGGGAAGTAGGGGAGAGGATATCATGGAAATACGATGAGAGGGAACGTCGTTTCTGAAGTGCCAGCTGACGGGGATCGTATGTGGTTGTGTGGTTAGGTGTTTAATAATAATAATAAAATAATAATAAATATTAATAAAAATATAATCATGTAAAATAACTTAAAATAAAACTTTTGTAATATAACTGGTGTGTATGGATGCATACTAATATATAAAATATGAACGTCGCAAAGTCGACAATTTTGGCTATACGTGTTGACATGATTATATGTGATTGTTTTATTGTGACTGGTTATTATTTATTTTATTTTGTGCCAATAATTTATACATTTATATATTGAAAATTCTTAGATGGAACCCGCCGTCAATGAGCCAGTTAACGAAGTTAACCAATCTGAGCAAAACAATGAGGATCACTATCTTAATAGGCAAGATTTAGAAAATATCGTTGCTCAAGGAATAGCCAATGCTATTCCAGCAATACTGGCTGCTGCCCGAAATCCAGTTGAACCTCCACCAGCTACTCCCAGCAAACGTACTCGTGATGACAACTTCAGTAATAGTGTAAATGGAGGCGAAAACAATAATAATAATGATAATGATGTGATGCAAGCCCCATTTCTTAAGAAAATGAAAGCTGCAACGCCTGGTTGCACTTACAAGGAATTTCTTGCCTGTAAACCAATCGAATTTGCAGGCAATGAAGGGGCAACTACTGTACTGCGTTGGTTAGAGAAAACCGAAGCAGTAATTAAAATAAGTAAATGTGCCGAGGAAGACAAGGTCATGTATGCGTCGCATCTTTTTAAAGAAGGGGCACTCGAATGGTGGAACACAGTACTACAAGCCAGAGGAAGTGATGTGGCTTATGCCATGAATTGGGAAGAATTTAAGAGTCTAGTGGAAAGAAAATTCTGTCCCGAATATGAAAAGGAACAAATGACAAATAAGTTCCTGAACCACCGGATGGTGGATGTTGACCGTCGAGGGTATACTTCGACATTCTTCGAATATGCTAGAATTGTACCAACTCTGGCTTCGCCAGAACCGGTACTTATTTCTCGCTATATTTGGGGTTTGATTAGCGAGATTCGGGATATCGTCAAAGCTGTGAGACCCCGCACTATTGATGATGCAGTGGAACTAGCCAACACTTTAACTGATGGACCGGTATGCACGAGAGAAGAAAACCGGAAGAAGGAAGTGGCCTAAAAGATTACCCAAGGATTTCGTGTGGGTAATAATAGTAGTAATTTCAAGAAAAAGGGAACTGGGCAATCTTTCACTGCTCCATTTTGCAGTACCTGTAAAAGGAAGCATTTTGGAAAATGTAAGGGGTATTGTAACTTCTGCAAGATTCCAAGGCATCAAGAAGAAGATTGCAGGAGGAAGAAATCAACAATTTGCTTCAACTATGGAGAAGCTGGACATTTTAGACCAGACTGCCCTAAAATGGTCAAACCAGCTGACAACAAAGCCAAACCTGCAGAAGGAACTACCAAAAAGAATGCAAGAGCCTTCCAGTTGACTACCCAAAAAGCAGAGCTAATCCCCGATGTGATAGCCGGTACGTTCCTAGTTCACGACGTTTATGCGAAAGTATTATTTGACTCTGGTGCAAACCAAAGTTTTATAAACACTTCGTTCTGCCAAACTCTTAATCTACCTTTAACTAAACTTAGGCAGATTTTTACGGTAGAAACCGCAGATGGTAATTCTGTTCACATAGATAAGGTTTTGCAAAAAGGAAAGATAGAACTCTTAGGCCATAAATTTTCTGCAAACCTGTTACCTATGAATTTAGCTGGATTCGATGTTGTGTTAGGAATGGATTGGTTAGTAGCCAACCATGCCCGAATCCTCTGTGATAAAAATTCTATAGAAATTCATACACCCACAGGAGAAATAGTAGTGATTAACGGAGATGAGCCACGTAAGCCAATGAAATTTATTTCAGTAATGAAAGTGGCCAGTTATTCAAGAAAACAAGGAATAGTGTATATGATTTCGGTATTTATTGATACTAAAAGTAAGGAACTTAAGGAAATTCCAGTATATTCAGAATACTCGGATGTATTCCCAGAAGAACTACGTGGATTACCACCCGATAGGGAAGTAGAATTTAGAATTCATCTAATTCCTGGAACTACACCGATAGCTAAAGCACCTTATCGGTTAGTACCCACCGAAATGTTAGAATTGAAAAAGCAGTTAGATGAATTATTAAGCAAGGGATTCATACAACCTAGTTCACCCCCGTGGGGAGCACCAGTGTTGTTTGTGAAAAAGAAAGATGGTTCGATGCGAATGTGTATTGGTTATAGGGAACTGAATAAAGTTACAATTAAGAATCGATACCCATTACCTAGGATTGATGATCTTTTTTATCAACTTCAGGGAGCTAGATATTTTCTTAAGATAGACTTGTGCTCCGGGTACCATCAGTTGAAGGTACAAGATGAAGACATACCTAAAACTGCTTTCAGGACTAGGTATGGTCACTACGAGTTTACAGTCATGCCATTTGGGTTAACGAATGCTCCTACAACATTCATGGACATGATGAATAGGATCTGTAAATCATATTTGGATAAATTTGTAATTGTTTTCATCGACGATATACTTATTTATTCCAAAAGCCAGGAGGATCATTGTGAGCATCTACATGCATTCTTAACTTTGTTAAGGAAGGAAAAGCTTTATGCCAAATTCTCGAAGTGTGAATTTTGGCTACAGGAGGTGCAATTTTTAGGACACATGGTGAATCACGAAGGTATTCACGTAGATCCTTCTAAGATAGAAGCAATCATAAAATGGAAAGTCCCACAATCAGCCACGTAAGTTAGAAGTTTTCTAGGATTAGCTGGTTACTATAGGCGTTTTATTAAGGATTTTTCTAAGATAGCTGTGCCATTAACTAAGCTAACCTGTAAAACAGTTAAGTTTGAGTGGGGACCCAAACAAGAAGAGGCTTTTAAGATTTTAAAGCAAAGATTAATGAATGCCCCAATCCTAGCTTTACCAGACGGAACAAAAGATTTTGAAGTTTATTGTGATGCTTCTAAGTTAGGATTAGGATGTGTACTAATGCAACGCAAAAAGGTAATTGCGTATGCTTCAAGGCAATTGAAAAAGCACGAGGAAAATTATACGACGCATGACTTAGAATTATGAGCCATAATCTTTGCCCTTAATATTTGGAGACACTATCTGTACGGAAGTAGGTTTACTGTCTATACAGATCATAAGAGTTTAAGATACATATTTGGGCAAAAGGAATTAAACATGAGGCAAAGAAGATGGATGGAAATTCTAAGTGATTACGACTGTGATATTCAATATCACGAAGGAAAAGCAAACATAGTTGCAGATGCCTTAAGTCGTAAGTATCATGAGAAACAACGACGAGTTCGTGCTCTTAGATTAAGTTTACAATTAGACTTTATGGAACAACTGAAGAATATTCAGGAAACAGCAATCAAGGATGATGCTGAGGGAATGAAGGGACGAATAAAGGAATTAGAGCAAGGGATTGATGGAATTTGGAGGTTCCACAAGAAAAGGATTTGGGTACCTAAGCAAGGAGATTTAAGAAATAAAATTTTAGAGGAGGCCCATAAATCTAGATATACCATGCATCCTGGTAATAATAAGATGTACCAAGATTTAAGAAATAACTTCTGGTGGATAGGAATGAAAAAGGATATAGCCATATACGTCTCTAAGTGCCTAACTTGCTCGCAAGTTAAGACAGAACACCAGAAACCCTAGAGTCTACTGCAACAACTAGAAATGCCTGTATGGAAATGGGAGCTAATAACCATGGACTTTGTTACTAAGTTACCCAAGACCAGAAAAGGTAACGACGCAATCTGGGTGATTGTGGATCGATTAACCAAATCAGCTCATTTTCTACCCATGAAGGAAACCTTTAGCATGGAAAGATTAGCCAAGTTATATGTAGACGAGGTAGTATCCTTACATGGAGTCCCACTCTCCATTGTATCGGACAGGGATAGTCGTTTCACTTCACATTTCTGGAACAGTTTCCAGGAAGCAATGGGAACCCGATTGAATTTAAGTACTGCATATCATCCCCAAACAGACGGACAGAGTGAAAGGATGATTCAAACCCTGGAAGACATGCTCAGAGCATGTGTAATAGATTTTGGTGGAAACTGGGATAACCACTTACCTTTAATCGAGTTCTCCTATAACAATAGTTATCATGCAAGCATCGAAGCTGCCCTGTTCGAAGCACTATACAGACGTAAGTGTAGAACTCCAGTTTGTTGGGCAGAAATAGGAGAAAGCCAATTATCAGGACCCGAAATTGTGCAAGAAACCACCGATAAGATAACCCAAATCAAGGAAAGACTAAAGACGGCTCGAGATCGACGCAAGCCGTTAGAATTCCAGGTTGGAGACAAAGTACTATTGAAAGTTTCTCCTTGGAAATGAGTAGTCCGGTTCGGCAAGAAAGGAAAACTGAGTCCAAGATACATAGGACCATTCCCAGTAATTCAATGAATAGGACCAGTTGCTTATCGCTTACAACTACCAGAAGAGCTAGCTGGAGTACATGATGTATTTCATATATCTAACCTCAAGAATTGTCTATCTGACGAATCACTGGTAGTCCCGCTTCAAGACATAGAGGTAAATGAAAACTTGAAGTTCGTAGAGAAACCGCTCCAGATAGAAGATAGAAAGATTAAATTCCTCAAGCATAATAGATTAGTACTGGTCAAAGTCAAGTGGGATTCAAAAAGAGGACCGGAATACACCTGGGAGCTGGAATCAGAAATGAAGAGGAAGTATCCTCACTTATTTCAATAAATCTCGAGGACGAGATTTTAAATAAGGTGGGGAAGGTGTAAGGACCTGCAAAAATGTCCAAAAAACGACCCGTAAGTGAAAACCCGGACCCCTGAAACCCTATTACTCATGAAAAACCAAGAAAACAAGAATTTTGGATTTCAGGCGGGCTACGTAAAACGTAAGCTTAGGCTTACGTGGGCCGCGACAAATCAAAGATCACTGGATAAGCATTCCAAGCCATGTGTCAGCCACATGGCGGGCCTACGCGTGACACGCTAGCCCTACACGTAGACTAGGGGCACTCGCGGGCCGCGTAAAAGAGTTGTTAAGGTTTACGCGGGCCGCGTAAAACCTAAAATGTTGCTATAAATTGCCTGTGCATGGGACTTACTTCAGTGTTCTAAATTTTAGTTTCAAAACATCCATATAGTGCTCAAATTCGAATTTCCGAGTAAGGAAACGCTGCTACGGATACAGGGTATTAACTCGATCACTGCTACGATACAATGTCCGATCGATTGAAACCGATCCGATGGATGTTTAAGTGCTGCCCAAATCTGGGCTATACTTTGTCATTCGTCGTGGGGGTTTTGATTTCGTGAAGTTTATCGTAAATGTTGTATTAAGTTACTGACCTAGTTTCGTATGCATTGTCATTTAAACTAGGTTACAAGGCTAAATCAGTAGGCTAAACTCTGCCCAATTAAACCTGCAATGTGAGTTATTCTCTTTTTATCAACAATATTTTACAATACACAAATTATTTTCAAAAGTTATAATTACAGGGATTAAGTCTTAGTTATCTTGAATCACTGGCAAGTGGGGTATTATGCACATTACTAATTTCTCACGGTTAGGTTAACAAACGTAACAGTGATAATCATCACTATTTGGGTGAAAGGACCCAATAGCGGTATGACCATCGTCACCAGGGTGTGACACGGTGCCAGATAAAAATAAGATAGTAGCCATTGTAATCGCTCTTATGCTGTAATTCATAACTAGGTGTCATTTCATTAAAATTGAGTGACTCGCCAGTATTTTCTCGCTGATAAAATATTTTTAAACATGTTTCAGGTGACTTACTGTGAATCAAGGAAAAAGTGGTAAGGAGCACTGACAAGCTTGAAATGGTGGCTCAGTAAAATAAATAAACATGTTTTATAAAACAAGGAATTTCCTTATGAAATTCCCTTTACTGTAAATTAGGGGGTTGTCCCCAAATTGTGAAATAAAATAATCGGGCATTTTCAAGTTTTAAAAGATCCTGTAAATCTTCCGCTGTAAAATCAAATAATAAATACCACGGGTTTCTGTCCCGCGGCTCCTGGACCAGGTCACACCAGGACGGGGGCCGTGACACGACACTTCACTAGCAACGAGTAGAAGGCCTGAACGAGCTCCGATTCTATCGGTCTTGAGTGCATTGAATGTAAAAGAGTTGAAAGAAAGTTACAAAACCATCTTTCAATCCTTTTAACCGTGGAAATGTTCAGATCTAGGTGAAAATAGTGTTTAATCATGTGGAAATCCTTTAGATCTGAGTTGTTCTTGGTGGAATGAAGCCAAATCTTGAAGTTTATAGGAACTCCATGATGACATCATCCTTAAACACCTTAAATCCGCTGATTTCACGGTTAAAAGTTAATATTCAAACATGAAAATGACGAAGAAGTGTGTGTAGATGATAGATGTATAAGATTTGAGTTGAAAACTTACAAGAATCGTGAGAAATCGAGAGAAAAGTGAGCTTGAGCGTGCTGGTCGGAAGAGAGAGCTGTCACATCACTGTTGGTGATGTGACAGGGGTATTTATAGGTTGCCAAAAGAGGAAAGAGGAGCACAGGAGACAGATCGGATGGCCATCCGATTGGAAGGTCATCCGTTCGGATGACCATTCGATCGAATGGTCATTCTATCAAAGTGGTTCAGCGAGTTAGGTTTCGACGTTTCGTTTTGCGTTTTGAGCGTTGCGATGCGTTTGAGCGAGTGTTGATTAAGCGATGCGATAGATTAATAATAGTCACACACAAATACTATATCTAACATACAATCAACCTAAATAACTTGCGTTTAGCATTTGTGATTCGATTGTGTTGCGATAGAGTTGCGATTGCGTTTCAATTAATCAACACCAAACAATAAAGTAAACATGCACAAGTAACACATAAATAGCTGATATTCACCAATTTACACATATTTTAGTCCCCCATTTTATCCCCATTTTATGCGTTTTCGGCCGTAAAACCGTTAATCGGATACTTAATCAGGTATACTTTTGTTTACAGGCCTAAAACAGCATGCTAAACAAGATGATAGTGAAAACAAGGACTTTCTGGATGAAACGACAAAGTTGCGAACATTCTGTGAAGAATTCTGACCTGGGCGTTTGGCACGGTCGTGCAATGAGTGGAACGACCGTGCGGTTCCGACGACAAAGCTTATCTCAGCGATGAACGACAGTGCAATCCGGAGTGCAACAAGATCTCAGAATGGAACGATCGTGCGGATGGTTGCACCCTGTGCGGATCCGATGTCCAACCAAACCCCGGCTATGCACTGCCAATTCAAGAACTCGTGCCACCCTAACCCGGTGATGCACGATCGTGCCACCAATAGAACGATCGTGCGAGATCGAAGACTGGTCAAGATCTGATGATGTCATGCGGTATGGTGAACAGTAACTCCAATGATTCAAAAAGTGAACGGTCGTGCACTTTATTGGCACGACCGTGCGATCGCTAAAAGTTATAAAAAACATGCAGAAACATTCTGTTCGTAACTCTGGATATTTTGGGAGCTCTTCAGGCGATTTTCAGGCTCCGGAGGCACTAGCTTTCACCCGGATTCAAGCCACATTGTGCCGATTAGCTCCGTTATCTTCCGGATTCTTAATCTAGTGCTTGTTTATGGTTTGATTCTCTAATCTTTCCATAATTTTGTTAATGTTTCAAGCATTTAGATTAATGTTCTATGTATTATTGTAGCCTTTGGGCAAAAACAACAATCCCTTTCTTAATTATAACCATTAGTATGTTAATTTTGTTTGTAATGACACTTGGAAGTATTTTCTATGATAATCTTTGATGATTAGTTTGCAACCTTGTTATTGTTGTTAATTTCTTGATTATAAGTAATTATGTTGGATAATTAGTTTATGGTTAGTTGAGATAGTTAAAAGATGAAGCTTAATTAATCATGTATTAGTAGACTTTTAACATGCTTAACTTGTTTAAAATGTGTGCACCATGATACTAGAAATGGTTAGTGGTTTAATAAAATGAAATTATTATTAATCAAGAAAGCTTTCCATCACGTAAGGACCTTAACGGGTTAAATGGTGTTGTTATGAATTCTTGCCATGAATTGTTAGCTTAGTTAGTAGTTTAGGCCAAAATTGCTATCTTGGTGAATTTATATGCAAGATTTGTAAAATGAACTCGGTTGTGATTTAATCTAGTTTGTTCTTGTCTCGGTGGTTGCATTGTGTTTATCGGTGTCACTTTCCTTGATTAAGTGAGGTTAGAAAACTCCTAACGGATGACTAACTTATTTTTAAGAGATTTTCATAGACATTTATCAATTACACCTTAAAGAACAATTTTAGGTGGTTAAAGTGTGTTTATCGTTTTAGTTTTCCGAATGATTGTCATGTTAGGATTCCCGAAAGGGATACTAACTGTCTTGAAAATGAAGAATTGACCAAATGTTTCTAAGTGGCAAAACCGACTTAGTTTGCATGCTATGGTTGTGTATAAAGCAAGGCTATTTATCTATTTTCTTATTTGAAGTCTACTGTGTTTTATTAAATATTTATTTATGCTTACTTTAGTTTTTATAAAATCAAACAACTTATCTTTCTTCCGTTAATTCAATGACAAAGGTCTAGTATTATTTCTCCGCCCACTTCCTTGGATCGATGCTTGGTTCTTACCGATACTTTACTACATATATGACAGGGTACACTTGCCTCTTTCGTGTGTGTTTTGATGTTAAAGTATAAATCACTTTTATAAATTTAAAACCGAATCGTGTGTAATTTCATTATAAAAATATGTGTATACGCGCACACGTCAAGTTATTGGCGCCGTTGCTGGGGAAATGGCGAGCTTTAGGAACGACCCGAGTCATTATTTTAATCGGTGTATATACTTGTGAATATTTTCTGATTCATTTATTCATTTATTTATTTGTTAATATTTCTTGTTTTTAATTCAATTTATTCGTTTTCGAGATTATTTTGTACACTTGTGAATTTTTATTCCATTTATTTGTTTGAATTCGAACTTATCTATTCATTTATTCTTTGAGTTTTCGGCTTAGAAAAATCATTTTTACTTTAGCCGATTCGATTATTTTTATTGCTTTAATTTTTATAAAATTTCGGGCCTATTTTCGAATTTTTATAAAATTTTCAGCCCATTTAAAATAATATTCTGTTTCATTTCAGCAAAAAAAAAAAACAAAACAGCATTATTATATTAAGAAAATATTCATTGTGTCAATTTTTCGTTTGCAGGTTGATGTCCTCAACCCCCGCTCCCGATACTGTTGAGTCGTTAGACGAACCCGAGCGCAAACTGAGGAGACGTATTCGTGATAGATCCTGCGTGGTAGCACTGCTACTCGCAGCTGGTGAGCAGGAGCAGGTGGTACCCGCTGAAGCCGAGGGCTCAGGGGCAGCAGGAAACGCAATCATGGCGGACGACGAGCGACCTTTGAATGACTCAAATCAGCCCGGAGGGGCAGGCCTGGAGCCGAGTATCCTACAGCCTACTATAGATGCACCTACATTTGAAATTAAATCTAGTAATATTAATATGGTGCAGAATTCGGTGCAGATTGACGGACGTGAGCATGAGGATCCCGGGAGACATATCGCTACTTTTCTCGCTGTTTGTTCGACATTTAGGATTAGAGGTGTTTCGGAGGATGCAGTTCGGTTGAGGTTGTTTCCTTTCTCGTTGCGTGACAAAGCTAGAGCTTGGCTTATCTCACTTCCAGCTGGGTCCATTAGGACCTGGAATGAGTTGGCGGAGCTGTTTATGCAAAAATATTTTCCACCTGAGAAAACAACCAAGCTACGAAACCGGATTGTGACCTTTCGCCAGGACGAGGGAGAGTCGTTACACGCGGCCTGGGAGAGATTTAAAGATTTGTTGATTGATGTTCCACATCATGGCTTCTCCAAGAGACAGCTGGTCTTGACGTTCTATCAAGGGCTCAGTTACAACACACAGGAGAGATTAGACGTGAATGCAGGAGGTGATATAGGAACGAAGACGCCGAATGATGCATATGATATCATTGAAAAAGTTGCATTGAAGTCTAGCTCGCATCACGAAGGAGATAGAGGCCGGGCAACATCGTCATCATCAGCATCTCGCACAGGAGTACACGCTGTGGACAACTACACGGCCATTACTGCACAAATCTCGGCTCTTGCAGCGAAATTCGATAAGTCCCAGATAGCCGCGCAAGTTAGTTCGGGGTGTGACCAGTGTGGAGTGTCACACGAGCCTGGTGCGTGCTTTCGGGGAGTCGTGTATGAGGGCCACGAAGAAGTGGATTTTGTGAGTAATCAGACGAGGTCACAGAACAACCCGTACAGCAATACCTATAATCCCAGATGGAGGAATCACCCAAATTTTGGGTGGCGAGCGAATGTCGGCAATCAAAACCCATTGGGATTTACTCAGTGTGCTCCAGCACCACAGCAGGCTCAGGGTCAGCAATTTCAGCCATACAACCAACCTTACCAGCAACATCCATATTCGTATCAGAATCAGGGCACTAGGAGTAGTTCCCAGCAGCAGGCCCCTCAATCTAGTTACAAGCTGGAGGATATAATGGCTCAACTTCTTACTAGCTCCTCGGGTGCTAATCAGTTAGCAGAAAAACGATACCAACAGAGCGAGGATCGTTTTCTTTCCCATGAGGGAGAAATGAGGAGTCACAAAGCCTCGATTCAGAATATCGAGAACCAGGTTGGTCAGCTGGCAAAGATGATGTGTAAAAGACCCCCAGGTGGTCTTCCGGGCAATACAGAGACAAACCCGAGCGGGCATGTGAATGCGGTCATGACCAAGAGTGGTAAGACTACCGGACCCGACATATCGGACTCATCACCGATCACTGAAGCGGTCCCGACTGATACACCGGACGAGGTGCAAGCCAGGCTACGCCCAGCAAGTACAGCACAAGTTCAGGAGCCAGTCAAAGATTACACTCCACCAGTACCTTATACGGGCAGGCTGAAGAAACAGAAAAACGAAGAACAATACGGTAAGTTCCTTGAGTTATTTAAACAACTACACATTAATATACCGTTTGTTGAAGCCTTGGCCCAGATGCCAAAATATGCGAAATTCTTAAAGGACATCCTCTCGAATAAACAGAAGCTCGAGGATATATCATGTGTGGTGATGAATGAAACTTGTTCTGCCATTCTGCAAAACCGTTTGCCCACGAAAATGGGAGATCCGGGTAGTTTTACGCTTCCTTGTTTGATTGGAAACATGTCTGTTAGCCATGCATTGGCTGACTTGGGAGCAAGTATCAACCTTATGCCTTATAAGGTTTTTACTAAACTGGATCTGGGTGAGTCGTCACCCACTAGAATGAGCATTCGGTTAGCAGACCGTTCAATCAGGTATCCGCGTGGATTTGTTGAAAACATGCTTGTTAAAATTGATAAATTTGTTTTCCCCATGGATTTTGTTATTCTTGACATGGACGAAGATTCAAGAGTGCCTTTGATACTTGGGCGTCCATTCCTCAATACTGCGAGGACAATTGTTGATGTGGCAGCTGGCCAAATCACGCTCCGAGTAAATGACGAGCACGTGACATTTGATATCAAAAGATCAATGCAGCATCCGCAAAGTCACGATAACATGCTTTACTATGTCGACATTGTCGACGCATGTGTGTGCTCTCATTTTCAAGGCACTGTTGACGAGATTGATTCGGACACACGTCTGTCGTGTGGGGACCTGATTGGCATTACGCAGGAGGGCCACAATTTCGAGCAGCCAGTCTATCGGATTGGTGACGATGGTTCCCAGAGTCCGGAGCGGTTTCTAGAAATTGGCCATGTAGAAGAAGAGAAGGCAAAACCTTCGATTGAAGATCCGCCGTCTTTGGAGTTGAAAGAACTCCCGCCACATCTCGAGTATGCATTTCTGGACGAGGAGTGTTGCTTACTGGTCATCATTTCGGCATTATTGGAAAACGATGAGAAGAATCAGCTTCTCGAGGTTCTGAGACTTCATGGATATCAAGGGCATCAATCATTCTTTTTGTACTCACAAGATTCTAATGGAAGACGAGTACAAACCGTGTGCATAGCATCAGAGGCGTTTAAATACAAATATGCAAGACATGGTGAAGAAAGAAGTGATTAAATTGTTAGATGCCGGATTGATTTATCCTATATCTGACTCTGTGTGGGTGAGTCCAGTGCAGGTAGTACCCAAGAAAGGGGGTATTACTGTAGTCGCAAATGATAGGAATGAGCTAATTCCTACCCGTACTGTCACTGGGTGGCGAGTTTGCATTGATTACCGCAAACTCAACGATGCTACTCGTAAGGATCACTTCCCGCTTCCATTCATCGACCAGATGTTGGAGCGTCTGTCGGGGAAGTTGTATTATTGTTTCTTGGACGGGTTCTCAAGGTACTTCCAAATTCCTATTGCTCCTGAGGATCAGGAGAAGACTACCTTTACCTGCCCCTTCGGCACATTCGCCTACCGACGTATGCCTTTTGGGTTGTGTAATGCACCGGCGACCTTCCAGAGATTCATGGTTGCAATTTTTCATGATATGATCGAGGATTCTATGGAGGTTTTCATGGATGACTTTTCGGTATTTGGGGATTCCTTCTATCATTGTTTGGAAAATTTGAAGAAAATGTTAAAGAGGTGCGAAGAGACGAATCTGGTCCTCAACTGGGAAAAGTGCTACTTCATGGTGAAAGAGGGCATAGTTATGGGACATAAGATTTCTCGTGCTGGTAAAGTTGACCCAGCTAAAGTTGACATTATTTCACGACTTCCGCCTCCCACCTCTATGAAAGCGATATGGAGCTTTCTTGGTCATGCGGGGTTCTATAGGCGATTCATCAAGGATTTCTCAAAAATCGCTAGGCCCATGACCCGTCTGTTGGAGAAAGACCCTACGTTTATCTTTGGAGATGATTGCTTGAGAGTTTTCGACCTTCTCAAGCAAAAGTTGATTGAGGCCCCTATTTTGGTTGCACCTGACTGGAGTCTTCCATTTGAAATTATGTGCGACGTGAGCGATTTCGCTATAGGGGCCGTTCTGGGACAAAAGAAAGAAAAGCACTTTCACCCGATCTATTATGCGAGCAAGACTCTTCATGACACTCAGAAGAACTATACGACGACAGAAAAAGAGCTCTTGGGGTTGTTTTCGCATTTGACAAATTTAGATCGTATTTGGTGCTTTCGAAAAAAATTGTGTATACTGATCACGCAGCCATCAGATATCTTTTCAGCAAACAGGACGCTAAACCGCGTCTCATCAGATGGATCTTGTTGCTGCAGGAATTTGATATCGAAATTCAAGATAAAAAGGGTGCGTTGAATGTAGCGGCTGACCATCTATCTCGGTTGGAGCATAGAGACATCAAGGACACGCATTGGGATTCAATCAATGATAATTTCCCACGCGAGTCGCTGATGGGTGTTGAGATATGCGATGTGTCACCTTGGTTCGCTGACTTTGCGAACTATCTTGCTTGCGGGATTCTGATTAAAGGGTTGACTTACCAACAAAAGAGGAAATTCTTTTCGGATGTCAAGCACTACATTTAGGACGACCCTTTCTTATTTAGGGTGGGTGCTGATTAGGTGATCAGAAGATGCGTTTCAGGAAAAGAGGCGACCGATATTCTGCGCCATTGTCACGAGGGACCTACCGGAGGCCACCATGGAGCCAATTTCACCGCCAAGAAGGTGCTGGATTCCGGGTTTTATTGGCTGACTATTTTTCGTGAAGCGCAGAGTTGGGTTAGAGCGTGGGATGCCTGCCAGAGGGCGACAAATATATCGGCATGTGATGAAATACCTCAGAACTGGATTCAAGTTTGTGAAGTCTTCGACATTTGGGGGATAGACTTCATGGGACCATTTCCCCCCTCACGAGGAAATAAGTACATCCAGGTCGCAGTTGACTACGTATCAAAGTGGGCGGAGGCACAGGCCTTACCCACCAATGATGCCAGGGTGGTCGTGAGATTTTTGAAAAGTTTGTTCGCCCGGTCTGGCGCATCGAAGGCGCTTATCAGTGACATAGGGACTCACTTCTACAACACCCAGCTTGAGAAAGCTTTGTCCCGCTACGGTGTGCATCACCGTTTATCCATGCCCTATCATCCACAGACAAGTGGGCAGGTGGAAGTCACAAACCGGGGACTAAAACGAATCCTTGAGCGGTCAGTAGGTGTAAACCGCAAGGATTGGTCGGACAAACTAGACGAGGCGTTGTGGGCTTTCCGTACAGCTTACAAGACCCCTATTGGGACTACTCCCTTTAGGCTTGTATACGGAAAAGCGTGTCATTTACCTGTGGAGTTGGAGCACAAAGCGATGTGGGCTCTAAAAACCGCAAATCTGGACTTAAAAACCGGAGGTGAAGCCCGGTTTCTTCAGATTCATGAAGTGGATGAGCTACGACAACACGCTTATGAGAGCTCTGTGTTGTACAAAGAGCGCACCAAGAGATTGCACGACAAACGCTTGAAGGACCATAAACAATTCTAAGAGGGCGATCTCGTTCTTCTTTACAACTCGAGGTTGCGTTTATTTCCGAGAAAATTACATTCACGTTGGACAGGACCATACACGGTAAAAGAGGTATTTCCTTATGGGACTGTTGCAATAGAGAACGCGGACGTCGTTATTTTCAAGGTAAATGGTCATCGTTTGAAGCTTTACGTTGCGGGGCCGATCGAGTCGGCGGTGGAGGTTATCGAACTCCACGCCCCGCACACATCATAAGTGTGGGGAGGAGAGTTTACGCTACTGACTAGTGGATTAAAAATGTAGCAAGAGCGACTTAAGCGCTTTAGGGGTAAAATCGTCCTTTTTTGTGTTTTTGTCGTTTTAGCGTAATTTAGGCATGTTTGGTAGTTTTCGTTAGTTTGTACTGTTTTTAGACGTGCCGAGCGTAGGGTCTATGTGGGAAAAATGTTAGAACAGTTTTCGGATGGTAAAAATGGCGAAAAAAGGCGAAATCGGTTGCTGAATCTGCATTCTGTAGAAAACAGACAAGTCTGCAGATCTGGCACGACCGTGCCATGGGCCGCACGCCCGTGTGGTTGCGGGCTGGGCGGCTCCTTGAGTTGCACCCTGGTGCATTGCCGAGATCAGCGTGCAGGGTTTAAACGATGTCGGATACGCACGACCGTGCGAACTGTCACACGCTCGTGCGAATGGCTAAGGGCATTTTTGTCATTTGTGCAGTATAAAAACCCACATCTGCTGCCATTTCTCACAAGTCGCGAACCCTAAACTGCACCAGCCATTCCAGACCGATTTTGCCTCAAATCGCACGATTTTTTCGCACGGTTTCACAGATCTCTTCGCACGGTATGTTTTTTCTTGTCGATTATCTGTTTCATCTTCGTTCTACATTAGATTCGTTCATTTTCTTCAAGGTTTTTAGGGTTCCCTTCATAAATACAAGGGAAACCCTAGCCCTTGCAAGAATCATATATTATTATTATTATTATTATTATTATTAAATCTCTCAATTTATTCTTGTCGATTATCCTTATTATTTCGTATGTTTTTTCTTGTTGATTATCTGTTTCATCTTCGTTCTACGTTAGATTCGTTCGTTTTCTTCAAGGTTTTTAGGGTTCCCTTCATAAATACAAGCAAAACCCTAGCCCTTGCAAGAATCATATGTCTCGTGAACAACTGGTTGATTTTTCCGTTGGCCCAAAACTTGTTGATTTTTGAAAAATATGGCTATTCAGAATCAGGGTTTAAAATCTGCAGAAAAGTCAAGTCGCACGGTCGTTCCTCGGGTGGAACGGTCGTGCAGTTCCGGCTGTTCACAATAAATTGATGTGGTCTCGATGTTGCACGGTGGTGCCGTTGGTCGCACGCCGTGCAGTCACGACATAAGTCGACCACCATTGTTGTTTCTCGGGCACGCACGACCGTGCGGTTGGAGGCACGCCCATGCCAAACGCCCAGATCCGCGGGACAGTAGCTTCATAACTGTGTGTTCGGCTGTTCCGAATGAAATTTTTTCTGTTTCTCCTGTTTTAACTGTCATCCCTCATTGCAGATGGACCATCCCTTCCTACAATTCAACGAAGACGACGAAAGGGAAAGTCTTTGCATACCAAAACTTCACGCATTGTGGCGAAGGCGAGGGCAGTTTGGCATCCCCCGAAGGCTAGATTGGGATGTTATGCGTGATTTAAATCAGCGCGACCGACTCGAGAACATGCTAACTATTCTGATTTAGCGTTTGATAGCTATCGACCGCCCGATCTATCGAGAGCTAAGGATTGAATTCTTCGCTACCTATTCATACGACAAGCCAAAAGCGCATAAAATCCCCAACTTCCGCTATAAAAATAGGGTAAATTTCAGATTGGGCAGACGTTGGCATAGTTGGACGGTGGGAAGATTGGGTCGAAGACTTGGAATCTACATAAATGAAGATATGGATTCCGAGTTCTTTACAGATCTGTTCAACTTCCCAAGTGAAGAAGCGCGGGGCGAGTTTTGGGCTCAGATTGCAGTTGGAGACCCATATGACCCTAGGATGTCAAAAGCTTCAAGGCTACGAGACCCATTGCATAGAGTTGTGCATCACATATTCAGCCATACCATATGCGGGCGCATGGACAGTTTGGGAAATTGTCCAACACCAGATCTCATATTTCTATATGCGCTAGCGGAGGGGGTACACATCAACCTCGTTGCGTGGATGGCGGAGTACTTTGTGAATAGTTCTGGAAGGACCAACAGCAGTCAGATTCACGGCGATCAGTATGTGACCGAGATCGCTTACAACTTGGGGTTAATGACTGATGAGGTGCTTTAGGGTCTTACTTTGGTGACCGAGGGTTTATATGTTGATATCCGCTCCTTGAAGGCGATGGGCCTTATTGCAGAGACAGATCACGGGGATCGGTTGAAGGGTTTGAACAACGAGGTCTGGGACCCGTTGCCTCCGGCAGAGGAGGATGAGGATGAGGAGATGGGAGAGCAGCACGAGCAGCATGAGCCAAACACACCACCACATTCACCACAGCATCACGCATACCACCAGCACCAGGATTGGCCAGAGGGCATCCCGTCTTATCCTGATCTCTACCAGCAATTTCAGCATATGCAGGTCAGTCAAGAGCATCAGCGGACCAGTCTAGAGCAGCTATATGCCAGTCAGGAGCAGCAGCGAATTAGTATAGATCAGCTACGAGTTGGTCAGGACCAGCTGAGAACGAACCAGGACTTCATGCGCCAGGAGGTGCAGGCTGGGTTCTCATACCTTTTCGGGGGTCTTCATAATGCCTTCCCGAACTACTTTGGGGAGCCCCCACAGTTCCCATACGGGAACCCACCTGGTTATGGAGGCGCATGCCCATCCAACACGGGAGATGATGCGGGTGACGATAACGAGGAGTAGGTGGAGTTGATTGTTGGTGGTTTTATGTTATTTTAGTAGTTTATTTGTCGGGTGTTCATTTTGGCTACTATTTCAAACACCCCCGGATATGTACTTTATTTTCAGACACTTTAGTTTATTTGTCTTGTCTATGTTTGAATATTTAGTACTTTTATTTATGTAAATTATCGTTTATTTGCGTTTATTTTGTTTATGTTTTGTCTTGCTGTGCCTTGTGACATTCTTACAGATCTCAGAAGCAAGTCTTGGACCGGAGCACATTACAGATCCAACTTTGAAGTCTCGTTGCATCAAAATCATCTTCAGGGGAGTATTATTCTCCTTTATCTCTATATTTCGGGTTTCGCATTGGGGACAATGCGAAGTTCAAGTGTGGGGAGGGGTTTAACTTGTTGACTTTGTTTGTCCTAAAAAAATCAAAAAAAAAAAAAATCAGAAAAATCAATAAAAAATATATGTATTTTGTATTTATTTTTAGCAAATAAACCTGTTGGTTGTGTTTTAGAAAGCTTCGGATATGATAAAAACCCGGCTAGCCAAATAAATTTTGAAAAAGAAAACTAGAAAGCGTGACAAACAAAGAAAGACTTGCATGTTAATTTTCACACTGTTACTCATTCCTTCCATTATGTAAGCATATTTGAGCCTTGAAATTGTTATATATTTGTTCATTTCGGATATAGGAGTGAGCCGGATGTCATGTGTAATTTAGAACTTGTCACTAGCATGCTTGTTAAGACCATGAACTTGCGGAATTGTGTAGAAGTGATAGAGGCACCTAGATTACCACTTTGTGTTATCCTTGTTCTTTGTGTTGTGTTTCCCCGTAAACCTTACATTACCCCTTAGGATTAACCATGTCGAGCCTTCCCCGTATTTCCCTTTGTTTACCCAACAAAATCACCCACTTAGCCAAATTTAGCCTTTTATATGTTAAACCTTTTGTGTTAAAACTCGGTTATAATGATCGTTTAACTAGCGCTTCTTGTAGTTATTTGTTCATTGTATAAATCCTTTTGATTGTATACAAAAAAAATAAAAAAAAATAAAACACCCTAAAATAGGGTGAAGTAGACAAAATTCGAGCAATTTTGAATGATAAAATGATGAAATCTCGTTGATCAGCTTCGATGTCACAAAAGTCGCCTTTTTAAGGCGTTTGTATGTATAGTTGTATTGTATTGCGCTTGTTAAACATAACTACCGAGTTTTAACCATTTTCGTCACTTTAAAAATCCATTTCCATACCCTTCACCCAAGCCTAACGTTACACCCCATAAAGACCTCTTGATTTACACTTTTTCGCTTGTTAGTTGGTGGAGACGAGATCTTATGACAAGCTTATGATATTACACGTTTCATTGACATGGCATTGAGTGTTTGCACATACACATTTTATGTATGTTTCACAAATAAAACCGAGTGAATGTGAACATTGTGAGGTGTGTGAAGATTAGCATGTTAAGTCAATTGAAAGTGAAGTCACGGCTTTTTGGTTATCCATACATATTTGAATGTGCTTGTTTGGTTTGATTCATTTGATGTTGTCTTTCGAAAAACCGGCTAACCGTTTGTAGTTGTTTTAGTAGATAGTTTGTAAATTCTCGTTTTTGTTAGATTCTTGCTTTTATTGCATTTTTGTTTTAGCTTGCTTGAGGACAAGCAAGGTTCAAGTGTGGGGAGATTTGATATTCACCAATTTACACATATTTTTGTCCCCCATTTTATCCCCATTTTATGCGTTTTTGGTCGTAAAACCGTTAATCGGATACTTAATCAGGTATACTTTTGTTTACAGGCCTAAAACAGCATGTCAAACAAGATGATGGTGAAAACGAGGACTTTCCGGACGAAACGACAAAGCTGCGAACATTCTATGAAGAATTCTGACCTGGGCGTTTGGCACGGTCGTGCAATGAGTGGAACGACCGTGAGGTTCCGACGACAAAGCCTATCTCAACGATGAACGACAGTGCAATCCGGAGTGCAACAAGATCTCGGGGTGGAACGATCGTGTGGATGGTTGCACCCCGTGCGGATCCGATGTCCAACCAAACCCCGGCTATGCACTGCCCGTTCAAGAACTCGTGCCACCCTAACCCGGAGATGCACGATCGTGCCACCAACGGAACGGTCGTGCGAGATCGAAGACTGGTCAAGATCTGATGATGTCATGCGGTATGGTGAACAGTAACTCCAATGATTCAAAAAGTGAACGGTCGTGCACTTTATTGGCACGACCGTGCGATCGCTAAAAGTTATAAAAAACATGCAGAAACATTCTGTTCGTAACTCTGGATATTTTGGGAGCTCTTCAGGCAATTTTCAGGCTCCAGAGGCACTAGCTTTCACCCGGATTCAAGCCACATTGTGCCGATTAGCTCCGTTATCTTCCGGATTCTTAATCTAGTGCTTGTTTATGGTTTGATTCTCTAATCTTTCCATAATTTTGTTAATGTTTCAAGCATTTAGATTAATGTTCTATGTATTATTGTAGCCTTTGGGCAAAAACAACAATCCCTTGCTTAATTATAACCATTAGTATGTTAATTTTGTTTGTAATGACACTTGGAAGTATTTTCTATGATAATCTTTGATGATTAGTTTGCAACCTTGTTATTGTTGTTAATTTCTTGATTATAAGTAATTATGTTGGATAATTAGTATATGGTTAGTTGAGATAGTTGAAAGATGAAGCTTAATTAATCATGTATTAGTAGACTTTTAACATGCTTAACTTGTTTAACTTGTTTAAAATGTGTGCACCATGATACTAGAAATGGTTAGTGGTTTAATAAAATGTAATTATTATTAATCAAGAAAGCTTTCCATTACGTAAGGACCTTAACGGGTTAAATGGTGTTGTTACGAATTGTTGCCATGAATTGTTAGCTTAGTTAGTAGTTTAGGCCAAAATTGCTATCTTGGTGAATTTATATGCAAGATTTGTAAAATGAACTCGGTTGTGATTTAATCTAGTTTATGTTTGTCTCGGTGGTTGCATTGTGTTTATCGGTGTCACTTTCCTTGATTAAGTGAGGTTAGAAAACTCCTAACGGATGACTAACTTATTTTTAAGAGATTTTCATAGACATTTATCAATTGCACGTTAAATAACAATTTTAGGTGGTTAAAGTGTATTTATCGTTTTAGCTTTCCGAATGATTGTCATGTTAGGATTCCCGAAAGGGATACTAACTGTCTTGAAAATGAAGAATTGACCAAATGTTTCTAAGTGGCAAAACCGACTTAGTTTGCATGCTATGGTTGTGTATAAAGCAAGGCTATTTATCTATTTTCTTATTTGAAGTCTACTATGTTTTATTAAATATTTATTTATGCTTACTTTAGTTTTTATAAAATCAAACAACTTATCTTTCTTCCGTTAATTTAATGACAATGAAGAATTGACCAAATGTTTCTAAGTGGCAAAACCGACTTAGTTTGCATGCTATGGTTGTGTATAAAGCAAGGCTATTTATCTATTTTCTTATTTGAAGTCTACTATGTTTTATTAAATATTTATTTATGCTTACTTTAGTTTTTATAAAATCAAACAACTTATCTTTCCTCCGCCCACTTCCTTGGATCGATACTTGGTTCTTACCGATACTTTACTACATATATGACGGGGTACACTTGCCTCTTTCGTGTGTGTTTTGATGTTGAAGTTTAAATCATTTTTATAAATTTAAAACCGAATCGTGTGTAATTTCATTATAAAAATATGTGTATACGCGCACACGTCAATAGCACACACACGTAAAACAATATACAGAACCTATAAATCAAGCTGCGAATGCGATTGCGATGCGATGAACGATTAAGCGATAAATAGATTGGTGACTAACATCGATTAAACTGCGATTATTATAGATACTCCACATAATACAACTAAAAACAAATAAAATACAAGATTTGTTTACAAGTCAAGGAAGTCAAATCAATAGTTGAGCAAGGAGTGACAGATCGCAATTATCAATTTTTTCTTCCTTTGACTTTGACTTTGACTTGTACTTGGACTTTCCGAAACACGGGGTGTTACAATTAGCCTATCTTCTCGACCTGGCACTCGGAGGCAACAACAGTCAGCCTGGGTTTCGAACTCTTTCGTGATGTAACATAGGTTAGCTACCTACAAATATACCAAGTAACTGCTGAACACTTCAATTTATTGTTTCGTGCTTGAAACAATGGAAACTTTTTGAGAAACAACTTATTTTATAACTGTAACCTAAAACCTGTGAACTCACTCATCATTATGTGTTGACACTTGTTCTTGCATGTCTTTCTCAGGTTGCTAAGGTAGCACACATCAGGACTAGGATGCATTATGGAGTCGTATTGATTTTACCAAACAAATAGACTTGGCTTTAAATTACATTAGCTTCCTTGGTTTTGTAATTGTTACGCTTTCGCAACTCAATTGTTTAAACAATATCTTCTCATGAATGAGCAAACAGGAAAAATTTTAAACTCATATAATGGTCGTTCAATATGACTATGATTGTGATCCTGGTTTGTCACGCGTCTCGCGGTAAAACTCCGCATGAAGAATTTGAGGGTGTGACAAAAATATATATTACATTAAATGCAAGTTGTTTAAATATAACTAAATAAATTAGAGCAAAATATTGAAATTTATATATATTGTTAAATAAAACTATAAAGTATAAACGAAGGAAAAAAATATCACTAAATGGATACTTAAAAAATTGTTAAATAAAACTATAAAGTATAAACGAAGGAAAAAAATATCACTAATTGAATACTTAAAAAAAGAGAGGGGTAAATTATGTGATTATTTCTAAGGGTAAAAAAGCAAATGTCATTTTCCTTCTCTTTCCAGAAACATATATTATATTATAGAATCAAGAGTAAATTATGTTTTTACCCATATAGTTATAACACTTTTACTATATTAGCTCAAAATAAGATTTTTAATATATCTGCCTCTATGGTCTCTATAGCTAACTATTTTGGCCCCCTATGGTCTCTATAACTAACCATTTTGGCCCCCATTATCTCTAGACTTAGGGGCCAAAATGGTTAGTTATAGAGACCATGGAGGCATATATATTAAAAAATCTTATTTTAGGCTAATATAGTAAAAATGATATAACCACAGGGGCCAAAAACGTAATTTACTCTAGAATAAAAGAATATTACTTATGAAAAAGAATTGATAGCCTATTAAAATTGGAGGCCCTTGAAATTATGAGGCTTCCCCCTTACCTCATTTGGCTTATGCTAGAGCCGGGTCTGTTTTTTAGATTAACTCGACCTTACGTGCTTAACAGCTTAAAAAGTAAAAGGATTACTCATTTAAGTTTTCAATTAACATATTTAATTTATTTAATATTAATAATAACTCAATATGATCAATAATTTAACCAAAAAAAGTATTAACATTAACTCGACCTTACGTGCTTAGGGGTGGGGGGTGGTTACTAGTGATAGGATTCTATCACTCCCACTATCCAATCAAATCATGTCATGTCAGCACCCAATATTCTATCACTAGTGATAGAAATGTAGTGGGGATCGTATCACTAGTGATGGGATTCCAATGTACAAGTATTAATGCACAATGTACAAGATACTCATTCATCACCCAATATCTTCAACGTTATATATATATATAACGAGTTATACTCTATCACTAGTGATGGAAGTGGAGGCGGCAGTGTTCCACGAGTGATACTATTGTATTACGGTAAATAACGTATCAACCCCGTGTGGCCTTAAAAGTAAGATATTTCACATTAGAATTTTCAATTTATCCGATTCACACACAATTTATATATATATATTGGGAAAGGATATATAGAAAACCACTTTTAGCTAGAAAACCCAGGAAACTCTAAGCTCCCGACATTTTTTTTTTTTTGAAAAAAATAACATATGTAATATACATGTTTTTAAGACTTTTGGGCAAAAAAAAACAAAAAAGCGCCGAAGGGGTTTTTAAAAAAAAAAACAAATTTCAGCATTTTTTGTGTAACACGTGTTACATTGCAAAGTTGCTGAAATTTGTTTTTTTTTTTTTAAAAAAACCTTCGGCGCTTTTTTGATTTTTTTGGCCCAAATGTCTTAAAAACATGTATATTACATGTGTTATTTTTTTCAAAAAAAAAAATGTCGGGAACTTAGAGTTTCCCGGGTTTTCTCAATAAAAGTGGTTTTCTCCATATACTTACACTATATATATATATATATATATATATATATATATATATATATATATATATATATCACTAGTAATAAAATAAAATGTAAATCTAATCTAATCTAAATATTAATAAAAGATTACAATTAATGCCATGTGATAATTTCTCCTTTAACTACACAATTATATTTTTATTTTTATTTAAAAATATTTTGTTACCCTTATCCTTATTATTATTATTATTATTATTATTATTATCTATAAATCTCTTAATTTTAATTTTAATATTATATATAAAAATATTTTGTTATCTTTATCCTTATTATTATTATTAAATCTCTCAATTTATTTTCAATAACATATGGAGGAACAGTATATTTTTTGTCTTTTGTGTCTTTTTTTTGGCATTATGATTTTTCATTTTGTAACAAAACTTTAGTTTTTATAATTAATGTCTCAAAGGTTAAATAATTTTAGTTTTTTTATTAGTTTTACGTTTTCCCGGATTTGTTCGTCGTTCATTGCTATTTAGCACGGTGTTTGATAGTCACGTTTGGCCCCTCAGGGTTTTTTTTTCATTTGTATTTGGTGGTCACATTTGGTCTTTTAAGTTTTTTTTATCCCCTCCACATTCTAATGCGTATTGTTATAAATTCGACTTCATCTACATTTTACGTCACGTAAGTCACTTTTTGTTGGGAATTCGTGTTTTTTTTTTTTTTTGCTTTTCCTTTCAGTCTCCGTTCGATGCTACTTAGCATGGTTTTACGCCCCCCATCTCCTCAACGTTGGTAGCATGCTTTTATGCCCACTGACCCGCAACGCGGGTAAGTTAAGACTAGTAAAATGTAATAAAAGTGCCATGAATTTAGTTTGAAAAAGAGAATGAAATCATAATGGAATATGAAAATTTGGATTTCTTTATTCAATAGAAAAGGAAAGTTGATCCGACAAATCCCAACTTCTTGTTCAAGCTGATTCTTTTTTCTTCGATATCGTACACGAAATCATTATGATTTTATTTTCATTTATTTCTACCAAGAAGGAAAATATATAAACATTAAAATTCATTAATCATAAATATATATGGGTTATATGAAGGGTAATTATATTTTTTTAAACCCACCAAAATATGGAATAAAAAACATATCTACACTATTTATTGAATTTAATAAAAAAAAACCTTTAAATTAAATAAACAATTAATACATAAACTGTATTTTAGTAAATAGTTATATTTGTTATTTTTTTTTTAATTCTTGCGCGTGCACCCAGCAAGACCTCATAGACTTTATAAATCAACAAAAGAATTTCAAAAACAATATTTTTCACATAATTATTTGACTATTAGTTAAATGAAAAACATCATAAAAATGTATTTCAAAAACAATATTTTTCACATAATTATTTGACTATTATTACCTATATATATATTAATTTTACAACTTAATGAACAGTAATTTCATTTGGATAAACAAATAGTATTAGGTATCGGTACCCGCTTTTACCAAAATATTAATTTTACAACTTAATGAACAGTAATTTCATTTGGATGAACAAATAGTATTAGGTATCGGTACCCGCTTTTACCAAATCGGGTGTATTTTCGGTACCGGTTCGGCACCGGTATTCACCGATTTTTATCCTCAAATACCGGTGCCGTACCAGTACCGAGCCGTACCGTACCATGTATATTCGGTACCTGTACACACTTTTTGAGAATAGTATTGGGTACCGGTACCGGTACCCGCTTTTACAAAATCGGGTGTATTTTCGGTACCGGTTCGACACCAGTATTCACCGATTTTTACCCTCAAATACCGGTGTCGTACCAGTACCGACCGGTAACGAGCCGTACCGTACCGTACCAGGTATATTCGGTACCGGTACACACTTTTTGAGATTTCGGTAACGGTATTTTCGGTAACGGTATTTTCGGTACCAGTTCATACCGAGCTCATCAAATCATGTAGCAACGTAGCAATGCAAGTAATTGCACCGTTTAGATTACTTTTCATACACACAGTAAGTAAATTGTATTTCGTTTTAATGAGGTTTTATATACACAACAACTTATTTTGCTTTCTTTTTTGTCTTTTTTCTGTAATGAATGAATTGTAGCATGTAAAATTAACTTGGATATTTAGATTATTGATGAGCAAATCGTATCAAATTCTGTAATCAAACCGGTATCGTATCGGTACCAAATTTACTATTACCAAATCATTTTCGTTACCAATTTGGTACCCACCTTTTGGCGTTTTCAGAATCGTTACTTTCGGTTCGACACCGGTCTAGCACCATATACTTGTATTTATTGATTTTTACCTTCAAATACCATACCGTATTGTACCGAGCATTTTCGGTGCCGGTACCTAATTTCGATGATTTTCCGGATCGGTACTTTCGGTGCCGTTACCGGTACCGAGCTCATCCATATTTTAACGTGTTAGCACCGTAATAACTAAATTGAAAACAACCGAATTTTCAACGTGTAGGACGTGTGGGTGTCCTATTATTATATATTAGGTTATTTAAAATCGTTCTTTTTTAGGACGGAGTGACCATTCTTACCACGTCATTTTTATTATGTTTTGATATTCGGTATCTGTTGCTGACGCGCGTTTTGCAGACATTGGGTCCCCGCCGTAACGCGCGGACGGAAAATCAACTAGTTATACATATGATGTTAAAGTGACGATGAACAGTAAAGATTACTATTTAAGTATTTGTTTTAATTGTTTAATAACATATTATTCATTGATACATATAATTTTTAAGTGATTATATATTATTATCTGATTTGATTACTGATTACAATTTTTTAGGTGTTTGTTTTAATACGCGAACATTATATTTTTTAAAGAAATTAACTTTACAACATGTTTTTAACACTGCGATAAAATGATATTGAAAATGGATATTGTGCCGTTGTCATACCAAACTGAATCGAAACCGCCGATTAATAGTAATATATTGTTTTAACTGGTTACGTACCGACGCTGTAACGAACTGAACTGATTCCAACTGAACAACATCAGTATCGGAATTTGTTCTTATTTTTTTTTACCGATATAAAGCATGTCAAAATCTTTTTGCAAATGTCAGGACATTATTTTTTATTTTTTTTCTCCTTCGATTATTATGGCGAGTTCTAGCACAGTACTGCACGGAATCGATACCGATTGAATTCATGCCGCGTAGTGCGTAGGAATATCACTATCTATATATGAATTTGAATTTGAATTGAGGATGAACAGTGATAAGAAAAATTTTAAAGTACTCATTTTAATTTGATTTTTTTAACTATTCTTTTTAACTTGATCTTAATATTTTAAGTATTTTGTTAAACTTATAACTTGCGTACATTCACTTTTTATATAAATCTAATTACACAGTTATGTTAATTTTTTCCAACACTACGATAAATTTTTTTGTTGAACATGAATACCGTGCCGCTATCGTACCATATCGAACAGAAACCGACAATGAATAGTAATTTATTTTCATATCTTGAAACTATACGTGTGCCGATAACAATATTAAAAAAACGAATTTTTTGTATCATTAACTATACGAATATTGATACGTGACGAACCGAAAGGATTTCAACTGAATAACATCGGTAATACTGGAACCCGTATTCTTTTTATGGTTTTCAATGGATATAACACGTGTCAATGTCTGTTTGGGAATATCACGGCTTTATTTTTTAGTTTATCTTTAAGCTGCTATAGCGAGTGTCGTTACCAAAACAAAGGAAACCGATACCAACTGAATTTTCGCCGCGTAGCGCGGTGGAAAACCGCTAGTTAAATGAAAAAAACATCATAAAAATGAGTGAGTTTTTCTTGAAGCAGACACCAATATACTTTATCATACATTTTTTTGTTCAGTGTAATAAAATCGTGAAGTTAATACTGTAATTTGGCAAGATTTTTTTTTGTAATATTTTCTCAATTCAAATCACATTTGAACCATCATTTGTTTCATATGTGATTTAATAATGATCCACATATGAATTTCTACTTTTAAATTTATAACTTTCAATTGACATTATTTCACATGTGAAAAGAGTGTTATCTTACATGTGATATTATACTATGATTGTAACCAAGTTTTTATGCTCACATGTGGATTCCATTAGATGTTTATTATCATGTAATTGTAAATGACAGTTAATTCACATATATATTTACATCACGAATCTACACAATGATCAAAACCATCTCAACGATAACCATAGTTATAAACTCAAAACTAACACGTTTATCAATGGTAAATTCAATAACAAAGAGTTAATAAATTGCTAAAATAATATTCTATAGTTTCAATCCAACTGATTGTGGTTTGATCAGATATACGGGAATAAGATCACCAAAACGTGGTTCCAGAATCACTAGGATCGTGATTTGGATACCAACTTAATGAACCTCAAAAATATTGTACAAGTGCTTTAAGTGCGATGGTAGGAAAAGAAAGAGGAAACGGTTAGAGTCGCTAAAGATCTATGTCAAGATGTAGATCAAATGGAAATATATATCTGTTGATGCAACAAATATAAGACCAACGGTAGTAGCTGGGCTGGTTAGGCAAAAGGGTTGAAGGGTTCAACTTTGTCTAACGCAGGTCGTGGGGTCCCCCCACGTTTGCAAGACGTGGAAGGGGGTTCACTAGTATATTGTTGTTATTTGCTGAAGATCCTTCTCTGAAATGTACTCAGATTCGGAAGTGGCAGCAAATGGAATGTGTGTGGTGGATGTGAAAAGGAGTGACTTGTATGTAAGCAAGTACTCAACATGAATGACCAGAGATTAGAGAATCAGAGCTGGCCAGGATATGTTTTTTGAGGTAAATGAAGTGTCAATTTATAAGAGAAGACATCTCTCGAAGTAGAATACATTTGACTAGTGACCTTGCTTGCAGTGAGGGGCTTACCCGTTTGGGGGTTAAAGCCTTTTGACCCCTGGATAATAGCATGTGCTCTGCGGACCTGCGCTGCTTTTGCGGCTGGTGGGTTGGTGGAACTGTTCGGAGATGTGACTTGTTTACTGTTCTCGTATTGCTTTACTCCATCTCCTCAGCTTTTCAACCATTGAACCTTTTAACCTTTTGGACGTTCATATATTTAGTCATTTTATTTAGTCTTGGGCTACCCCGTCATCAATATCCTTTAGATCCATTTTCAAACCCAGACAAAGTGAAAATAGCGGTTTTTGCGGTTTTCGAAAGAAAATAGAAATATATAGTCCTCGTTTTTTATTTAATAGTCATATAGTGAAAATTATATCCTACTTTCATAGTCTAAATTCTAGAAAAAAATATCTTTTTAGTTTTTTTTTGAATTACAACACACACTCTAATTTTACTAATAAACTACACATTTTTTGTCCACCATAGGGATTAAACTCTCACCACTTGTAAATAGGGCTGTAAACGAACCGAACGAACACGAACAAGGCCATGTTCGTGTTCGTTCGTTAAGGAACAAGCTTGTTCGTGAACTGTTCACGAACGCTTACCGAACGAGATTTCTTGTTCGTGTTCGTTCATTAAGGAAACGAACATGTTCATGAACTGTTCACGAACACATACCATATGCTAATGAACTCTAACAAATGTTCATGAACATAAATGAACACAAACGACTTTAGAATAAAATCTGCATTTTCATCACAAACATTACGAAGAATCCACAAAAAATAAGTAAACACTTAACATAATTATCCGAACAGAGTTGGCGTGATTATCAAAAACATGATAAACACAAAATTAAGAGTTTGTTAAGCCTTAACACAAACTAAAATTGAAATAGTGAAATGAGGGATGTTGTGAGAGGCATATAAGATAACTAGGGTATCAAAATTTTAAAAACTAGAAATAATAAAACAAAATACAACATAAAAAAACCTTTAACGAAGTAACACAAATAAATATTAACAAGCAAACATAAATGAACTCACTACCAAACGCTCACGAACATAAAGAACACATTACCGAACGTTCACGAACATAAACGAACGAACGCAACCTCTGTTCATGTTCGTTCGTTTAACTTAACGAACGAAATTTCTTGTTCGTGTTTGTTCATTTACTAAACGAACGAACATAAACGAACTTCCCGCCGAACGGTTCACGAACTGTTTGCTGAACGTTCGGTTCGTTTACAGCCCTACTTGTAAAGACAAAACCTTATCCAAGACATTAATATTGCTAGGCCAAAGGCCTTTTGATATTCAAATACTTGTTAATCAAGAATACTAAGTTTATATTCCAGAAACTTTTAATTCGGATTAACCAATAACTTACGAGAAAAAAATGTTTCTTCTTCTAGTTAATAAAGTTGAATCTAATGAAAACATAAATATTCACAACACACATATAACATTGATCAAATAAGAAGATTTTGTAGACATATATATGTTCTCTCATTTAAAAACACATACAATATAATAATATAATTGATGTCTTCTTCTCTTTTTCCTTTTCCTCATCTCATAGACACTTTTTCTAGATAAAGATAGTGAACTTTCTTGTCATTCTATGCAACCGACATTACACACTTTATTTTAACGACAACTGTTACTCCTACTCGATTTTCTTTATCTAGATAGATTTTTTTAGAATGAATTTGTATTCTTAAGTTTGTCATTTTACTATGTCAATGTACTTTTGAAAATTCATTTTGAAATCATTAATGAATTATTATAGAACTTTATGATTTTTTTCGTGATCATTTGGGCCCATTTATGTTGTTTCCGGAGATTGAACCATCTTTCTGGATAGCAACTTCATAAGATTAGGTGGACGTTTTGGATGATAGAGAACTGAAGTAGTGACGGATCCATGAATTTTTTTCATCAGGTTTCTTTTGTTAGATTCTCACTAATCTTTCCAAATCATACAAGGTTTCTATTAATTTTTCCATTTTTTACCAAACCGAGGGGGTTCCTGGGAACCCCCAAAACACCCTTGGATCCGCCCCTGAATTGAAGATTGATTGTTGAGTTTTAAAGTTATGTTATTCTTTTTTTATTGCTTTAGCTTGAGACCATACTTCTTGTTTCTTGTACAAATGTTTATTGTATGTCTTAAACTTTATCTAAAAAAACGTGTTGTGTTGCCTTTTCTTGTGAATTTAAAGCCACATAAGGATCCCGTAGTTTATACGTTTCTCTTGAAGGATTCTCACACTAAATATATCATTTTCCGTTCGAAAAAAAAAAAAAAAACTAAATGTATTATCAGTTATTTGCATAATTGACAATCTTTACATTTTAGATATCGTGTTATGTAGAGATGCATGTATGTATCATACTGCATTCTTGAGAACAATTTTGACAAATGAAAGTTAATTATGCCTTTATAGATTACTACGCTTAGATGGCCTATCTTAAAGATGAAAGTAATATGAGAACAATAGAATAAACAAAAACTAAGGGGCTATTTGTTTAGCTCTTAATGATTCAAACATCTTACTGTTTCATTACTTAATGGTTCAGACTGTTTGTTTCACGAGCATATTTCTCAATGGTTAAGCATTATACTGAGTCTGAATGGTTAAGACCTCTAATCTGAATTGGTCAGACATTTGCCTCTGAACGGTTAAGCATTATACTGGCTCTTAATGGCTCATGTTGGATCAGTTCTGTTCTAAACATTATGGAAAACATGAAAACATATCTGTCACCGCAGACAGTGCAGAGGAGAATCCAGTGAGAGATGATGCCATGGAGTTCGACATATTTGTAAGTGTGATCTGGTTCCTCCTTAGGGTGCTGACTGATGATGGTGATGATGAAACCGAATAAGGGAGTTCGGTTATGGAGAGGAGGTCGAAATTGATGTTATGATTATTAGGTTATGTGTCTAAGTGTGTAACATTTTAACCTCTACATAAGTCTCCTTATATAAGCACCCAAGAGGAAACCTAATTAGTTAATAAGGGTAATATGGTCCATCAACAATTACCAACTAATTATTTAATAGGTTGTTATATATTTTGATCTATATAATATAAATGATTATAATGGCTACTAGATTAAATATTAAAACATAATATATTTAATCTTACATTCTCCCACTTAGCCGAGTAATCATTTACTATGAGTATTAGATAAGCCTGATCAGGAGTTAACACTCATTTTAGCCTTAAACAAGTACTATAGCAGAGAAATACAGCTGATGTGTGCAAAATGCAACATATAAATTACATCAATTGTGACATAAAACTAACCCTTTTTTAGTACTAATGTTGGAAAAAGTGTGCTTTTGTCTTCCTTTTGTATTTTCATGATTAAATGAGCTCAAATTAACAAAAGAAGCAAAAAGACATCAAAATCTGACATAAATACAAGAAAAGGAACAAGACGTAACATGCCCGACCCCACGACAGCATCTTCCCGAGCAAAACAAGACAACAAAAGACTGAACACGACCTGTGCTCAGCCAGCACGGGGGCGTGCCCAAGTGTCAGCAGAAAAGACAAAGTGGTAGAAGCTTCAATTGCCCACCACGGGGCCGTGCTCAGCGGACACGGGGCCGTGGTCAACTATAAGATTCGCACAATTCAGGCAAATCTTCATAGTACAAAGATTCTTCTGCACACGGGGTCGTGCTCAGCGGACACGGGGGCGTGGTCAACTAATAAGACAAAGCTACATTAAATGAAGAAAGAGAGGATGTGGACACGGGGCCGTGCCCACTGGACACGGGGTCGTGCCCGAGCTTCTGTTCAGCCTATAAATAGGAGTGCTTGGCTCAAGCTCAAACCATCCCTTGGCACACCACCTCTCTCACACTTCACCCACCACCCACCAGCATCATCCACCACCATCATCCATTGTCCATCATAGAGTGTGTGAGTCGTCTCGGGATCCAAGATTGATCGTAAGAGTTCTTGACAATCAAGGCCATGTTTGCCTAAGTCTCTTACATCACTTGGTGAAGACAAAGTGTCTAGTGTAATACTTTTTATTTCTAATCTTTTCGCACTTTTTACTTGGTTTTGTATTAATGACTTTAATAACTAGTTGCTTATGTTGAAGGTGATCTTTCCTTATCGTTTGTCCGTGGTGTCTTGGCATTATTTTACTGTCTATATAAAATAAAAGATTTTCACCATTCATATCTCCACGGTCTATATGGAGGTATGTTGGCTACCTGGTCGGGGGTTAAGGGAACGGTTTGGTAAAGGTCTTGCCATTGTTCAGCGTTTAGAGGTCCTGCAATGGACCTGGATCAAATTTAGTAGGACCTCCTTCAATACTTAACGGTATTGGATGGCGGGGGTCCAAACTCTTTGATCCCCTCATAAGTTAACTACTATTAATACTATAACCTGACTATTTAGGACTGTATCCCTGCTGACTCAGACTACTTAGTCGAGGGTAACGTCACCTCCAAAAGAGGGGCCTACCATAATTTGCATTAATAACTTAATTAATTATCTTCCAATAATCCACCCTTTTAGGATTGTATCCTTGCTGACTCAAACTACTGGGGTGAGGGTAACGTCACCTTCAAAAGAGGGGCCTACTACAATAACTAAGATAATCTCTTAAAATAGTCCAAAAGTGCGGAAATAATCAAAGGTTACACTAGATACGAGTCAGAACCAAGTGATTCATCTTGTCTATCTGTTTTTTCTTTTTCTTTTTATTTTCAGCATTTTAGTTAGTTTTTATTTTTCTTAGTTTAAAACATTTTTATAAACTTTTTATTTTGATTAGACGTTGAGGATAAACCGGTACTAAAAGCTCTTGTGTCCTTGGACGACCTCGGTATCTTGCCAACACTATACTACGCTCACGATGGGTGCACTTGCCCATATGTGTGTTTAGTGTTAGTAAAATATCGTGTTTTATAAATTTAAAACTTGGCTAAAAATAAGTGTTAAAGGGGCTTAAAATATACACCTAATATATATAATACTTCACACGCATCAAGTTTTTGGTGCCGTTGCCGGGGACACAAGGATTTTAAGAAAGTTAGGAATCAACGGCCTAATCGTTTTTCTTATTTTTCAATTTTTTTAGGATTTTTCTTAAATTTTCTGTTTCTGCAGAGCTCAGCACGGGCCGTGTCACACCCCTTTCTGCGGCGGAAGCACGAGGTGTGATCATAAAAGGTTCTCATTGCATACGAAAGGTAAACATACTACATGCTCAAAAATAACTTCAAACATTACATTACTGAAAACATAAGTCAAGTGTTTACATCACAAGATAACATATTGTCTTAAAAGTCACAACTTTATTTAACGATAAACATAGCGACATCCAAGAGCATGAGTAAAACCGCGCGCACATCCATCCTAGTTACCTGAAATACATGTGAGTTTTTGGAAAAACGTCAACATAATGTTGGTGTGAATTCATGCAGTGATTGTTTTGAATGTTTATATACTTGAATGAAAACATAGTATGTACTTGTAGAATGTATGAATGTTTGAATGTAACTCGTAAAACGTATCTGTAACTGAGTACTATGACTGTTTGAATGTATTTATAACATGTATCTGTAACTGAGTACTATGACTGTTTGACTGTGTGAGATCGCTAGTGGTTTGCAAGGCTACTAACATGTGTCACGACATAGGAAGCCACCAAACCTAGGCATTTTTGTCGACTTTGACTGAGACACAGAAGCACTCATTGGTAGAAGTAGGCCAAGAGTGGGGTTGCCTGAAACCCATTAGATCTAACCTTTTGTTCCGCGGTCTGAATGTATACGTTGATTAATGGTGCTTTTGGTACCCTATTCGGGACATGATCTAGAATGTTTCACTTGAATGTTTTTGTACTCCATCATACCATTTGTAAATATTATAACAGTTGTAACATGTATTTCACCCCCGAAGTTATAAAATTGAAAACAGTTAAAAGAAAAGGGGGAGCATGAACTCACAACTTTGCGTTCCTTGCGTCGTAAACTTCACCGGATTTGCTTAATTAACGTCGTGACCTAAACGTATTTTATTATCGTTAGTCACTAGACTTGTATCGCACAAGTACAAGTCACTGTCTTTGGTATATGTAATCTTGTGTTAAAAATAATTTATATTTTTAACTAAGTGTCTTACTTATATTATTTTCTCCAAAAATAAATATAAGTTTCTTGTAGTTTTTGCACTTTGCACCCGAGTTATGTATCTTGTATGTTGTATGTGTATTTTTGTTACAAAAATTATGGCGAGGTTTGTATTTGAAAATCATAGTTTAGAACACACTAGCAAACATTTGTCTAGAACATACTTACTAAGTGTTAGGATTTTCAGAAAATTTCGCCATAGTCTCCTTTGTAAACAGAGGTGTCCATGCTAAGCAGCATATCATTTTCTTTTTGAAATCAAACCATGATCATCAACAATCAACCCTTACGTTTTAATACGCAAAATACTATCTTTGTCGTTTCCGTTTCAATATGTGAAAAACTGGACTGTTTTCGGACGAGTAAATAAAATACTTAACTTATTCCAAAAATTCCCAAATTTTTGCGGAACGTCTTAATCAACCCACAAATTATTTTGTAAAAATATCGGGGCCCAGTTCATTATCAGTAATTTATAGAAAATCGTTTACCGAACTGTAATCAGATTTGTTACATTCTGATCACAGTCTACGGAATAATTCATTTAAAATTCCTCGTAAGTCCGTTTGACGAAATTCCAGTTGGAGGGTCACAAATACATCAGTGACCATCTTTGGTAAAAATTTCAGGGGCTGGTTCTGTTTAGGTTTTAAGTTGTGACTGAAAACGTATGGCCCATTTTACTGCAGTAAAAATCAGCCTTAGCTGCTGTCACGAAAACAGACTTTTAAAATAGTAAACGACCTCAAAAAAATACAATTCCAGCGCCATTTTCTTCGTTTTTCGAAAATACACAATTTAGGCTTCAGAAATTCCGTTTTTCGATTTATTAAAGTCTGTTTACAGCCTGTTGAAGTCGGCTGAATAAGTACATCAGCATGTTATTTTGTGGTTTAAATGTTACTAAATCATATTAACATGTGTCCGAACAACGGGTTTATCAAAAGTTCGACGATCAAACATCATATATGTATTAATTAACCAACCCTAAACCAACAAGTTTTCATCTTCAAATAATCTTTTATATTCAAGTTTCATGTAAATTTTCATATTCATCATCTTAGTGTTCTTATTCTTGTGATTTAACCATAAACATCATACTACATATTTTTGATCACCAAAAATAAGATGAACAAGGGTGTAATGAGACTTACTACTAGCACAAGGCTAGGGTAGAATTTCTAGTGCAAAGATGATGAGGAAAGATGATGAACAAGACTAGAACAAAGCTCCTTAACTTGCAACCTCCATAGATCACCTTGCAAGCTTGGAATGGACTTGAAAATGGGGAAGATGATGATGTGAAAATGGTGGTGGTGGATTCGGTTTGGGGCAGCCGTGAGGGAGAGAGAGAGTGAGAGTGAGAGAGTGAAATCTTGTGAAGTGAGGTTATGATCCATGCACCATGCTTTAATAAATGTCTTCATATATTTTGTTTAGTTCTACAAGTAAAGATCTAGTAAAAATCTAAGCAAGATCAATTGAAATCCCATGAGATCAAGTAAGGTCCTTGGTGGGACCACCATAATCGTCCAACATAAAGGGGGGGGGGTAAAGTGTAATATTTTGCAACTAGAGTGGTAATGGTTAGTTACATATCAAGTATTACTTACATAGGGTATTTATTTGATATGTAGTGGGTGTTATGGTAAACGGGGACCACGACTAGCCAAGAAATAAATAAATAATGTGTTTGGCAAAAATTTGGTGTCCCGGGTAATGTCCGGTTGTTTGGTTAAATACCGTTCCGTTAAAGTGCTAAATTGCACCGTTTAGTGTCTTTTATGTACCCTTTTTACCCCTTTCAATTCCCGACACTTAGGGAAATATTCTGGACGATAAAACGTAAAGTCTATATGACATTTATTGTTTAAAAGCTGGTCATAGCTGAATTTAATAAAATTCTGCACTTAAAGTGCGTTTCGGGTACTTTTTAGTGCGTATTTTAGCTTTCGGAGCGACTATACGTTAACCCTTGTATGTACTCTTGGGTTTTAATGCATTCTTGACGTTGGACCTACACCTAGGCCTCAGTTCTAATGTCTGACTGCTTTCTGCAGTTCTGTTGACACAATGTGTCTTACCGGTGAGTTTACTAGTATTTTTGACGCAATGCTCTCGTTAATGCACCAAGCACTATTTTGTAGTATAAAACGTGTATGAATTCACTTGTATAGTATGTAATCAGAAAATGTTGACGTTTAAGCACATAATAGCAGTCATTAAGTAATAATTAAAGTGTACGGAAATTACCGGTTTTGTGCCAGTTGTCACAGTCTCCCCCCGTTAAAAGAATTTCGTCCCGAAATTCAGACTGAGCTAACCCTCGCAGGAGTCTTCTTGAACAGGTGGGGATACTTTTCTTTGAACTGGTCTTCGCGTTCCCATGTGTACTCGGGTCCGTGCTTAGAGTTCCAACGTACTTTGACAAGTTTAACAGTGCTCCTCCTGGTCTTGTTAACTTTCCAGTCGGTAACCTCAACGGGTTGTTCTGTAAATCGGAGGGCGTCATCAATATGTATTTCATCCACAGGGATGATCACGTCTTCTTGTGTTGGACTCTTCTTGAGGTTGGATACATGAAACGTATCATGTACTCCATTAAGTTCTTCCGGTAACTCCAACTTGTATGCCACGGTACCAATTCTTCGCAAAATCTTGAATGGTCTGATGTAGCGTGGATTCAGCTTTCCACGCTTTCCAAATCTTACTACGCCCTTCCAAGGTGAGACTTTTAACAACACTTTGTCTCCCACCTCGAATTCTACTGATTTTCTTTTCGGGTCAGCGTAGCTCTTTTGTCGATCTCGAGCCGCCTTAATGCGCTCTCGGATCTGCGCAATCTTGTCGGTTGTCTCTTGTACAAGTTCAGGACCAACCATACGTTTATCTCCAGCGTCTGCCCAGCATAAGGGCGATCGGCACTTGCGGCCATACAGAGCTTCGAACGGCGCGGCTTTTATGCTCGTGTGATAACTGTTATTGTAAGAGAACTCAACTAAAGGTAGATGAGTATCCCAGCTGCCGCCTAGATCCATGACACATGCGCGAAGCATATCTTCTAACGTTTGTATAGTCCGTTCGCTCTGGCCGTCTGTTTGCGGATGGAATGCCGTGCTCAGATCTAACTGAGATCCAAAGGCTTCCTGAAATGATTGCCAGATTCTTGAGACAAAGCGTCCATCTCTGTCTGAAATAATTGAGATTGGCACTCCATGTCGTGCCACAATTTCTCTTAAGTATATCTCCGCAAGCTTTCCAGTGCTGTCTTTTTCTCGGATCGGTAGGAAGTGCGCAGACTTTGTTAACCGATCAACTATTACCCATATCATATCGTGCCCTCTCGGGGTCCTGGGTAATTTCGTTATGAAGTCCATCGAGATTTGTTCCCACTTCCACACGGGAATCTCTGGTTGTTGTAGTAGGCCGGACGGTTTCTGATATTCTGCCTTAACCTTGGCACAGGTTAGGCACTTTCCAACATAAACAGCAAAATCGTTTTTAAGTCTCGGCCACCAGTAATATTCCTTTAAGTCTTGATACATCTTGTCCGATCCTGGATGGATCGAGTATCTCGATTTATGCGCTTCATCAAGGATGACTTCTCGTATGCCACCATAGAGTGGAACCCAAATACGCTTCTTAAAGTATAAGGCTCCCTCTTCATTTGGCACCATGTATTTCAGCATACCCCGGAGGTATTCAGCTTTACGGTTCTCTCCTTTGAGAGCTTCTTGTTGTGCATCACGGATGCGTGCAGTGAGGTTCGTTCGAATGGTCATTTCCAATGCTCGAACCCTTAGGGTCTTAACCCTTTCTTTTCGACTTAGCGCGTCTGCTACAACGTTTGCCTTTCCAGGATGGTACTTAATCTCACAGTCATAATCGTTCAGCAACTCGACCCAACGTCGTTGGCGTATATTAAATTCCTTCTGATCAAATATATGTTGTAAGCTTTTGTGATCTGTGAAGATTGTACATCGAGTACCATATAGATAATGTCGCCAGATCTTCAAGGCGAATACCACTGCGCCCAGCTCCAGGTCGTGAGTGGTATAGTTTCTTTCATGAACCTTCAATTGTCTTGAAGCGTAAGCGATGACTTTCTGGCGTTGCATGAGTACGCAACCCAAGCCTTGTCGTGAAGCGTCACAATATACCACGAAGTCTTCAGTGCCTTCGGGTAATGATAGTATTGGTGCATCGCATAGCTTATTCTTGAGTAGTTGGAAGGCTTCTTCCTGTTTGGCACCCCAGTCGTATTTCTTGTCTTTCTGTGTAAGGGTCGTTAGCGGTTGAGCTATCTTTGAGAAATTCTCAATGAATCGCCGATAATAGCCTGCTAAGCCCAAAAATTGACGAACTTCAGTTGGGGTTTTGGGAGCTTCCCAATTCTTTATGGCTTCTATCTTGGATGGGTCTACATGAATGCCCTTCTCATTCACAACATGACCAAGAAATTGTACTTCGCGAATCCAAAATTCGCATTTTGAGAACTTTGCATAAAGTTTCTCCTTTTTCAGTAGTTCCAGGATGGTCCTGAGGTGTTGTTCATGTTCTTCTTTCGTTCGTGGGTATATCAGGATATCATCGATAAATACAATCACGAATTTATCGAGATATGGTTTGCAAACGCGGTTCATCAGATCCATAAAGACCGCTGGTGCGTTCGTCAGTCCAAATGGCATCACAAGAAACTCGTAGTGCCCATAGCGTGTTCTGAATGCAGTCCTTGGTACGCTTTCCTCTTGTACTCTCAATTGATGGTATCCAGATCGAAGGTCGATCTTGGAATAGTAGCTTGATCCTTGCAATTAATCAAATAAGTCATCAATCCTTGGTAGTGGATACCGATTCTTGATTGTGAGCTTGTTCAGTTCTCTGTAGTCGATACACATCCGCAGAGTTCCATCCTTCTTCTTTACGAACAATACTGGAGCTCCCCAGGGTGAGAAGCTTGGCCTAATGAACCCTTTATCCAACAACTCCTGGAGTTGTGTAGATAATTCTTGCATTTCGGATGGTGCAAGCCGGTAGGGAGCCTTGGCTACCGGAGCAGCTCCTGGAACCAAGTCTATACGGAATTCAACTTGTCGTTGCGGAGGTAGTCCTGGCAGATCTTCGGGAAAAACATCAGAGAATTCCTTCACCACAGGAATGTCTTCGAGTTTCGGCTCCTCAGCCTTCTTGTCTACAACATGCGCTAGGAAAGCAACACATCCTTTCCTTAAGCACTTCTGTGCCTTCATACAACTGATGATTCGTAGAGGCGCGTCTCGTTTTTCTCCGTGCACAATGAGAGTTTCGTCATTCGCTAAAGGGATGCGAATGATTTTCTCGTGACAAATAACTTCGGCTTTGTTTTTGGACAACCAGTCCATTCCGACCACTACATCGAAACTACCCAATTGAATAGGTAAGAGGTCGATGCTAAATCTTCGTTCACCAAGTTCTAGTGTGCAGCCTCTAACAACTTCACCCGACTCCACAAGTTTACCATTGGCTAGTTCTATGGAATAAGGAATTTCTAATCTACTAGATTCTATTCCAAGCATGCGTTTAAATTCCACAGACATGAAGCTAAAATCGGCGCCAGTGTCAAATAATATGGATGCAAAGTGATTGTTAATGAGAAACGTACCAGTGACCACGTTAGGGTCCTCGCGTGCGTT
This sequence comes from Helianthus tuberosus, assembly GCA_030545235.1. Lineage (NCBI taxonomy): Eukaryota > Viridiplantae > Streptophyta > Magnoliopsida > Asterales > Asteraceae > Helianthus > Helianthus tuberosus. Next base: position 56,443,076 of record CM060354.1, on the reverse strand, counting down.
CTTTGCTCCAATCACAAATGCTCGGGCCTGAGCATTGTTTCCCTCTGGGCAGTCCTTCATGAAATGATCATTGCTTCCACATCTGAAGCATCCTTGGTTCCGCCCAGCTCTATTACCATTCTGGTTACCATTGCCATTTCGCCCATTGTTTCCATTACCATTACCATTGCGGCCTCCAATACCTTTACCCCAACAATCCTCGGTACGGTGGCCTGGCTTTCCACAATTCTCGCACTTCCCAACGCGACAATTTCCCACATGGTGAAAGCCACAGCGGTCACACTTGGGCAGAGTGCCCAGGTATTTCTTAGCTCCAGACTCATTTGCAGCTGCGAAGGTTTTTGCCTCCCTAGGTGGGTTAGTGTCACGCTTCTTGTTGTTAGAACCCTTGTTGTTGCTGCGGGTTGCTTGGCTCAGATTTGAATGCTTTCTCTTTTTGTCACCAGATGACTCAGCATGCATCTCGGTCTTCTCAGTTGGGTTCAGTGATAGTTTCTTCATACGAACACAGTCTTCAGTAAGGCTGACAGCCAGAGTTACAGCCTCGGTGATTGTTTGAGGTTTAGCCGAAGTTACCATGCCGCGAAATTCTGGGGCCAGTCCCCAAATGTAGCGTTCAACGCGCTTAAATTCGGGAGTCACCATGTAGGGAAGTACTCTAGACAGATCGTGGAACCTTCGAGTATACCCATTAATGTCAGCACCTTCCATGGTCAAGTGCCAGAACTCTGTTTCCAGTCTTTGGAGTTCAGCACGAGAGCAATACTTCTCTCTCATTCTTTCCTTCAGTTCCTCCTAAGTTAGGCCATAAGGGGCATCATCGCCCAAAGTTTGGACCTGCAAGTTCCACCAGGTCAAAGCTTCATCGACAAACAACCCAGTAGCAAAAGTGACTTGTTGATCCGCGGTACACTTGCTCATGCGGATAGTGGCTTCAGTTTTCTCCGTCCAGCGTACAAACGCTACTGCACCTCCTGTGCCGTCATAGTTCATTGGTTTGCAGTCGAGAAACTGCTTGAAAGTGCAGCCTTGAGCTGCGTTTCCTCCAGACGAATCTCCATGCCCGTTACGTCTAGCATTGCTTGGTCCTCCACTATCTTGAGTTCGGTTTGCCTCGTATTGGGCGATAGCAGCGGAGATCCGTTCTTCCAGTAGAGCGTTCAGCTCTTCAGCAGTCTTTGGCAGTGGGGGAGGAGGAGGTTGATCATCATTGCGAGCATTCACAGCTTTCCTGGGTGCCATGTTCTGACAGAACATAACACAACAGGGTTAAATATTTGTTTGATATCGTCATACTAGACAGTAGTAGCATATATATTCACAGGTATATACCACATAAGTGACATCAAACAATTATTACTCTAGCAGAGTACTTAGTAGGCTTGCACTGAGGGAATCTACACGTGACAAGGCTTGTTGTGGTTTCTGTGCACTGAATTTCATAATTATGTATGCATCCATAATTACGTAACTCCTTGCACAGTCCGCACAGTTCGTTTCATCCTCGTGTCTCTTCCTTCAGATGGGCCATCGCTTTCAGGTAAATTCACGTATACTTGTGACATTCTACTTCTAGTTTATGCTAATTATCACACATAATTGCAAGTAGTTTCTCAGTTAAAGACAAGTGCTACTCATGTGCACCCTAAGTCTCGTAGTGTCTTTTCTTGACTCATGTAGACAGTTTCAGGTAGTGGATGTCGCGGGAAGTTTTATGCAATGAAAACTCTTTGGAAAATTGTTTTCGTGAAAGGATCCTAGAGATTGTAGACTAGACTCGAGAAGGAATCCTGGTTCACTACAATCGCAGCTCTGATACCAATCTGTCACACCCCTTTCTGCGGCGGAAGCACGAGGTGTGATCATGAAAGGTTCTCATTGCATACGAAAGGTAAACATACTACATGCTCAAAAATAACTTCAAACATTACATTACTGAAAACATAAGTCAAGTGTTTACATCACAAGATAGCATATTGTCTTAAAAGTCACAACTTTATTTAACGATAAACATAGCGACATCCAAGAGCATGAGTAAAACCGCGCGCACATCCATCCTAGTTACCTGAAATACATGTGAGTTTTTGGAAAAACGTCAACATAATGTTGGTGTGAATTCATGCAGTGATTGTTTTGAATGTTTAAATACTTGAATGAAAACATAGTATGTACTTGTAGAATGTATGAATGTTTGAATGTAACTCGTAAAACGTATCTGTAACTGAGTACTATGACTGTTTGAATGTATTTATAACATGTATATGTAACTGAGTACTATGACTGTTTGACTGTGTGAGATCGCTAGTGGTTTGCAAGGCCACTAACATGTGTCACGACATAGGAAGCCACCAAACCTAGGCATTTTTGTCGACTTTGACTGAGACACAGAAGCACTCATTGGTAGAAGTAGGCCAAGAGTGGGGTTGCCTGAAACCCATTAGATCTAACCTTTTGTTCCGCGGTCTGAATGTATACGTTGATTAATGGTGCTTTTGGTACCCTATTCGGGACATGATCTAGAATGTTTCACTTGAATGTTTTTGTACTCCATCATACCATTTGTAAATATTATAACAGTTGTAACATGTATTTCACCCCCGAAGTTATAAAATTGAAAACAGTTAAAAGAAAAGGGGGAGCATGAACTCACAACTTTGCGTTCCTTGCGTCGTAAACTTCACCGGATTTGCTTAATTAACGTCGTGACCTAAACGTATTTTATTATCGTTAGTCACTAGACTTGTATCGCACAAGTACAAGTCACTGTCTTTGGTATATGTAATCTTGTGTTAAAAATAATTTATATTTTTAACTAAGTGTCTTACTTATATTATTTTCTCCAAAAATAAATATAAGTTTCTTGTAGTTTTTGCACTTTGCACCCGAGTTATGTATCTTGTATGTTGTATGTGTATTTTTGTTACAAAAATTATGGCGAGGTTTGTATTTGAAAATCATAGTTTAGAACACACTAGCAAACATTTGTCTAGAACATACTTACTAAGTGTTAGGATTTTCAGAAAATTTCGCCATAGTCTCCTTTGTAAACAGAGGTGTCCATGCTAAGCAGCATATCATTTTCTTTTTGAAATCAAACCATGATCATCAACAATCAACCCTTACGTTTTAATACGCAAAATACTATCTTTGTCGTTTCCGTTTCAATATGTGAAAAACTGGACTGTTTTCGGACGAGTAAATAAAATACTTAACTTATTCCAAAAATTCCCAAATTTTTGCGGAACGTCTTAATCGACCCACAAATTATTGTGTAAAAATATCGGGGCCCAGTTCATTATCAGTAATTTATAGAAAATCGTTTACCGAACTGTAATCAGATTTGTTACATTCTGATCACAGTCTACGGAATAATTCGTTTAAAATTCCTCGTAAGTCCGTTTGACGAAATTCCAGTTGGAGGGTCACAAATACATCAGTGACCATCTTTGGTATAAATTTCAGGGGCTGGTTCTGTTTAGGTTTCAAGTTGTGACTGAAAACGTATGGCCCATTTTACTGCAGTAAAAATCAGCCTTAGCTGCTGTCACGAAAACAGACTTTTAAAATAGTAAACGACCTCAAAAAAATACAATTCCAGCGCCATTTTCTTATTTTTTCGAAAATACACAATTTAGGCTTCAGAAATTCCGTTTTTCGATTTATTAAAGTCTGTTTACAGCCTGTTGAAGTCGGCTGAATAAGTACATCAGCATGTTATTTTGTGGTTTAAATGTTACTAAATCATATTAACATGTGTCCGAACAACGGGTTTATCAAAAGTTCGACGAAAAAATATCATATATGTATTAATTAACCAACCCTAAACCAACAAGTTTTCATCTTCAAATAATCTTTTATATTCAAGTTTCATGTAAAGTTTCATATTCATCATCTTAGTGTTCTTATTCTTGTGATTTAACCATAAACATCATACTACATATTTTTGATCACCAAAAATAAGATGAACAAGGGTGTAATGAGACTTACTACTAGCACAAGGCTAGGGTAGAATTTCTAGTGCAAAGATGATGAGGAAAGATGATGAACAAGACTAGAACAAAGCTCCTTAACTTGCAACCTCCATAGATCACCTTGCAAGCTTGGAATGGACTTGAAAATGGGGAAGATGATGATGTGAAAATGGTGGTGGTGGATTCGGTTTGGGGCAGCCGTGAGGGAGAGAGAGAGTGAGAGTGAGAGAGTGAAATCTTGTGAAGTGAGGTTATGATCCATGCACCATGCTTTAATAAATGTCTTCATATATTTTGTTTAGTTCTACAAGTAAAGATCTAGTAAAAATCTAAGCAAGATCAATTGAAATCCCATGAGATCAAGTAAGGTCCTTGGTGGGACCACCATAATCGTCCAACATACAGGGGGGGGGGGTAAAGTGTAATATTTTGCAACTAGAGTGGTAATGGTTAGTTACATATCAAGTATTACTTACATAGGGTATTTATTTGATATGTAGTGGGTGTTATGGTAAACGGGGACCACGAATAGCCAAGAAATAAATAAATAATGTGTTTGGCAAAAATTTGGTGTCCCGGGTAATGTCCGGTTGTTTGGTTAAATACCGTTCCGTTAAAGTGCTAAATTGCACCGTTTAGTGTCTTTTATGTACCCTTTTTACCCCTTTCAATTCCCGACACTTAGGGAAATATTCTGGACGATAAAACGTAAAGTCTATATGACATTTATTGTTTAAAAGCTGGTCATAGCTGAATTTAATAAAATTCTGCACTTAAAGTGCGTTTCGGGTGCTTTTTAGTGCGTATTTTAGCTTTCGGAGCGACTATACGTTAACCCTTGTATGTACTCTTGGGTTTTAATGCATTCTTGACGTTGGACCTACACCTAGGCCTCAGTTCTAATGTCTGACTGCTTTCTGCAGTTCTGTTGATACAATGTGTCTTACCGGTGAGTTTACTAGTAGTTTTGACGCAATGCTCTCGTTAATGCACCAAGCACTATTTTGTAGTATAAAACGTGTATGAATTCACTTGTATAGTATGTAATCAGACAATGTTGACGTTTAAGCACATAATAGCAGTCATTAAGTAATAATTAAAGTGTACGGAAATTACCGGTTTTGTGCTAGTTGTCACAGGCCGTGCCTGGTCGGACACGGGCCGTGCCCAGCATCCTCTCTGGCAGTTTTTATTTTCTGAGTTACAAAGAGCTGAGCACGGGGCCGTGTCGGTGCAACACGGGGCCGTGTCCAACTCCCAGTAACAGGGATCCGGAAAACAATTACTGTACCTCTGACCACGGGCCGTGTTCACTGAGCACGGGGCCGTGGTGAACATTCTGACCAACGTTCTTTTCTGTTTTTATTGCAGGACTTGGAACCCAGGCGCCACATTTGAACCTCCTACGTAGTGCATGAGCTCCAGTTCTAGTAGAGACATAAAAGAACCTCTAGAAGAACCCGAACGCTTTCTCAGAAAAAGACTTAAAGCTAAAAATCAAGAGAAAGTTTTGGGGGACCCACTTCCAATGGCGGACCAACGTACCCTCATGGATTACCTACGACCCACCGTAGGTAATCTCGGCGCCGCTATCAATGCACCAAATGTCGAAGCCAACAACTTCGAACTTCGGCCGCATTTGATACAAATGCTTCAAAACTTCGCAACCTTCCATGGGCTTGCGGACGAGGATCCCCATCTAGATATTACTAATTTCTTAGAAATATGTGATACCTTTCGGATCAATGGAGCATCAAATGACGCCATCCGCCTTCGAATGTTTCCATTTTCACTAAAAGACCGAGCTAAGGCTTGGCTTAACACCCTCCCAGTTGGCTCGGTAAACACCTGGGATGAACTAGCCCAAAAGTTTCTATATAAGTATTTCCCTCCTGCTAAAACGGCTAAATTAATGACTGAAATTAATACATATTCACAAGAGGATGGGGAATCCTTATATGAAACTTGGGAAAGGTTCAAGGAGCTACTAAGAAAGTGTCCCCATCACGGTCTTGCGGTATGGCAACAAGTATCCACTTTCTACAATGGGTTGTTGCCGCACACAAGACAAACACTTGATTCTAGCTCCGGGGGACTTTTAGGTAATCGTCGCCCAAATGAAATATATAATCAAATTGAGGAAATTGCTCAAACCAATTTTCAATGGCACACTCCCCGAGGTAATAAATCTATTGCCCCGGGCGCCCAAAAGATTGATGAAAGCACTTCTTTACAAGCCCAAATCGAGGCCCTCTCTTCGAAAATCAAAAAGCTAGAAATGAAAAAAACGGCCTCGGTTATGGCTTATGAAGGGTGTGGTGGGCCACATGAGAATTGGGGTTGTATGAAAGAATTAGATGAACAAACAGAAGCGGTAAACTACATTGATAATAGACCTAGGCCGTCGGGTCCTCCAACGGGTACCTACAACCAAGGATGGCGTAACCACCCAAATCTTGGTTGGAGAGATCCCGACAATAGTAGTAACCAACAAAACCAACGAACTAACTTTCAACAACCACAAAATTTCTCTCAACAACAAGGTGGAAGAGAAAGGCTTGAAGATACTGTATCTCGCCTCATTTCCGACACCGAAAAGAAAAACTCGGATCGATTTCAACAATTGGAATCGAATTTTAGAAATCAACAAGCTAGCATTCAAAACATTGAAAAACAATTAAATCAAATAGCTCAAAATTTCTCCGAGAGACCACAAGGCGCGTTACCAAGTAATACCGAAACCAACCCAAAGGCACAGGTACACCTCATCACATTGAGAAACCGAACCGTGGGTCCCGAGGAGGCTCCATCACCACCAGATGAAAGAAGCCAGTTGTCACAACCCCCGATCCCTGATCCCCGGGAACGGGCGGACGTGATCACAGATTTTGGTGGTATCAGTTTGTTTCGTCTCGCAGCGGAATTTACATCAGGACCGTAGTTAGGAAATGTTTATCAGAGTAAAACCACCATACTTGATATTAATAAATACATGGGCAAAACCCAAGTTTCTTATTACAATACATTTATAGGGACAAACCCTATTTTATTGAATTTAAAACATCGTTTATTAGGTAACTTTTATAGCCACATTTTCCCAAGCCTTCAGTGCTCTCCAGCTGGCTTTTCATTAATTGGCTGTTCACATTGTGTTACCTGTAACGCGTTTTAAAAACATTTGTCAGTCGGAAATACTGGTGAGTGAATCCCGGTTTAATCAAGAAACATTTTATCAATTAAGACAGTATTGAGAGCGATCACATTGTTTATTTATACACAATTACTCATTCAGTATTTGCCACTCGACCGGATCTATGGCTATGGTCAAATTACCCATTGGCTAACTCGTTGTCCAATAGTAATGAACTGTCATTCCTGACTTACTAGCAGTAATAAATTTTGTATACAAAACCCCATAATACCGGCAGTAATTGAAGAACTACAAAGACTCAATCACCGCTTAATCACATTGTAAAATAATTAAGGTTTTGTAAAGTATTCCAAAAATATTAACAAAAAGAGGATAAACTCACATTGCTGTCTTAGGCTTTTCGTAAGGGTTTCCTGGCTATAATCTATAATTTATACAAATGTACATTGATTAGTACCATAACCCTTTGAAAATATTAATAATACCCTCCCCGAGACGACATTCCAACAACTACGTCGGGCAGAACCACGACAGTTGTTACGGAACCCTAAATCAATCGGGCAGCGTAACTGTTACGAAACTGGGGTTATAATACTTACAATGGAGCAGAACCTCGCTAATTAGGGGTATAATACCCAAAATATTATGTCTATAACTTCAGAATTTGAGAATGAGATTTGAGAATGAGCGACGGAAACTGAAAACTGATGCCATCTATTTATAGTTGTGTAATCTGGTCCTGTCGCGGCCCGCGTAAAAGACAAGGGACCCTTACGCGGCCCGCGTCAACATCGGTCAACATATAGCTTAGCTGGGTCAGCTAGTAGGTCCGCCACGATGTCGACACATGTCAGACTCTGGTGTAATCGCGTGTTATGAACTGTCGCGGCCCGCGTCAAAGACCTATACACCCTTACGCGGCCCGCTTCAACTTAAGAAATCAGCGCAGTCAAGTCCAGCCTTGATACGGCCCACGTAAACTAAGGGTAGAGTATGTCGCGGCCCACCTCAACCCTATATTTCATGTTTTTGATTTATTTTATATACTATAATATAATTAGGGCTCGGTTTTCACATACGGGGTATAATATAAAACATATTGGGACATTTTATAATATATTAGAGTGTCGGAAATATTATGAGGGTGTTGGTTTTACCGAGGGTTGTTACATTCTTCCCACCTTGTTTTAGAGCTCGTCCCCGAGATCTACTGGAATAAGTGTGGATATTTTCTTTTCATTTCCAATTCAAGCTCCCATGTGTACTCAGGTCCTCTTTTAGAGTCCCACTTCACTTTGACTAGAACTAGTCTCTTATGTTTGAGATTCTTGATTTTCCTGTCTTCAATTTGTAGAGGTCTTTCTACAAACTTGAGTTGTTCATTTACCTCTATATCCTTAAGAGGCACTATCAAAGATTCATCAGCTAAACACTTTTTAAGATTAGATACATGAAACACATCATGTATTCCTGCCATTTCCTCTGGCAATTGTAGCTGATAGGCTACAGGTCCTATTCTTCTAATAATCTTAAAAGGTCCAACATACCTGGGACTTAGTTTTCCTCGTTTGATGAATCTTACCACTCCTTTCCAAGGAGAGACTTTTAACAATACTTTATCTCCTACTTGAAACTCCAACGGCTTGCGTCGGTTATTAGCATAACTCTTTTGTCGATCACGTGCTGCTTTCAGTCGTTCCTTGACTTGAATAATCTTGTCAGTTGTTTCTTGCACTATCTCAGGTCCAGATAGTTGCTTTTCCCTAATTTCTGCCCAACAGACTGGGGTTCGACACTTTCTTCCATAAAGTGCTTCGAATGGTGCAGCATTGATACTTGTGTGATAACTATTATTATAAGAAAATTCTATTAAAGGTAAGTGATTATCCCAATTACCTCCAAAGTCAATTACACAAGCTCTAAGCATATCCTCCATTGTCTGAATTGTTCTTTCGCTTTGTCCATCTGTTTGTGGATGATAAGCAGTACTCAGATTTAAGTTGGTTCCCATTGCCTTTTGGAAACTTGACCAAAAATGAGATGTAAATCGACTATATCTGTCAGAAACAATTGATAAAGGAATGCCATGTAAAGAAACAATTTCATTTACATACAATTTAGATAATTGTTCCATACTAATTGTTTCCTTCATTGGTAAGAAATGAGCTGACTTGGTTAATCTATCTACAATCACCCAGATTATATCATTTCCTTTCCTAGTTTTGGGTAATTTGGTAACAAAATCCATTGTTATTAATTCCCATTTCCACACTAGCATTTCTAATTGCTGTAACAAACCTGAGGGTTTATGATGTTCAGCTTTGACTTGTGAACAGGTCAAACATTTAGAAACATAAGCTGCTATGTCCTTTTTCATTCCTATCCACCAGAAATTTTTCCTTAAATCCTGGTACATTTTATCACTTCCTGGATGCATCGTATATTTAGATTTATGGGCTTCTTCTAATATACGATATTGAAGATTTCCTAATTTAGGTATCCACATTCTCTTTTCATGGAATCTCCAAATTCCATCTGTTCCTTGTTTTAATTCTTTTAACGTACCTTTTAACTTTTCAGTATCTTCCTTGATTACTGACTCTTGTGCTTTTCTTATTTGATCATTTAAATCTACTTGCAGATTTAATTTAAGAGAACGTACCTTTCTTGGCTTTTCATGATACTTTCTACTTAAAGCATCTGCCACTATATTGGCTTTTCCTTCATGATACTGGATATCACAATCATAATCACTAAGAAATTCCATCCAGCGTCTTTGTCTCATATTCAATTCTTTCTGTCCGAAAACATACCTTAAACTTTTGTGATCCGTAAATATGGTAAACTTACTACCATAAAGGTAATGTCTCCAAATCTTAAGAGCAAAAATTATAGCTCCTAACTCTAAATCATGGGTTGAATAATTCTCTTCATGATTCTTAAGTTGTCTAGATGCGTAAGCTATAACCTTTTGGCGTTGCATCAATACACATCCATAACCTAATCTAGAAGCATCACAATAGACTACAAAATCTTCAGTTCCCTCTGGTAATGCTAATATAGGTGTATGGGTTAATCTTTGCTTAAGAATTCTAAAGGCTTCTTCTTGTTTAAATCCCCATTCAAACTTAACAGATTTACAGGTTAGCGTAGTTAAGGGAATGGCTATTCTAGAAAAATCTTGAATAAACCTTCTATAATAACCGGCCAGTCCTAAGAAACTTCTAACCTCAGTTGGTGACTCAGGGGTTTTCCATTTAGTAATTGCCTCAATCTTGGTTGGATCTACATGAATTCCTTCATAATTGACTAGGTGTCCAAGGAATTGTACCTGTTCTAACCAAAACTCACACTTTGAAAACTTAGCATAAAGTTTTTCCTTTCTTAATAAACTTAAAAGTGCGTGCAAATGCTTTGCATGATCCTCTTTACTCTTAGAGTAAATTAGAATATCATCTATGAATACGATTATGAATTTATCCAAATATGGCTTACATATTTGGTTCATCATGTCCATAAATGCAGCTGGGGCATTGGTTAAACCAAATGGCATGACAGTAAATTCATAATGACCATACCTTGTTCTAAAAGCAGTTTTAGGAATATCCTCTTCCTGTACTTTTAATTGATGATATCCTGACCTTAAATCGATTTTAGAGAAAAATCGAGCTCCTTGTAGCTGATCAAACAGATCATCGATTCTTGGTAATGGGTACCGATTCTTAATCGTGACCTTGTTTAATTCACGGTAGTCAATGCACATACGCATTGAGCCGTCCTTCTTTTTAACGAACAGTATCGGCGCTCCCCATGGCGACGAACTTGGCTGTATGAATCCTTTTTCCAACAATTCATCTAATTGTTTCTTCAATTCTTGCATTTCCGCAGGTGCCAAATGATAAGGTGCTTTGGCAATCAGTGATGTTCCTGGTATTAAATGGATTCTGAATTCAACTTCTCTATCCGGAGGTTGCCCTGGCAGTTCTTCTGGAAAGACATCTGAAAACTGAGATACTACTGGAATATCTTTTAGTTCTTTTCCTTTAGTGTTAATGATTATAGAAATCAAATACACTATAGAACCTTTTCTTATACAACTTGCAGTTTTCATCACAGAAATAGATTTAGTAGACCTAAAAGGTTTATCTCCTTTAATTGTGATCTTTTTACCTTTTGGTGAATTTACTTGAATTAACTTTTGATCACATAAAATACTGGCTTTATTGGCTATTAACCAATCCATTCCTAAAACAACATCAAATCCTACCAGATTCATAGGATAAAGATTTGCAATAAATTTCTGATTTAAAATTTCTATTCTTGCTCCCTGCAAGATTTCAGAAATTCTAACAGTTTCCCCATTAACTGTCTCTACTACGCATTCATGTGGTATTTTAGTTAATGACTGATTTAGAAATTTGCAAAACGATGTATTAATAAAACTTTGGTTTGCACCAGAGTCAAATAATACTTTGGCAAAGACATCATTAACTAAAAACGTACCAGCTATGACATCTGGGATCATCTTGGCTTCTTCTGCAGTTAGAACAAATGCTCTAGCATTTTTGGTATTCTTGTTATCTGGAGCTGGAGCTAATTTTGGACAATTTAGTTTGAAATGACCTTGTTCTCCGCAATTGTAACATACCTTGCTGTTAGCTTTCTTCCTGCAGTTTTCTTCCTTGTGTCCCGACATTTTGCAAAAGTTGCAGTATATGGAACATCTCCCAGAATGTTTTCTTTTGCAATACCTACAGTAAGGTGCAGAGGTAGAACCTAAATTTTTCCCACGGTTAGAATTTCCAGAACGAAATTCTTGAGTCAACTTCTGGGTTAGGTTCCTCTTCTGATCTTCTTCTCTAGTACGGACTAACTCATCAGTCAAGGTATTGGCTAGTTCTACAGCTTCTTCTATGGTTTGTGGTCTAGCTGCCTTGACTACGTGTCTTATTTCTCCAATTAATCCCCAAATATAACGGGAAATTAACACTGGTTCTGGTGAAGCAAGAGTTGGCACTATCATAGCATATTCGAAGAATAACTTAGTGCACCCTTTGCTATCCACACCAGTCATTCTAAGGTTTAGGAATTTGTTTGCTATCTGTTCCTTTTCATTGGGTGGACAGAATTTCCTTTCTACCTTATCCTTAAATTCTTCCCATTCCATATTGTAGGTTTGATCACTTCCTTTTGTCTGGAGGATAGTGTTCCATCATTCTAATGTTGCGTTCTTAAACAGATTAGAAGCAAACAATATTCTATCTTCTTCAGCACACTTACTTATCCTTAAGACTGCCTCAGTCTTTTCTATCCAGCGTAAGGTTGCAATAGCCCCTTCATTGCCTGAGAATTCCATTGGTTTACAAGACCAGAATTCTTTATAAGAACAACCATAAGGCATGGTTCTTCTTCTTTTAGGAATAGGCATTTGAAGTACAGGTCCATTGTTCACGCTGTTTTCTGGTTCACTTGGTCGCTTACTGCTATGCTTACTTTTATTATTAGCATCCTTAACAGTTTGAAGTATAAATGGCATGGCATCTATAATTCCCTGTGCTACTATATGTTGGATAGCACTATTATCCACTTGATTTCCATTGTTATTGTTGTTTAGGTTCTCATTATTCAGATTATCGTCGTTCTGAATATTATCATTCTGGATTTCCGGGTTATTATCCAAATTGACTTGATTTCTTTGGTCGGCCATCTGAATTTTAAACATTTATCCCATATTAATATCACAAATAATATTTTAATATAATTAATCACACGACACGCAGTTTTGCCAAAAGCGTAGATCATTGCTACTATACTCTTTTCATATACTTATGCGTCTATTACACACTAGTATAGAAATGAAATTACAATACCAACAGAAATAAAATAATAATATGCATCCGTACACACATATTTTATTTTATTATATTATTATTACTACTGCTTCCTCCATTCTAACCTTCATGGATATGGATTCATCCAAAAATCCATATTGCGCTCATCGTATTTCCATACGAGACGCTCTCCCACCTGACGTATCCTCTCACTGTTTTCTAAAATTTCCTCCCCGAAAGTCCTAAGTTCTTGAACGTTTTCTGCACTCATTGGGGGTGCAGGTTCTCGGACTGGGTTTGGAATCTGGGGTTCTGGTTCCTGATATGGGGGTGACAATTCCTGAAATTGGTAAGGATCCTCTAAAATTTCCCTAATGTAGTTATCTTGGTAATAGGGATCTAAAGGGTCCATACCTGGGTAGACTTCTATGTTCTGTATGGGTGGATAATCCTGGACAGGGTAACGCTGCACAAAGTACCTATTATCGTCCCACCAGGGATCGTAATTCGGGTCTAGTGGGTTTGGTGCAGGCACCCTAGGGATTTCTTCTGGGTTAAAGTCATGCATCTCCACCTGGTTTTCCTGATTTTCTATCTCCATGGGGTGTTTTGGGTTTTGTGGTTGTGGGGCTACTAGTTGTTCCAGACCTGGGTTAGCAGCAGTCGTAGGTAAGATATGAAAATTAGCTAGGCTTCTATTTAACATATCTTGAGTATGGGTATCTGTCTCTCTCTTAATAGCTGCTAAAGCCCTTTGCTGTTGCAATTTTCGCATTCTCTTCCTACGAGCAAAAGCTTCTTTACTGAACCATCCTCGTTTCTTAGTAGGGAATGGCTCTTCAGATTGAGCTCTAAAAGCAAATATTCCATCTTCCTGATCAGCAGTATACCCGGAAAGGGCAGGCTGGGATGATGTACCTTCACTCCTAGGTGAATCAGATAACTGACAATTCACATCTGATGGTCCTTGATCACTCATACTGAAAACTAACAAATAGTCAAATAACACATAACACCTAATTACAGTTATGCATTTATTTACAAAATTTCCTAACATAAATTTCAGAATTTTAAGTGTCAGCAGAGCACTTCTTTGGCTCAGACCAGTGGCTAGGCTCTGATACCACCTTCTGTCACAACCCCCGATCCCTGATCCACGGGAACGGGCGGACGTGATCACAGATTTTGGTGGTATCAGTTTGTTTCGTCTCGCAGCGGAATTTACATCAGGACCGTAGTTAGGAAATGTTTATCAGAGTAAAACCACCATACTTGATATTAATAAATACATGGGCAAAACCCAAGTTTCTTATTACAATACATTTATAGGGACAAACCCTATTTTATTGAATTTAAAACATCGTTTATTAGGTAATTTTTATAGCCACATTTTCCCAAGCCTTCAGTGCTCTCCAGCTGGCTTTTCATTAATTGGTTGTTCACATTGTGTTACCTGTAACGCGTTTTAAAAACATTTGTCAGTCGGAAATACTGGTGAGTGAATCCCGGTTTAATCAAGAAACATTTTTTCAATTAAGGCAGTATTGAGAGCGATCACATTGTTTATTTCTACACAATTACTCATTCAGTATTTGCCACTCGACCGGATCTATGGCTATGGTCAAATTACCCATTGGCTAACTCGTTGTCCAATAGTAATGAACTGTCATTCCTGACTTACTACTCACAAGCAGTAATAAATTTTGTATACAAAACCCCATAATACCGGCAGTAATTGAAGAACTACAAAGACTCAATCACCGCTTAATCACATTGTAAAATAATTAAGGTTTTGTAAAGTATTCCATTAGGCTTTTCGTAAGGGTTTCCTGGCTATAATCTATAATTTATACAAATGTACATTGATTAGTACCATAACCCTTTGAAAATATTAATAATACCCTCTCCGAGACGGCATTCCAACAACTACGTCGGGCAGAACCACGACAGATGTTACGGAACCCTAAATCAATCGGGCAGCGTAACTGTTACGAAAGCGGGGTTATAATACTTACAATGGAGCAGAACCTCGCTAATTAGGGGTATAATACCCAAAATATTATGTCTATAACTTCAGAATTCGAGAATGAGATTTGAGAATGAGCGACGGAAACTGAAAACTGATGCCATCTATTTATAGTTGTGTAATCTGGTCCTGTCGCGGCCCGTGTAAAAGACAAGGGACCCTTACGCGGCCCGCGTCAACATCGGTCAACATATAGCTTAGCTGGGTCAGCTAGTAGGTCCGCCACGATGTCGACACGTGTCGAGCTCTGGTGTAATCGCGTGTTATGAACTGTCGCGGCCCGCATCAAAGACCTATACACCCTTACGCGGCCCGCTTCAACTTAAGAAATCAGCGCAGTCAAGTCCAGCCTTGATACGGCCCGCGTAAACTAAGGGTAGAGTATGTCGCGGCCCGCCTCAACCCTATATTTCATGTTTTTGATTTATTTTATATACTATAATATAATTAGGGCTCGGTTTTCACATACGGGGTATAATATAAAACATATTGGGACATTTTATAATATATTAGAGTGTCGGAAATATTATGAGGGTGTTGGTTTTACCGAGGGTTGTTACACCAGTCTAACCAAACCGCAATTCCATAAGAAAAAGCTTCTTCACCAAATCAAGAGCCCGCCAAGACTCCTCCAATTCCATACCCCGGTAGGTTAAATCGTCAAAAGACCGATGAGCAATTCGCAAAGTTCGAAAATTTACTAAAACAATTGCATGTTAATATTCCTTTTATTGAGGTCCTAACCCAAATGCCTAAATATGCAAAATTCATGAGGGATTTCCTCGCTAACAAAAGGAAAATTGAATCA
Source organism: Helianthus tuberosus (assembly GCA_030545235.1). Classification (NCBI taxonomy): domain Eukaryota; kingdom Viridiplantae; phylum Streptophyta; class Magnoliopsida; order Asterales; family Asteraceae; genus Helianthus; species Helianthus tuberosus. Next base: position 56,427,289 of record CM060354.1, on the reverse strand, counting down.
TTGCAATTAGTTAACTTAGGCGAAGAATGCTCCGCCTTAGTACTCAACAAACTTCCACAAAAGAAAATCGACCCCGGAAGCTTCACAATTCCTTGCTCGATTGGGGAATCCCCCGTTCGTAATGCATTAGCCGATCTTGGGGCTAGCATTAACCTCATGCCCACATCGATGTTCAAACGACTCGGCCTAGGAACAACAAGCCCTACAAAGATGAGCATACAACTCGCCGACAGATCCGTCAAATTCCCACAAGGTGTCACTGAGAATCTATTGGTAAAAGTAGACAACTTTGTCTTCCCAACCGACTTTGTCATCCTAGACATGGAAGAAGACATCGATGTCCCTCTCATCCTCGGAAGGCCATTTCTAGCCACCGCCCAAGCGGTGGTGGATATGAATGACGGAACGTTAACATTGAAGTTTGGGGACAAGGAAGTGAAGTTTGAGTGTGGAAAAAGAGTAGAGGACGAAGACCCGGTCAACTACATGAAGGTCATAGACTCAAGCTTGGATGACGTTCTCCGACGGTGTAACATGGGATGCAATACATCCAACTTGGGTAACATATGACCAGGCTTTGGGTCTAGCCAAGGACCCTTATAAACGTGGCGCACCACGGAGGCATTCCGCGGAACTATCCTTAGTTTAGTTTAGATTAATTTTTATGTTTTCTAGTTAGTTTTAATTTTCAGTAATAAAACACACTTGAGATGACAAAGGATACAAGGGAAACTTGAACCAGCACCCCATGCAGGAAAACAGGACCATCCGACAATTTTCTTCGTTTACAGTAAGTTCGGCACGGGCCGTGTCCACCCAGCACGGCCCCGTGCTGCACATTCTGCAGAAAAGACCCAGTTCAGGTAACTGGACACTGACCGTGTCCACCCAACACGCCCCCGTGTCCAGGCTTCTGTTTCTCTTAATTTAATTTTGTTACTGGCACTTGAACACGGGGCCGTGCCCGGACAACACGGGGCCGTGTCCAGTGCCCAGTAACACAAATTTTTTGCTTTTTACACCTTTTTACACATTCAATCAACCTAAAAACTTATTTTTGGGACACATTGAGGACAATGTGTAATTTAAGTGTGGGGGGATGCTAAAACCTTGAATCTTGCAAGTCCTAAATACAAGCCTTACACAAAACTCTATTGGAACCGCTAATCACCCCAAATTTTTTTCAAAAATTTTCATTTTTTTACTTGTCTAGATTTAACTCGGGAAATTCAAGTTCTCAAAAAGGTTATATTTTTACGAATTTACAACCGATAGCGTCGTGATAAAAAGAACCAACATAAGAAAATTATTAAAAGGCATGGCAAACTTAGTTAAAATTTGATTATATATACTTGATCACATAAAAACCCATTCCCACAAAAGTGAGTTTTGAGCCTTTATCGAGCATACAATTACATATCTTTAAACTAAATGCTCATCTTTCGTTTCTTGTGTGAATAGCCGCTTGGTTCTTACGACTCTAGAACTTGCCATGACGATACATTCCCGGTCCTTACCAACTTAAACCCGAGTAAGTAAATGATGGAGGCATTAGGACTAACCCTTTTTATTTCTACACCATTATTTTTCTTTTTTTTCACCACCTACCCAAAATCCCCCTAGTTAGCCCCTTTGAGCCTAAACCTTTTCATTTCATAACCCAAACCAAACACCCTTTCACCCACCAAAACCTTTTTTATTTTTAACCCTTTATTTTAGTAACAAGTTCGGTTTTTCGTATGACTTTTCAAAAAAAAATTGTGTTGATGATGAAGCAAAAAGAAAATAAACAAACAAGTTCATCAAAAATAACTTTGTTTGAATAAAAGCTTCATCACAATAAAATTTACAAAAATAGAAAGTCTTACAAAAACCGACACTTGTTACGCTTTTCGCCTTTTTTCTACTAACCACTAACCCAACCACCTACCTTTAACCCAAGCCTAACCCTTCACCCACAAAGTCCTCTTGATATTTACAAAGGTTTATAAGTTAAAAAGGAGGAGGATTGATTGCTTGGCAAGCCTATGGTAGGAATAAGTTCCATGCCGCTCTCGAGTGATCCACAAATACATTTTCGGCCGAGTGTTGAGTGATCCCCGTGAGGTATGTGAACTTGTATATAAATAAAATTTTAAAGAGGCATGTTATGCCCTAATAAGTAATTTATCTTATGAAAAGTTTTAAATAAATCATGACGAATAGGATTGTAAATAAATAAAAATAAAACTAAATAAAGAATCTTGGAAATCCCGACACTCTATGACAAGCCCAAAAACCTTCTTTTCTACCCATTCCATTTGGGAGTGTAATAGCCACATATTAAAGAGTTTTGCTTGAGGTCAAGCAAAGATTCAAATGTGGGGGTATTTGATGTGTGCAAAATGCAACATATAAATTACATCAATTGTGGCATAAAACTAACCCTTTTTAGTACTAATGTTGGAAAAAGTGTGCTTTTGTCTTCCTTTTGTATTTTTAGGATTAAATGAGCTCAAATTAACAAAAGAAGCAAAAAGACATCAAAATCTGACATAAATACAAGAAAAGGAACAAGACGTAACATGCCCGACCCCACGACCGCATCTTCCCGAGCAAAACAAGACAACAGAAGACTGAACACGCCCCGTGCTCAGCCAGCACGGGGGCGTGCCCAAGTGTCAGCAGAAAAGACAAAGTGGTAGAAGCTTCTATTGCCCACCACGGGGCCGTGCTCAGCTGACACGGGGCCGTGGTCAACTATAAGATTCGCACAATCCAGGCAAATCTTCATAGTACAAAGATTCTTCTGCACACGGGGTCGTGCTCAGCGGACACGGGGGCGTGGTCAACTAATAAGACAAAGCTGCATTAAATGAAGAAAGAGAGGATGTGGACACGGGGCCGTGCCCGAGCTTCTGTTCAGCCTATAAATAGGAGTGCTTGGCTCAAGCTCAAACCATCCCTTGGCACACCACCTCTCTCACACTTCACCCACCACCCTCCACCATCATCCACCACCATCATCCATTGTCCATCATAGAGTGTGTGAGTCGTCTCGGGATCCAAGATTGATCGTAAGAGTTCTTGACAATCAAGGCCATGTTTGCCTAAGTCTCTTACATCACTTGGTGAAGACAAAGTGTCTAGTGTAATACTTTTTATTTCTAATCTTTTCGCACTTTTTACTTGGTTTTGTATTAATGACTTTAATAACTAGTTGCTTATGTTGAAGGTGATCTTTCCTTATCGTTTGTCCGTGGTGTCTTGGCATTATTTTACTGTCCATATAAAATAAAAGATTTTCACCATTCATATCTCCACGGTCTATATGGAGGTATGTTGGCTACCTGGTCGGGGGTTAAGGGAACGGTTTGGTAAAGGTCTTGCCATTGTTCAGCGTTTAGAGGTCCTGCAATGGACCTGGATCAAATTTAGTAGGACCTCCTTCAATACCTAACGGTATTGGATGGCGGGGGTCCAAACTCTTTGATCCCCTCATAAGTTAACTACTATTAATACTATAACCCGACTATTTAGGACTGTATCCCTGCTGACTCAGACTACTTAGTCGAGGGTAACGTCACCTCCAAAAGAGGGGCCTACCATAATTTGCATTAATAACTTAATTAATTATCTTCCAATAATCCACCCTTTTAGGATTGTATCATTGCTGACTCAAACTACTGGGGTGAGGGTAACGTCACCTTCAAAAGAGGGGCCTACTACAATAACTAAGATAATCTCTTAAAATAGTGCAAAAGTGCGGAAATAATCAAAGGTTACACTAGATACGAGTCAGAACCAAGTGATTCATCTTGTCTATCTGTTTTTTCTTTTTATTTTTATTTTCAGCATTTTAGTTAGTTTTTATTTTTCTTAGTTTAAAACATTTTTCTAAACTTTTTATTTTGATTAGACGTTGAGGATAAACCGGTACTAAAAGCTCTTATGTCCTTGGACAACCTCGGTATCTTGCCAACACTATACTACGCTCACGATGGGTGCACTTGCCCGTGTGTTTAGTGTTAGTAAAATATCGTGTTTTATAAATTTAAAACTTGGCTAAAAATAAGTGTTAAAGGGGCTTAAAATATACACCTAATATATATAACACTTCACGCGCATCAACAGCCGATGAATCATTATGCGACTCAGGACCCCCATTAGTCATACTATAGCCTTAATTTAAAACCTAATCGTTATGATCAAAATACGCATAAGCCCTTTGTTTGATTTGTAACTTTATTTGTCTATATGCCATTATACCAGTTGAACATATTCTAAGAGACATACAAAATCAAACTGAGGAAATTTCATTAATCATAAAACATAAGCTAGTACAATATGCTTAAATAAGGTCTTTACTAAATCTCATATTCCAAACATGTTCTTTATAAACCTTAGGAGGGAGACCTTTCTTCATCGGATCCGCAAGCATATCTTTAGTACTAATATACTCGATACAAAGATTATTTTCCTCAACTCGTTCACGTACGAACATATATTTTGTATCGAGATATAAACCAGCTCCAGTCGAACTGTTACTGTTCGAGAAACTAACGGCAACTGAATTATCACAATAAAGCTTCAATGGTCTAGAAATGGAATTAACGACTTTGAGTCCAGTGATCAGATTTCTAAGCAACATTCCATGACAGGTTGCGTTATAGACAGCAATGTACTCTGCCATCATTGTGGAAGTTGTGGTCAGCTGTTGTTTATGACTCTTCCATGAGATAGGTCCACCTGCTAATATAAAAATATAGCCCGAAGTGGATTTCTTGTCATCTTTGCATTTGGCAAAGTCAGAATCAGAATAGCCTACCACTTCTAAATGATCACTTCTTCTATAAGTCAGTTTATAGTCTTTCGTCCCTTGCAGATATCGAAGTACCTTCTTAGCTGCTTTCCAGTGATCTAGGCCAGGATTAGTCTGATAACGGCCTAGCATTCTAGCAATATAAGCGATATCTGGGCAAGTACAGACTTGAGCATACATCAGGCTCCCGACTACTGACGCGTAAGGTATCTGACTCATTTGCTCCTTCTCAACCTGTCGGACACTGGAATGAACCGAAAATATCTCCCTTAACTACTAGAGCGACGAAGGGTTTGCACTGTTGCATGTTATAACGTGTAAGGACACGATCTATGTAAGCCTTTTGAGACAATACTAAGATCCCTTTGTGTCTATCTCGGTGAATTTCGATGTCAATGACGTAAGAAGCATCTCCAAGATCCTTCATGTCGAAGTTATGCGAGAGTAACCGCTTCGACTCATGCAACATATCTAAACTATTACTTGCCAATAGAATATCATCTACATAAAGGACAAGTATAGTAAAGTTACTCCCACTCATCTTGAGGTAGGTGCATTGATCCACTTGATTCTTCATAAAACCTTGTTTCTTCATGACTTCATCAAACTTGAGGTACCATTGACGTGATGCTTGTTTTAACCCGTAAATGGATTTCTTCAACTTACAGACTAGATGCTCCTGACCTTCAGGTTTAAAGCCTTTAGGTTGTTTCATGTAAACATCTTCATCTAAGTCTCCGTTAAGGAAAGCGGTTTTAACGTCTATCTGATGCAACTCTAAATCAAAATGAGCTACTAGGGCCATGACGGTCCTTAATGAATCTTTACGAGAGACATGTGAAAACGTCTCTTGATAATCAATTCCCTATTTCTGAGTGTAGCCATTTGCAACCAATCTCCCTTTGTAGCGTTCAACGTTCCCATTCGGATCCAGTTTTGTTTTGAACACCCATTTACATCCTACGGGTTTGACACCATTGGGTAATTCTACCAAATCCCAAACGTCATTTTTCTTCATGGATTCAAGCTCATCAATCATTGCTTTATTCTATTTAGAAGACTGATCACTGCTAATGGCTTCATTGTAAGAGATAGGATCATTGAGCTTTCCGGGATCCATTTCAGTCAGGTAGGTAACATAATCATCCCAATTAGTAGGCCTTCTTTGCCTAGATGACCTCCTGAGTGGATTATCAGGTTCAGCGTTGTCTTGGTTTTGAGTGTTTAAAGTGCCTTCATCATGAGGTATAATGAGTTCTGACTGTGGAAATAAATTTGGAGTTGGTGCAGTAGCTCCAGGTACAGTAGTTGCATTGGGTACAAGAGGAGTAATCGGAGTAATGGTAAGCGACAAGTCACTCCCCCCGCGTCTTGTACTTCTTGCAATTCTTCGTAAGGGTTGGTACTGCTCCCACTGACCTTGAAATCCTCCAGAAACGCAGCACACTTGGTTTCAACAATACGGGTGACATGGGAAGGACAATAGAAACGATAACCCTTTGAGTTTTCAGGATACCCGATAAAGAAACAGGTAACTGTTTTAGGGTCAAGTTTCCTTAGGAATGGATTGTAAAGTTTTGCTTCAGCAATGCAGCCCCATACTTTCATATATTTAAGACTCGGTTTCCTTCCTGTCCAAAGTTCATAAGGAGTTTTAGGGACAGACTTAGAAGGAACTCTATTGAGTATATGAACAACTGCTTTTAACGCTTCAGTCTAGAGGAATAATGATAAATTAGTGTTGGCTAACATATTGCGCACCATGTTCATAAGGGTACGGTTTCTTCTTTCAGCGACACCGTTCTGCTGAGGTGTACCAGGCATGGTGTATTGGTTCACAATCCCCTGGCCCTTAAAAAACTCATAAATGGACCAGGAGCTTGACCCACATCAGTATGTCTTCCAAAATATTCACCCCCTCTATCTGATCTCATAACTTTAATCTGACGATCTAATTGCTTTTCAACTTCAGCCTTATAATCTTTAAAAGTTGTAAGAGATTCAGATTTTTCCTTAATAAGATACAAGTACATGTAACGAGAATAATCATCAATAAAAGTGATAAATGAAGTATGTCCTGTTATGCCAGCGATTTGGTAGGGACCACTAATGTCAGTGTGAATGAGTTCTAATAAATTAGAGCTCCCAGTGGCACCTTTCTTATTCGCTAATGTCATCTTACCTTTAAGACATTTGACACATGTTCCAAAATCAGAGAAATCAAGAGGAGGTAAGACTTCATCCTTTACGAGACGATTTAATCGTTCTCTTGAGATGTGGCCTAAACGCTGATGCCACAACATGGACGAAGTCTCTAAGTCTCGTTTCTCTTTCATCTTTGTGAGTGATTCATTAATGTTATATGACAACAAAGATTTGGAAAAATTATCATCTAGTTCTAATCTATAGAGACCACCATCCAGAATACCAGTACCATAAAGAACAGAATCATAGAGGATAGAGAGTTTGCGATGACCATGGGAAACAATAAAACCGTCCATGTATAACTTTGGTCCTGATACAAGGTTCCGAGTTACCTCAGGAACATATAAGGTATCATAAAGTTTAATACATAAACCAGTTTTCATAAATAATTGTAATGTTCCAATGGCCTTCACTTCTAATTCTCGATCATTCCCAACCTTAAGCGTTCTTTGGTTTCTTTCCAGCTTCCGGATTGTAAGGAATCCCTTAGTTGAATTGGTAACATGAACCATAGAACCAGAATCAAACCACCAAGAATTAGCAGGAACATTTAAATTATAGGACTCAAGTATCATAAAATAATCGTTACCTTTCTTAGCCAGCCACTCCTTAAAGTCAGGGCATTCCTTCTGCATACATCATGCCTTTTTACAGAACTTGTAGTGGATTCTGCCTAAGGAGTTCTTAGAGCTGGAAGGTGCACTTGTATTAGGATTAGGCCTTTGGACTTTTGAAGCATCCTTCCTCTGATGATTGTTCTTCCTCTTCTTAGAGTTGGAGGTGGTGAAGTTAGTAACACCAGTAGTGCGATCCATCCTCATACGCTCTTCCTCCTGTACGCACATAGCGACCAGCTCACTCATTATCCATTTGGCCTTCTGAGTGTTGTAATTGATCTTGAATGCTTCAAAGGACGAAGGAAGCGAAGTAATGATGAAATGAACGAGGAAACCATCACTGATTTCCATTTCCAGCCCCTTCAGCTTATTGGCCATGTCATTCATCATCGTGATGTGCTCGCGAATGTCGCTCCTCCCATCATACTTAGTTGTCACCAGCTTGAGAATAAGAGTACTAGCGTGTGCTTTAGATGTCCCCTTGAACTATGCCTCCACAGAAGCCAAGTAGGTTTTAGCATCTTCAGAATCAGGAATGGCTCCTCTGATTGCATTGCTTATGGACTGCTTCATGAACATGAGAGACATGCGGTTACACCTAGTCCATTTTTCATGAGTCAACTGCTCAGCAGCAGTACTTTGAGGAGTAAGGTCCACTGGCTTATTCTCTCTTAGAGCATAGTCAAAGTCCAGCAGTCCAAGCGTAAGCATGAGAGCATCCTTCCATGTAGCAAAGTTATCACCAGTCAAAGGTGGAATCCCGCAATTGGGCGCTGATAGTGGAAATAAGATGAGCAAGTTATGATACTAGGGAAGAAGTCCTAATGTGATCTAAGGGCACGTTATACTAAGGCATGCATAAATAATGACCATTTTAATTATGAAGCTGTGATATTGTCTATTACTAACATCAAAATAATAGACCTAGTAAAATTCTACTTAAACGAAGAGAAATCAGCTTTGGCCAGAAGTGTAATCATTTAAGCATGTGTGCAAAGTGTTTGTGACAAATCAGCTTTGGCCAGAAATGGAACAATCACTTTAGTTATGCACTTGTTAAGCATGCTATACATGAAAGAATTAAATCAGCTTTGGCCAGATATTAAGACTTTCACGTTTGTTATGCACACTTAACATAGCTTTCATAATACTTGAACGATAAGTAGATGTATCAAATCAGCTTCGGCCAGAAATGATACATCAGAAGCTCATTCAAGTTAAGCTATTTTGGTTTTGTAAAACATTATCTGATTCTAATTAATTAACTAGGTGTTTACAAAAACCAATCATTTAATAGCAAACCACCTGTTAGCGCGGATCGAGTGAGATCTCGACTCAGTTATGAGATCTCGAGTGAGATCTCGACACATCTTGTAACATTATGAGGTCTCGACTCATTAAGGTCTCGAGTCGCAACCTCAGTATCTCGAGTCGTAATCATGGTCTCGACTATTGTGTTTTTATGAGATCTCGACTCCTTGATGAGGTCTCGAGTCGCAACCATGGTCTCGAGTTGTGAAGATTGAAGCCCTTAGTCGAAACCTCAGTGGTCTCGAGTCGAAACCTTATGGTCTCGAGTCGAAATCGTTGTCTCGAGTTGTAAAGATTTGAGAACACTTATGATTTCGAGTCGAGATCTTGGTCTCGGGTCGTTAAAAGGGATCTCGAAACTTCTGTAAACAGCTGTTGTTGTGAAAGCATAACTGAAAATTCGAATTCTTAGGGATTTGAGATATGGTTTCTTGTTTTAGTGATGATCTAAATTTATCAAATATTTTGAAAATTATAATATGTTTATCTTTTAACAGTTTTCGAAAACTTTAGAGGACAAAATCAGATCAAAACAGGAAAAACACTCAATAATCCGAATCATATTCCAAAACATAAAGGAATTTCGAATTTTCTAAGAACATATGATGAACCCTAAAAAAATAAAACATAAATTCTGGAACCCGAAACCTGAAACTTTTAATGTTTCTAAACAGATTTCGGTCATAAAAACATAACCCATTTGATTTCGAGTGAACATATAATTAATCTTTTTCCGAAAACAGGGATTTCGAGTGGTTATATTCGACTCGAAACCGGCTGTGAATTATATGAGGCTTTCAAAATTCCGTTTTCCAGATTTCTATCCCAGAATTGATGGATACGAAAACAGAACTGACTGATCAACATATGCTCTGATACCACATGTTGGATCAGTTCTGTTCTAAACATTATTGAAAACATGAAAACATACCTGTCACCGCAGACAGTGCAGAGGAGAATCCAGTGAGAGATGATGCCATGGAGTTCGACATATTTGTCAATGTGATCTGGTTCCTCCTTAGGGTGCTGAATGATGATGGTGATTGTGATGATGAAACCGAATAAGGGAGTTCGGTTATGGAGAGGAGGTCGAAATTGATGTTATGATTATTAGGTTATGTGTCTAAGTGTGTAACCTTTTAACCTCTACATAAGTCTCCTTATATAAGTGATGTGTGCAAAATGCAACATATAAATTACATCAATTGTGGCATAAAACTAACCCTTTTTAGTACTAATGTTAGAAAAAGTGTGCTTTTGTCTTCCTTTTGTATTTTCAGGATTAAATGAGCTCAAATTAACAAAAGAAGCAAAAAGGCAGCAAAATCTAACATAAATACAAGAAAAGGAACAAACGTGACATGCCCGACCCCACGACAGCATCTTCCCAAGCAAAACAAGAAGACAGAAGACTGAACACGCCCCGTGCTCAGCCAGCACGGGGGCGTGCCCAAGTGTCAGCAGAAAAGACAAAGTGGTAGAAGCTTCCATTGCCCACAACGGGGCCGTGCTCAGCGGGCACGGGGCCGTGGTCAACTATAAGATTCGCAGAATCCAGGCAAATCTTCATAGTACAGATATGCTTCTGCACACGGGGTCGTGCTCAGCGGACACGGGGGCGTGGTCAACTAATACAGACAAACTGCATTAAATGAAGAAAGAGAAGGATGTGGACATGGGGCCGTGCCCACTGGATATGGGGCCGTGCCCGAGCTTCTGTTCAGCCTATAAATAGGAGTGCTTGGCTCAAGCTCAAATCATCCCTTGGCACACCACCTCTCTCACACTTCACCCACCACCCACCACCACCATAACACCATCATCCATTGTCCATCATAGAGTGTGTGAGTCGTCTCGTGATCCAAGATTGATCGTAAGAGTTCTTGACAATCAAGGCCATGTTTGCCTAAGTCTCTTACATCACTTGGTGAAGACAAAGTGTCTAGTGTAATACTTTTTTATTTTTAATCTTTTCGCACTTTTTACTTGGTTTTGTATTAATGACTTTAATAACTAGTTTCTTATGTTGAAGGTGATTCTTCCTTATCGTTTGTCTGTGGTGTCTTGGCATTATTTTACTGTCTATATAAAATAAAAGATTTTCACCATTCATATCTCCACGGTCTATATGGAGGTATGTTGGCTACCTGGTCGGGGGTTAAGGGAACGGTTTGGTAAGAGTCTTGCCGTTGTTCAGCGTTTAGAGATCCTGCAAGGGACCTGGGTCAAATTTAGTAGGACCTCCTTCAATACTTAACGATATTGGATGGCGGAGGTCCAAACTCTTTGATCCCCTCATAAGTTAAACTACTATTAATACTATAACCCGGCTACTTAGGACTGTATCCTTGCTGACTCAGACTACTTAGCCGAGGGTAACGTCACCTTCAAAAGAGGGGCCTACCATAATTTGCATTAATAACTTAATTAATTATCTTTCAATAATCCGACCCTTTAGGATTGTATCCTTGCTGACTCAAACTACTGGGTTGAGGGTAACGTCACCTTCAAAAGAGGGGCCTACTACAATAACTAAGATAATCTCTTAAAAAGTGCAAAAGTGCGGAAATAATCAAAGGTTACACTATACACGAGTCGGAACCAAGTGATTCATCTTGTCTATCTGTTTTATTTTTATTTTTATTTTCAGCATTTTAGTTAGTTTTTATTTTTTTTTAGTTTAAAACATTTTTCTAAACTTTTTGATTTGATTAGACGTTGAGGATAAACCGGTACTAAAAGTTCTTGTGTCCTTGGACGACCTCGGTATCTTACCAACACTATACTACGCTCACGATGGGTGCACTTGCCCATATGTGTGTTTAGTGTTAGTAAATATCGTGTTTTATAAATTTAAAACTTGGCTAAAGAAAGTGTAAAAGGGCTTAAAATATACTTAAACCTACATATAACACTCACGCACATCAATACGCACCTAAGAGGAAACCTAATTAGTTAATAAGGGTAATATGGTCTATCAACAATTACCAACTAATTATTTAATAGGTTGTTATATATTTTGATCTATATAATGTAAATGATTATAATGGCTACTAGATTAAATATTAAAACATAATATATTTAATCTTACAGCTCAGACATCTTATTGGTTCAGCACTTAACCATTTAGAAGTTACCAAACAGCCCGTAAGAGCATATGAAACTAACGTCTTTGGGGATGTTTGCAGATGAGGCGACCACAATTCTACAGATGGCGATGTGGTGGTTAAGAGAGATAAGGGAAGTCCAAGGCTACTGACATCCAAGACAGGAGATGTGAGAGGGCTTGGAGAGAGGAAAAGAAAAGTCTATGTTGGCCTAGTGGTCAAGAGGAATTACCTTTTGTGTGGAGATCAAGGTTCAATCCTTAGGAGGTGTAAGATTTATGGGAAGAAAACTTAGTTGTTTAAAAAAAGTGTTTGGTTTATTGAGTTTTTTTTTTAAATGAAGTGGGATATGTCAAAAGAATTGAAACTTTTGAAGTATTTGGTTAGTTCACTAAATAATTAAGTTTTGTAAATTTGTTAAAGAAGACGGAACATGGTTGTGATGATGAAGCTATGGTGGTCAACATAGCAGCGGTCGTGGTGGTGGTGGTGGGTGTGGCTGTGGCGAAAGTGAGAGTGAGAGTGAAATATTCTAATTCCTTTGTTTGAGATTTTTCACTATTTAGAAGGAATATTGATTTTTTTTAGTACTCGAGAGAATTAGTTTCAATTTCATTTTTTTTTCTGTCTTTAACCAAACATATATATATATATATATATATATATATATATATATATATATATATATATATATATAGGGAGCCGCTAGAATGAGAACCACCACGAGTTATGAGAACCACGAGAACCGCGCCCCGCGGGTGGCCGTTGACCACGAAATTTTTTTTACACCTAGATCCGTATATTTTAAGACCGGGTGTAAATTTTGGGTTCAAACGGCGCGCCCGAGGGGGTAGTTTTTTACGCCCAAAGCCCAAAGTTTGGGTTTTTTTAATTTTTCTTTTTTTTTTTAACCAAACTTTGGGCGTAAAAAACTACCCCCTCGGGCGCGCCGTTTGAACCCAAAATTTACACCCGGTCTTAAAATATACGGATCTAGGTGTAAAAAAAATTTCGTGGTCAACGGCCACCCGCGGGGCGCGGTTCTCGTGGTTCTCATAACTCGTGGTGGTTCTCATTCTAGCGGCCCCCTATATATATATATATATATATATATATATATATATATATATATATATAATTTAAGATTCTAATTTCAATAACTTCATTAAATTATGTGAACTAGAATCTAAAACTTGTTGAATTTATGGATAAAGTGAAAGAAACTTAACTTCTTTGCATCACATCATGTATCAACGTTTTACATTTTAATAAGTGTGTCACTGTCCAACTCTATGCAGCCAGACCAAGCTTCATAACCACACTACCCATATTTCAAAAGTGGCAAGGAGAATTGATTGGGATAAAGAAAGATTTGTGTAGATTTATATCCTACTTAAAGTTTTATATATAATTAACGTATTAAACGCAATTTACAAGATCATAAACATTACACAGCCTCTTTAACACTTTTTTTATATTTAGCCACAAGTGTAGACATTTACTCGTTGAGTAAGGTCGGAGCATGGTATATTGTAGAGAGGAGAAGTCCCATGCTCCAATTTATATCAGTGTCCTTACTAAATTGAAATCTTAGAAGGACCGCAAGTTTTTATATATATGGTTGAGTTATTACGTACTGAATACGCTAATAGTTATATGATATTGCTCCCGATTGGTCGTTTGTGGACCATAATCTTACTTTCTTTTTGAGTAACTCATAATGGCCTGAGTTTTTTCCCAAAGTATGCAATGATTCTGGCTCGACTCAACCGGTAATTAGGAAATGCTTAATATCTATATGGTTGTTTAGGAGTATTTAACAAGAATTATTGTCAAAATATATTTTTCCTTTTTGTTTGTTGACTAGCTTTGCATTTTACTTATTTATTTATATTTTGTTTTAGAGATCTAGATTTGTTCCTCAATCTAGAAACGTACCATATTAGAGGAGGATAGTTAATACTCGATTTTTTTTTCTGATTGGTAAACACACGTCCATAATTCTACCTACAACACACTTTGTAGAACTCTTAACTCACCACTTTTGTGAGGATAAACAACTGATGTCACTAGTCTATCGAAAGTAATTCACTATGAAAACCATCCTTTCAATGTCATTCACTCATTCATATCTTTTTTTTTTTTCGAACGGCAAAAGAATCTCACGTGTAAACTTACCCTGCTCGGGGCTATGTCCAAGGTTGACTTCTCGACAGCCATGAGACCGTCCCCCTTGATGCGTGGGAACCGGATGAAATCCATACCCTCGCCACCCGCCAAGTTCGAACCCAGGATTAAAACCAATTTCATCATTTCAACCAGATGTCCGTCAAAAATGGCCCGAGCGGAAATCGAACCTGCGTCTCCACTAGAGAAGGCAGGCCTCTTACCATTGAACCAAATTCTCATGACCACTCATTCATATCTTTAGAGGCAATAAAGGCAACCTTAATATTGAACAAGTTTAGGCCCAACTCATTCACTTAACAAGTTTAGGCAGGCCCAACTCAGGCTGGCTTAGAGTTCACTAGTGTTGGTCTAATTGTCCCCGTAAAAGATGACTTAACCAGGGGCGGATCCAGTATACAAACACCGGGTTCCCAGGAACCCAGTGTTTTCGGAAAAAAAAACGTTTTTTTGTAGTGTAAATCTTGTATGATTTGGAAAAAAACGTTTTTTTGTAGTGTAAACCTTGTATGATTTGAAAAAAAGGAACCCAGTGATTTCTCCGGCTGGATCCGCCACTGGACTTAACCCAACCATGTTAAGGGCTGGCTTCTTTCTTCTCCATCCTCCTACTTCCCTCTTGTAGAGTAAATCCCTCTGTACACATATTTACTTATGGTTCCATGATATATGTACACAATGTATGTATATACTGACTCTCAGAGCGTCCGCGAGGCACATGAACCTTCTAACGATTTGTTTACAGCTGGGAACGACAAAATACAATACAACACCACCACTGTCCACTAAGAGTCCGAGACCGCTTCGTACTAGAATGGTCTACATACACCGCTTCATAACATAGCTAAGAAGCTCTTGTATTCTCTAACGTCAGAATAATAATATATTCATTCTTTTTGTTAACTATAAATTGAAAACAAAATCACAACAATGTAAGCAAAAACGAAAATGATAAATTGTCATGCAGATGCAAATCTGAGTCTCAGGCATCACCAGCTAAAAGCCATTGCATATTAAAGACAATCAACTTGACCATTACAACGGCTAAAAGCATACATAACACATCAGGTGAAGATCAAAATCAAATAACTATATATGTCTGAATGGAAACAACCCCATGTTTAATCTTTCTGCAGATTTAATCTTGAAACCATATGGTCCACCTTCTGCATAACCGAAATAAAATTCAAACATTCAGAAACAGAAAGAAAAAACATCACGGGGAACCTGATTAACAAGTTCCAAGGAATCCTCATGAACATGCTTTCAATCTTAGTTTGTTCATCATCATGTATGTATTCATGGATGGCTTGGTGATTGCATAGATACAATAGGTGTTGTGCCATATGACCCGTTTTAGAGGTGCCAAATTTAAATCCCATTTATAAGAAAACAGGTCGATTAGGGTGTATTATAATGATGATGGGTCAAACGGGTAATGCAGAAGCTATAAGGGAAATGGGTTGGAAGGGCCGAAGTTCCCTAAAACTTGTTTACTACATTATAAATTGTCTTTTAAAACAAAAGCAGATTAAAAATCATATGATTACATTAACTGCTTTCAAAAGTAACAAAAAGGACAAAAATATTGATCCCACCCTGTTTCCACCCGCACTTGGAATTACATGCTTTGATCCGAACCCCCATTACCTACCCTCGATAAACTGACCATTGTTATAGATATTTTAGTTTGCTAAAGAACATGATGACCTGGAGGTAGTTTTACATGTGTTTGACTATTATTATCTAAAAGTCAATCATGACAAAATTGATAATTCTGGCAAACAAAGATCATTGCTGCCCATGTTTTTGGGTATCTAACATAGTTGTTAAAAGCCATCGCCTCCTGCGCCTAGGCCCAATTTCCTAGCAAGGCGAGGCAATTGCGCCTTAAGTCAAGACAATTGCCCTTTAATTCTCCGAGTGATGGTTCATACGCATATTCCAACGAGATTCCTACATTCTGGAGAGTTTCCGGCCAAATTCTCTAAATTCTGGCAAGATTCCAGCTAGATTTCTACTTTTATCTAACGGAAACTATTTTTCTACACTAATAAACTAGCATTTTATAACTTTTGGTACTAAATAGACGATATTAAATGTTATATGATAGCTTTAGTTTTATTTTATTTGAAGAATAGTATTAATTTTCTAATAGATAAATATATTTTAAGTTTTTTTTGCAGTACGCTTTTTTTTTCTCAGGCCCGCGCTTTTTTTGCGCCTTGCGCCTAGGCCCCAGGCGAGACCTATGCACCTTGAGTGCGCCTAACGCCTTTAATAACTAGACAAAATTGCAGAAAACAACCTTTATGTATACCCCAAACTGCACTTTATACCTTTCACTATGAAATCCGCCAAAACCAACCTTTACGTTCACGTTTTGTTACACATCACAACCTTTACACCAAACCTAGTTAAAAAAGTCAGTTAAGTTACCCCATGTGCGATGCATGTGAGGGCATATATGTCTTTTCCTTTGACCCCTTTTACAATGAATATTATATTTAAATCCTTTTATTTATTTCCTTCAACAAACCCCCACCTCTCTCTCTCTCTCCAGAATCTAAAGACCCCATCTCTCCTTCTTCCTTCTCCACCCACCACCACCACCCACCCTACACACATTACAGTCGCCGCCACTACACACCACCATTACTGGCACCCTATCCAATTTGCAACATGACTCTCATAGGTTGCTTTGGACCCCCATTACCATCTTTCATCGTTTGACTATGATTTTGACTATTTGTGCTACCCGAAAAACTCTGCCTCCAGCTACCAAACAAAGCAGCACTCCATGACCATCTTGATGAATTGTTTCTTAATCTACCTGAACTGAAGTCTTCTTCCCGTACAACCCGGAAAGGGGTTTCTAATACTTTCAAAATATGAGCCATTTGAGGGCGTTTGGCGGGCTTTGGGTTCAGGCAAGACTTAGCCACTATAGCTACGGCCCACACCTCATCCAACAAGTCTTCGTCTAAAACTAGAGATGGGTCAACGATCTTGGACACCATTTCTTTGTCATAGTTGTTGATGGAAGTCAAAGTTTGGTCAACCCATTCTTTTGTGGATGAATCTTCTGGATTGCTGATTCCAAGTTTACCCGTTACCAGCTCAAGTAAAACTTTTCCAAAACATTATACATCATATGCACATATAGGAGGCGCCGACCCTGTTTGTTCCAAAATATAATAAGACATGTAAGTCTTGATAATCTTTAGTTTTATTGTAGTGGCTAACAAGTTAGCGTGTTTACAAAAGTAAGTAGTCGATTCAGAGTTCCTGCACATTCATGAAGAAGAAGAAAACGGTATGAGTATGGTGTATGATAAATGATAGTGCTAATAATAATCATAAGAAAAAAGTGTAATAAGACAATATACTACAATATACTAGGCTGGTAAAAATTTCAAAATAAAGGTTAATTATAAATTTATAGTTACAAAAAACCAAAATATCTAGAATGGTAAATAAATAAATAAAAAGGTTTAAATATAATATTCATTGTAAAAGGGGTCAAAGGAAAAGACATATATGCCCTCACATGCATCGCACATCGGGTAACTTAACTGACTTTTTTGACTAGGTTTGGTGTAAAGGTTGTGATGTGTAACAAAACATGAACGTAAAGGTTGGTTTTGGCGGATTTCATAGTGAAAGGTATAAAGTGCAGTTTGGGGTATACATAAAGGTTGTTTTCTGCAATTTTGTCTAATAACTATGGTATCTAAAAGTCAATTTTTGACCCATTTACTCATGAATGGTTTGATTCGGGTATCTTTTGTTTCCAGTGGATCAAATCAACATATAAAAATAAATAGCTTCAAGGGAAATGGGTTGAACGAGTCACTGTATATGTATTATTGCATCACCCCCCCCCCCCCCCCCCCTAGTCGTAACTCGTAATAACCAAAACATGTATTTGTATCCTAATATCATAAACAATCTACTGATGTTAGTAACACGACTTACATGCTCGGTGTGCGGCAGATACTTCCCGTCAAAGGTGAGAACCACGCGATCCTTCCCGTCTACACCTTTCACTTTGTCCACAGAGCAGAAAAAGTCTATAGCTGACATTCTAACAAACAAATACAAGATTCAAATCAATTTGCAATGAACTTTGAACTAAATTCTAATCAGTATACTAAGCAAATGCTGTATCATAATTCACACTGGTAACTTACATGCCATCACCAAACTCTTCATTAATAATTTCCTTAATGCTTTCACCAAAGTGCATAACAGCTTCATTCAACCTTCACAAATAATCATTTCATCATCAATTTAGTATCAATTATGTCAACATTTTAACCAATTACAACTGATGAACTGATTTTCTCCATCATCAGATATTGTCATCAATCTAGTGCTGAAATCGCTAAAGAATTGAAACGAAAAACAAAACAATATTCATCAATAATATTTTATGTGTGTATTGAATGCTGAAAATCAGATCCAACTTAACATAATAATAGCAGCAGCAGCAGCAACAACAACAACAACAAAAATAATAATAAAATGTTAATAACTATCTTAATATTCAAACTAAACTAAAGAAACAATAACAACCAACAAACAAACTTAAAAATAAATAAAAAATCAAATAATAAACTATCTATACCTAATAAACAAGTATATTGGAGCCCCACTTGTTACAATTATATGAGTCCAACTTTATGTTTTCCAGCCTATTTTAGACCATGTGTTGTGATTTAACTAAAAAGCGCATAATGCCTCATCGTGTCACTGCCACATAGACAATGGGCTTTAACTATCACGTTGCGGTTTAACTAAAAAAAAAGTGAACGTTTGAAATGGGGTGGACACCATCTCACATATATATGGGCGTTAACTACCACGGCGCGATGTTCGGGGCGTTATACGCTTACGTGGAAGGGAGCATTAGCCCAGAATGCAGAGTCTTAGGGTATGTTTGGCATGGAGCTTTTAGAAGCTTCTAGCTTTAAGCTTTTAAGAAAAATCTCCTACTCAATAAAAAACCTTGTTTGGTTGAAGGAGCTTGAAGCTTTTAGATTAGGAGCTTGAAGCTTTTGGTTGAACGCTCCTGCTAGCAGCGTTTAGAAGGAGCTACAAGTTTTTAGGAAAAAAAATGACTATTTTAACCTCTAAAGATAATGAACTTTTTAGTTATGTTCATTTTGGTCATTTTATGTATTTTATTAAAAGCTCCAGCTACCCTGCCAAACAACTAAATATATCTAAAAAGCTACAATCATCGGCTACCGCTTTCAGCCACCAACCACCGTCTTCTAGCCACCAGCCACTTTTGCCAAACATACCCTTATTTTCACTCATCTTGTTTCACCACTTACTTTTCGGTTTCTTTTATTTGACTCGTAACTATTTAATATTTCCTGTTTATAACCTACTAACTTAACTATAATAATTATAATAAATAATAAACTAGGCTAACAGAAGAGGATAAGGATTTTGATAACTAGAGCTCAGAATACGAAATTATGGTTGAATTGATTATGTAACCTGTATACAGTAGGATCCTGTACGATTGACGGATCATACGATCTGAGTGGCGGTTCCATCATCTGCTGAATATGTGTATCGGTCAAGCCGGGCAGCGATGCCCGGAGTTTAGGGGCAGTGTCCGCCTTCAGTTGTGCTTGACGTCTCAACAGTTGAGCAACGTATACGTTGGTCAACCCTGTCTCCGATGCAATTTGACCGAATGTTTTGCCGGAATTTCGCTTCACCGACATTAACGAACTCACAACGTGAGCTTTTGACAGTGTTTCGGGTTCCATTTTTTATGGTTCGGAGTGTTTGACCCGGTTGTGTGTTATAGAGGAATTCGAATTGATACTGTTGTAGTGTAAGCCAGTGGATGGATGGTAAGTGTGGGCGGCTTCTTGAAATTGTGGCAAAGTCAAATTGATATTGTCTTGCAAGAGGATTTTAGTGGTGACTGAAATGAAACGACGTCGTTTTCGGAAGGGAGTTTGTTTTTATGATAAGTACAAACTTATGTGATCAAATAAATTAGACCTTGGCTATTCCACACGTGCACACACTTATCCACTAAATCGCAGCGCTTAGATGTAAAGTCAACAGATAAGGGCTGAACCTGTCAGATTTTGTCTGTTGACCTTGTATCATCGTTGCGCTTTGATCAAAGCATCGCGCATTGGTGGGTCTGTTTGTTTTGGGGTGAAAAAAGTGGGGTGTTGGTTTATTTTTTGATTGTATTTGGTTGTTTTTTTTTTTTTTTTTGAAAATTTGTAGATTTATGTTTTATTTTTATAAAACATATATAATTTAAAGTTGATTTATAATGGTCGTTTAACGTGGGTGTACCGGTTATAGTTGATTTATACAACAGTCATTTATAAGATGCGTTTCTTTATGCCATTGTTTTTTTATAAATGTTTACCGGTTTTATTTTGTTAAATTACACAAACATGTTTAATTAAAACACTATACAATAAGTTGCAAAAAAGATGTATAAAATAAACGCAAACAAACATCGTGTAAATAAACCATCAACTACATAAATATATATAATATATAATATCAGTGTGTACATAAAAATCAAAAGTACATTCCATAACTATTTAATATTTTCTTTATTCAACCTGTTTATAACCTACTAACTTAACTATAATTTATATTTATACTATATAATAAAAGAAACCAATGAAGGGACACATGTCGTTCATTGGAGCCATCTATTTTTTAGTTTTCTCATCTCTATCTCCTATTTACTTATAATTAATATTAATTAAAAGATAATTATAAAATAGAATTTAATATAAATTTAAACAATTCGTATAAGAGATAATATAGTCTTTTGAAATATTTATTAGATTTCAAAATTATTTATCTTGAAATTAACAAAAGAGATACACTCAATATCTATACTATATAATAAAAGAAACCACTTTAGGGACACTTGTCATCATATTAGGCCCTCTCTTATAGATAATTATTATTTTAGTTTAATTTATTCTAATTAATTATATATAACTCTCCTATTAAATATTATTTAGTTTAATAACTTATGGATAATTAGTATTTATTTTAATCTCCTTCTTATTTATAATATTATTTATTTGAAATAATTAGAGTTAATTATTGTTTTTGTCCCTGTGGTTTGTCAAAAATCACTATTTCAGTCAATTAGTTTAAAAACTGCGATTTTAGTCCCTATGGTTTCACTTTCGTAACTATTTCAGTCCACCTCGTAACTATTTCAGTCCCTGTATTTAACAGAGTAATGGATTGAAATTGTTACGAAAGTGAAACCACAGGGACAGAAATGGTTACGAAAGTGAAACCACAGGGACTGAAATCGCAATTTTTAAACTAAAGGACTGAAATAGTGATTTTTTACAAACCACAGGGACGAAAACAGTAATTAACTCAATTAATTATTACTTTTATATTTATCTATTTATTTCAAACTTAGTTATCTAATTTGATCTTAACTATATATTTGAACGTTTTGTTTAGTTTGGTATCAAATAGATTTTATGAAACTTGAAATAAAATTAACTAATATTATTTATCATTTATATATTTACGGAGTTTTAAATAAAGGTTTACATTTATTGAGACTTCGTTAACAAATTTTGCAACAACAGAATAGTCTATTTTTATCACGAAAACCAAACTTTGTATTAATATATTAAATATTTTTTTTCACTGTACAAAATTACATTTACTCGACCCATCTAATACATGAAGATTTTTAAGATATAACTTTTTATTATTTGATATATAAAATTAGATTTATTCAATTCGTATAATACACGGGGTTTTTTAAGTATATATATTTTTTATTATTTAGTACAGAAAATTACATTTATTCAAACCGTGTAATACACATTTTTTAAAGATGTAATTTTTTTATTATATGGTATATAAAATCACATTTATTCAACCTGTGTAATAAATTGGGTTTTTTAAAGATGTATTATTTTATTATTTCATAAAAAATATTACATTTATTCAACCCATGTAATACACGTGGTTTTAAAGATATTACTTATTTTTATTTGGTATATAAAATTACATTTATTCAACCCGTACAATATGGTTTTATAGATATAACTTTTTATTATTTAATAGATAAATTATATTTATTCAACCCGTGCAATAAAGAATGTTTTTTAAGATATATTGTTTTATTATTTAGTATATAAAATTTATTTATTCAACCCGTGTAATACACGGGGTTATAACCTAGTAAATTAATATAATGTAAAGAGTTAAATGTCATTTTACTCCCTGTGATTTGAGCCATTTTGTCAGTTTAGTCTAAAGGTTTTATAATACACATGGTTTATAAAGATATAACAATATATAATTTTTTATTGATTGGTATATAAAATTACATGTGCTCAACCCATACAATACATGAGGTTCTTAAAAATATAACTCTTTTCATTATTTAATATATAAAATTAAATTTACTTAACCCATACAATACACGAGATTCTTAAAGATATAATTTTTTTATTATTTAATTTATAAAATTAAATTTATTCAACCCATGTAATAAACGAGATTTTTAAAGATATATTGTTTTATTATTTGGTATATAAAATTACATTTATTCAACCCGTGTAATAAACAAGATTTTTAAAGATGTTTTTTTATTATTTGGTATATAAAATTACATATATTCAACCCGTGTATTACACGGGGTTATAACCTAGTTATAATAAATAATAAACTAGGCTAACAGAGGATAAGTCATAAGGATTTTGATAACTAGACCCATGGTTGTAAAACAAGGTTTCCAAGGCCGAGTACTCCTCGAGTAGTCGCTACAAGGTAGGCTGCCGAGGCGACTTTCTTCGACTCCGCCTAATTACTCAGAGTCGGTCAAACGCGGTCAACCTCGGCCAGAATTGGATCTAGTAGGTCAACTCGGGCCTAGTTTGACTTAAATAATAATAAAACATAATTTCTATGCCTATCATATTAAAGAATGAATATCATTATCACGTATTTTGTTATAAATATTAGTAAATTTATGTTATTTGACATATATTTAATCTCCAAAAAGTAATTTCTTTGTAATTTTACATGTCCGAGTACTCCCCGAGTACTCTCCGCCTAGACCGAGTACTCTCAACTCCCCAGTCTACCGACTAGGGAGCGCCTAGCGACTTTTGTAACCATGTCTAGACCTCAGAATACCAAAGGCTTTGGTTATCCACACATCCTCCCATTTTATTTGCACATTCCTAAAACCCTACAGGAATCGTATAGGTCAATACGGTTCCTCTGGGTCTAAGCGTATTAAGATATACGCTTCCTATATGTGTACTTGGAAGTACAAACTTTTCAGATGGTGGTCAGCCAATGATTAGAGGACCAGGAGAATCATATAGGGTCATGCGCTCTCTCGAGGAATTTTTTTCCAGAGACCAGAAGAATCATATAGGCTATACATTCCTGGAGGATTTTTTTTTTTTCAAAAGCAACATATGGTTCTTAGTATCTTTTTGAATTTTTTTTTTAAATTAATTAAGTTGGGTTTTTTTTTTGTTATAAAATGATGTTGGTTTTTTTTGTTATAAATTTTATAAAAGACGTAAATTAAGCAATCCAAACAAACTAAACATATTCATACATTATAACTTATCAAAACAAACATATCTAAATTAAACAAATATAAATATTGAAAATTAAATTCAACTGTTCGTACAGTACTGCATCATCTAAAAAATAACATAAACCACTATCCTCATCAATCCTCTTCAGACTCAGCGAGCTCCTCCTCCGTAAAGTTCGGGTCACGCCTAGTAGAGGGTGACAGGTTGTGCCTCGTATAGGACGTGCCTGGAGCCTATAAAAAATTTAAACAAAATTACATAACATTAAAATTGTTCGTAGATAATGAAATAAAAACAAAATAACATACTTGCATGGAAAGGTCCGACAGAGGAAAGAGCGACATGGTCTAGCCGAACTGAGGAAAATGCAACATAGAAAGGTCGGACTGAGTATAGGACGGGTCGTAAGCCTATAAGAATTTAAATAAAATATCCATTACATAACACTAAATTGCTCGTATATGAATGAAATAAAAATAAGATAATATACCTGCATGGACGGGATGGGCTGGGTAAAGGATGACATGGACGGGTCGGGCTGCTACGTAAAGAACGGGCCCCGGTCCGGATAAACTCGTGGTGGTGGACGGGGTGGAACCGATATACCCATATACTTATACAGTTCACCCATGCTAGTCATCAGCCACCCCATGTCATCATGCAACTGGTCCATCTGGCGACCGTGAGATGTCATCTCCTAACCATGCAGTGTTAGAAGCCACATCTGCTCATCCTGGTTACGCAAAATCCTATCGAGAAGAGGTTTGGTTAACCGAGGCAACCTAAACGCACGATAAGCTCTCTATGGATGTTGATGGTCCCCCTGTTCATGTTGAGGCGGGACCTCAACATCATCCTGCACACCCTCCTGCTCAGCCATCTGAGGCATCTGAACCTACTCGACCTCCAAACGTGGGTGATGTACCAACGGCTGCCATGCCCAATCCTGACGGTTCGCCCCTGCAAGTTAAGGGAAGGGGCCTTAAAGCCTCCTGTCTGACGTGGACATGACATGACACTGACGTGACGTGATAAAACCCCTAGAGGCTTTATTTCACATCCTTTGGCCTTAAAGTTATTCTCTCCTAATATAAATTTATATATTCCACATTGACAATTATAAAAGTTTCATTCCTTTTTTTTTTTGTAAGCATTAAGTTTCATTCCCTTTTTTGTCAGCATTACTAGTCTACGAAAATCGTCTCAATATGACATAATCAGTGGCGGACCCAATAATTTTTTTATGGGGTGCGGAACATTTTTAAAAATTTTAGGCCCCTAGGTATATAAGTAAAAAAATCGGTTCGTATCGGGTCGGTTCGGGTCGTGTCGGGTCGGGTCATGTAAAACAAAAGAAATCGCGCCATATCGTCCCTACTCATGGTTCCTATCACAAAACAAATTGATCCATAAGTTCATCGCTCCATAACATAATGTTTCAATTTTTATTTTCAACCCTCGAAATCGTGTGTAATCACCATAAAAATCATCTAAACAACATAATCACCCTAAAAACCATCTAAACAACCATAAACAACGTCAAAACACATGAAATTTCAAACCTATTAGAGAATTTTGTTACCCTTTGGTGTCGGCCGACGGTGGTTCGCGGCTGCTGATGACGTGCTGTTGTGTTCGATGATCGCTGGCAGGAGACGACCCAAGAGAGGGAGGGCGGGAGGAATTCTAAGGGACTATTGGGCTTATTTTAATTATTATAGTTTGAACTTAGGTTGAATTTGGTTAATGGGCTAGTAATTAGTGGGCTAATTATGTTTAATGAAATAGTGGGTTAAGGTATTGGGTATTTGGGTTAAGTTGGGTAGTATAAGTTTATATAATTTAGGTAGTTTTTTTTTAATTAGAGTTTACTAAAAAAATTTAAAATATAAATCCATAACATTTTTTACATAAGGTGTGTGGACGAAAAATTCCAAGTGGTGCGAATGAAAAAATTCAAGGGGTGCGGACAAAAAAATCCAAGGGGTGCGGACGAGATTTTCAACGGAAAATAGCACTAATTTTTTTTTCCCGATGGTGCACCCGCCCACCTTGGGCTAGGGGTAAGTCCGCCCTTGGACATAATAGTACTAGAAATTATGTATCTTTCTATTCTTTTGTTACAGTTTGAATACGAGATTGATGTTGTTAGGCCATGCGTAGTCATAACGCCCCTTTGTGGGCGTTATGCGACACGTGGCGTGACACGTCAGCAAGGGGCTTTATGGGGCGTTATGCAATTTGAGGCCGTAGTCATAACGCCCCCGCCTAATCATTACTCACTGAAATTCCGGCTTCTTCTCCGGCCTTCTTCTCCGGCCAAACGCACTAAAAGTCCGGTTATGGGACACAAACACAAAAACAGAGCATTTTATCTATGAGGGGAAAACCAGAAAAAAAAAATGCAGGGACCAAGTTCTCCGGCAACAGTCTTCTTCTCCGGCAACCAAGTTCACCGGAAAAAATGGTGATGATGCAGGGACCAAAGTGTAAAATGCAGGGACCAAAGTGTAAATTCCGGCTTGTTGTCTGGCCTTCTTCTCCGGCTTCAGGTCTTCTTCTCCGGCCTTCTTCTCCGGCTTCAGGTCATCTTCTCCGGCTGAAATTCCGGCTTGTTCTCGGTCTTCAGGTCCGATTTGCGTTATCCAAGGTTTGAAAAGCACCCCCATGGCGCCGCGATAAATCTCGCGCCTCCCCCAAATTTTTGAAACATGGCGCCGATGGTTTTGGTGTTCCCGGCGTTTTTGGGGCGCTATGCATGCTTTGGGCGGTATATGAAGCCCCACGACGTATGCTCTTAGGAAAAAATAATCGTTTCATTTACTTAACGTGTCGTCATTTTACCATGAAAATTCAAATTTTGTAGTCAACTTTCTTCTAAAGAAAATGTTTTTATTGTGTATACAAAAAATTGAATACATCATGGTTTTTATTCATTAACTGTAATATTTCTGCTTTATCACTAGTGTTTCGCACTTTTGCTGGAACATTTTTTTTTACTAAGGGGATATTTGGCCTAGCTTTTCTAACAAATCTTATAGTTTTTTTTTTTTTTTTTTTTACGAAATAAGCTTAACTTGGTGTTTGGTTTAGCTTTTTAAGCTTATGCTTATTAGCTTATATAAACTAATTTGAAGAAACTTATTTGAAGATGATTTTTTAGCTTATTTGAATAAACTTATTTATGTAAGGGTGTAAGTTATTCATTTGCCCTCAAATGGTGGTGGATTAATAATTATTGAAGCAACTTATTATTGTAACAAATTAAAGAATTGTCAATTTATTAACAACTTATTAAGACACATAATTAATAAGAGGCAAATGGTGGATAATTAATAAGAGGCAACTTATTACTGTAACAATTTAACAACTTATTGACGCATAATTAATAAGAGGCAAATGGTGGATTTTCGGAGAAGAGGCAAGTTTTTTTTTAACCGCAAATTTGGATCACAACCCCCTTGTGGGAATCGAACCCAGGACCTATTGGTCCCAAAGTCTTATCCCACCCCAAAATGCCACTAGGCTATGATTTAATAAGTTAGTGGATACAAATTAAGGGTCAAGTTATTCTACAAAGGCTTCTTATTGTAAGAAGTGTAAGAAGGATTTATAGAGTGACAAGTGTCCAATAACCTAAAACTAAACCCACTACATCACCACCAAAAACCTAAACACCCACCCCCCCCCCCCCCCACCCAAAAACCTAAACCCCCCACCCCCCCACCCAAAAACCTAAACCCCCCACCCCCCCCCCACCCCACCCCACCCCCACCCCCACCCCCCCCCCGCAAAAAAAACAAAAAAAAACTATACCTCACCAAAAAAACCCTCAAAAAACCTAACCCCCCCCCCCCCCCAACCTCCACCCCCCAAAAACCTAAAAAAAACCTAACCCCCCCCCCCCCCCCCCACCCCCCAAAAACCTAAAAAAACCTAACCCCCCCATCCCCCCACCCCCCAAAAACCTAAAAAAAAATATAAAAAAAACTAAACACCCACCCCCACCCCCACCCCCACCACCACCCAAAAACCTAAACCCCCACCCCCCACCCCCTCGGCAAAAAAAAAAAAAAAAAAAAAAAAAAAAAAAAAATTTTTTTTTTTTTTTTTTTTTTTTTTTTTTTGGGGTGGGTGATGTGGGGGGTAGGGGGGGGGGTGGGGGGGTTGGTGGTGGTTGATGTTTAAGTTTTTTTTTTTTTTTTTTTTTTTTTTTTTTTTAGTGGGTTTTTTTGTGTAGTGGGTTTTTTTAGGTTATTGGACACTTGTCACTCTATAAATCCTTCTTACACTTCTTACAATTAGGATCCTTTGTATTTGATCCTAATCCTACAAATTAATACGTTGGTGGAAGATCAACTATTAATTAAATATTCATCTATATTTTTTGGTCCCTATTTAATAAGTTGGTGGAAGAGGCAAGACGTTGTTGGTGGATTAATAATACACATAAGGGCTTTAATGCATATACACTGTAACAAGCCAACTTCTCCAAGAAGCCATTCTCGTAAAAACTGCAAAAGGTTGAAGCAAATATGTATTCATTTTCTCGTCAAAATTGCAAAGGTATTAGTGGAGAGTTATTCTAAGCCATATGGCATTGATAGTCGAGGGTCTAGTGACATTAATGAAATAAATGAAGACATTACACAACGTAGAATAGATGATTTATACATGAGTGCAGTTAGAGATATGATTGTAAAAGATTTAAACATTTAATGAACATTTAACACTTGAAATTTTATGCAAAAAACTTAAACATTGAAATTCGTTTTAGAGCTTGAAAAACATTTAGCCACCCCGAATGTACGTCATTGTGTGTTGTGAAGTTTAGTATACACGTATACATTTTTTAAAAACTTTGGTTATATTTCCAAAATTACTACGTAAAAAACAAAAAAAAAAAGTATAAATTGTAATTTTGTAGATAGAACTCTATGATTTAACACATAAAAAGGGATACGAAGATCTAGCTTTACAACATGTGTATCTATCGTGTTTGTCGCACAAAAAAGTGCCAAACAATGGATGTTGTTGCGTTTTTCTCTCAAATTGTCTCTTTTTCAGTTTTTGTTATATGTAAAAAGTATGTTGGACATACTCTTCTTTTCTTTGTCTCTTCCGTCGAAATTCATTTCGGCCTTTCGACGGAATCAGACAACCCCGCCCTCTTCACCCGGTCCCACCCTAGCACCCACCATGGTGCTATTAAACCGCCGTGAATACTTCCAAGATCCCACCAACCACATATGCGTCCCCTCTCCTCCAGCCCCTCGGCCCGTTTCTCTTGGCCCTCGGCCAGTTTCTCTTGGTGCCGCCAATGATCTCTCGTTCCCTTTCGGCAACATTGATGGTCTTCATCCGGATGACCTTCGCACAACCGCTTATGAAATATTCTTTACGTCTTGCCGGTCCTCCCAAGGTTTTGGAGGTCGTACCGGCATTACAGTTTACCCGTTTGAAAGTCGGGATCATAGGTCTAGCTCCCCCGGGTCGCCTGGATCACCACGTTCACCCCGTTCCCCTTGTAATGGGGTGACAAGCCGAATAAAGAAGACGCTCGGGTTAAAGATGTTTAATCGGACCCCTACTACGCGAAGGAGCTACTCTTGCGGGTCGACCCCATTTTCTCCTAGTGGATACAATAATAGTCCTAGGAGTCCGAGAGGATCGTTCTCGACTTTACCATCTCGTAGCACTATAAGACGTCCATTGACATCCGCCGAGCTCATGCGACAACAAATGAAGGTGTCCGAGGATAGCGACAACCGTATACGAAAGACACTCATGAGAACCCTCGTTGGCCAAGTAACTCTTTTTAACAGCTAACACACACACACCCCTCTAATCCTAATCCTAAATTTATAAAAACTAAGATGTTTCTTTTTGTATAAAAAATAAACAGATGGGTCGTCGCGCGAATACGATAATCTTGCCATTAGAGCTCCTCCGTCACCTTAAGGCAGCAGAATTCGACGATGTAGACGAGTATCGAGCGTGGCAGAAACGCCAACTCAAGACCCTCGAAGCCGGACTCCTAAACCACCCTTCCATTCCCTTAGAGAAAGCCAACACTTTCGCAAAGTGCCTTCGGGACATCATTAATAGTAGCGATGTCAAGCCAATCGACACGACCAAGAACTCGGAAACCATGAAAACAATATGTAACTGTGTGGTTTCTTTATCGTGGAGAAGCCCGAATGGAGCCCCGACCGATGTTTGCCATTGGGCCGATGGCTACCCGCTCAACATAAACCTCTATCTCCCGCTCCTACGGTCCATTTTCGACTTAAAAGAAGAAACTTGTGTTCTCGATGAGGTTGACGAGCTTTTAGAGCTGATGAAGAAAACATGGCCTACGTTAGGTATCACAAGACCGATACACAACTTGTGTTTCACATGGGTACTTTTCCAACAATATGTTATGACTGGTAAGTAACCGAAAACAGAAACTACTCACATTTGGGGTTATGATCTCATTGGAAAATTATGACAGGACAAGTGGAGAACGATTTGCTTCGTGCCTCGCTGACAATGCTAACCGAGGTCGCGAATGATGCCAAGAAATTCGACCGAGATCCGATATATGTAAACATGTTGTCCGCAATGTTAAGTTCCATGATCAAATGGTCGGATAACCGCTTGCTTGATTACCATGAAAGTTTTAATAGATGGACAGTTGACCTGATGGAGAACATTCTCCCTCTAGCTTTCTCTGCCGCCAAGATCTTGGAAGAATCTGGCATCGACAAGTACGAGGATGTTTCCGATCCCTCAGGGAACAAGGTTGATCGTTATATCCGATCCTCTTTAAGGAATGCCTTTGCAAAGGTAAACCAAATTCGACCTGTCATATAGTTGGTTTGATGGTTTACATTCCAACATGTTTTAGATTACAAAGGTGTCAACTTATGAACCGATACGATCTTAACACGAAATTTGCTAGCTTGGGTTTAGTCTAAAAGTGTTTGGGTCAGTTTCAAGTCAAACCCATGCATGAACACATTCAGCCAAAGGGGTTGTGTTCATGTCAACCCAAGGGGTTTGTGGGTTGACCATTTTGACCTATTTATCTTTTATATTTTTTAAATGTGTTTTATGTAACAAATTAAACTATTTAGGTGCTTCTTATTCCAAAATCTGAATGTTCAAATATATATTTTCATAATTTAAACATAACTACTTAAAAAAGTAAGACAAAATATGTAAATTTGTATTAATATTCAAAACAGAAAAGTTAACTAAAAGATTTGGCGTTGCTGTCGGGTTCAACCACCAACACGACCCGTTTAGCATCACTACCTCTATACTGTCTATACTGCGGTGTTATTTACTAATGTGGTACAATGTGTGAAACAGATGGTTGATAACATTAGCACGATACATGGATCGATGAAGTTACGAGAAGAGAGCGGAAAACTAATCCAACTGGCTAAAGGAACGGAGGAATTAGCGCTTCGAGAGAAGGGAATGTTTAGCCCGGTGTTAAAAAAGTGGCACCTGTTCTCAGCCGGAGTTGCAGCCGTGACACTGCACACATGCTATGGAAGCTTGTTGAGACAATTTTTAGCAGCTAACTCCATGATTTCAAACGAGACCGTTGTACTTCTTCAAAGGGCAGATAAGCTTGAAAAGTTTTTGATTAATATAGTGGTTGAAGACTCGATAGAATGTGAAGACGGAGGTAGAACCGTCGTGAGGGAGATGGTTCCTTACGACGTTGATTCGGTCGTGTTGAGATATTTGAGACAATGGATTCAAGATTGCTTGAAAAGAGTCAAAGATGTTGTTGAGACAGCCAAAGAAACAGAGGTATGTAACTACAGAATAAATAAGCGCGTAAATTGTCCGCCAACTGTTAGATTAGCTGCTGCATATTGTGTCAACCTTACCTGTTAAGACACGAACACGATAAGACACGAACCCGAAACAGGTAAACACGAACACGACACGAAATCTTATCGTGTCAGATTTTGCAAACATGAGCACGAATCTGGTAATAAACAGGTTACACGAAATGACCTGTTAAGACACAAAAAAATTACCAACGTATCATACGACATGTTAAGACACGAACACCACCTGTTATTAAATATATAAACTTTACTTCCAGGTATTTTTTTTTTAAATTTAAAATTAGGACCCCACAGATTTTTTATTTAAAATTATAAACGTGTCATTAACGGGTCTTAACAGGTTGTCAAGTATTTAACCTGTTAAGACACGACATTAAACAGGTCTTAACGTGTCGACCTGTTATAGACCGTGTAGGTTTGTGTCGTGTTATCGTGGTCGTGTAGAAATTGCCAGACTAAGCTGCGTATCGAAATTGGACAAAGTTAGCCCTTGCCCATTTTGACGGGTATCAGGAATGACCCATTTGACGCCATTTGACCAATTACCCGACCCGTTGTCTTGCATACTCTAGAAGTAACGAAATATGTTACCATGGACGGTTTTGATCGTTTCTTTCTTTGTGTATAGACATGGAACCCAAAGTCAAAAAGTGTACCGTATGCACAATCAACAATGGAGCTAATGAAACAAACCAAAGAAGCTGTCGAATCTTTCTTCGACATCCCCATTGGAGTTTCAGAAGATCTGGTCCGTGAATTCGCAGACGCGATTGAACATATTCTACAAGATTATATAGCATTTGTTGCATCATGCGGTAAGAACACGAATCTATCATCGTAAGGACCAATTCAATCAAACGTTTTATTCACATTCTTTTTCATGATTCAGGTTCGAAAGAGAGCTATATTCCTACACTCCCACCTCTAACCCGATGCGGTCAGGGCTCAAAGTTCACCAAACTATGGCGAATAGCTGCACCGTGCGGTTTGAACCTAAACGAAACTGGGTACGAGGAAAGCAACTACTCGAGACCGTCAACTAGCCGTGGAACGCAACGCCTCTACATCCGACTCAACTCACTGCAATACATCCTTTCCCAACTCAATTTAATCGACAAAAACCTCGCGTTCTCCCCTAAAATTGTAGCATCATCTCCACGATATCGATTCGGTGGCAACCGCAAATCGGTGGGGGGATCACACTTCGATCAAACCCGATCCACGATTCAATGGGCCACCAAACACGTGTCTGAAATTGCAGCTTACAAGCTGATATACCTCGACTCGAACTCGGTCTTCTATGGAAGTTTATACACAGGAGACGTCGAAACTTCACGCATTACGCCTGCTTTGAAGATCATGAAGCATAATTTGACTCTGTTAACCGCGATCGTGACAGAACGAGCTCAGCCGTTAGCAATGAAAGAGTTGATGAAGGCTACATTCGATGTATACCTCAGAATTCTACTAGCAGGAGGAACCTCGAGGGATTTTACAAGATACGATCATAGATTAATCGAAGAGGACTTGATGAATTTGAAGAAGCTGTTTTCGACGTGCGGAGAAGGGTTTATCGTGGAGGATGTGGTAGACCGCGAGGTGGAGGCGTTGGAAGGAGTGGTGGCGTTGATGGGGAAGCCAACGGAGCAACTGGTGGATGAGTTTAGCGCCTTGGTTTGTGACGGGAACGGCGTCGGATTGATGGGGGGCTTAAGACGAAAGCTTCCGATGCCGCCAACGACTGGAAAATGGAGCAGCACGGATCCCAACACGATCTTGAGGGTCTTGTGCCATAGAAACGAAGGTGCGGCAAATTTGTTCCTGAAGAAAAATTTTCAACTACCAAAAAGGAAGTAAATGGCTAACATTGAGGTGGGATTTCATTAGAGGGCTTTTATAATGATCTATGATGCTTGTGGTGTGAAGGGGGTTATTCATTTGTTCTTGAGCTAATATTCAATCAAAAAAGTTCTTGCTAATAAACAATTTTAGCAAGAAGCGGTGCGGTTCTGGTGATCACAGTTTGGCTCGGTCGGTTTCGACGAAAATTCTGAGACAAACTGCCGAGACTATAGTTTCGAAAAAAGGTAGACCAGACTTGTTGGGTTGGTTGGGTCGGCTGGACCGGCCAAGCCAGCCAAAATGTACAGTTTGATAGTTTGAGCCGCTGTAAAAAGAAGTTAGATAGGTCATTTGTACAAAAAAAATTATAAAAAAATGGTTCTTATATATTATATGCGTGCATAACTTCATATTTCGAAAACGAAAAAAAAATAGTAATAAATAATAAAGGTAAATGGCAGGTTCAGTTTGCATGGCCGGTTCCAAGTTCTGAACCGTGAACCAATTTGTTAAAATCAGTTTTTTCAAAACCGCGAATCAAAATGCATAATTCTTAAACCAGCCAAACCGGCTGATTTGCTTTGGTTTAGACAATTATGGTGGTTTCAACGATTTATGTAGACCTCGGGTTCTCTTTCTGGTTTTGATTCCGGACGAAACTAAACCAAGAACCAATTTCTCAAAACCAAAACTGCGAACCAAGACAAGAACTGGTTAAAGATCTCCTACGTCTTCAACAATCTCTTAAAACCCCGAAACATATGAAGATCCACTAGACCACTAATAACAAGCTTAAGAAAATTAAAACTAGAAGCTATAACTACAAAATGATCAAAACCAAGCAATGTCAATGGCATATTCAAATTCCAAGTCAAAAGGACAATATGTTTTCTCCATATTATATATAGTAATATGGTATAGCAACAATAATGTTTCATGACATGATCAAGAACTCTTTGATTTGACACGATATTAAGAAGATTAGCCTAATGGTATTACCAGCCAAAAGCCGGATGCGTGTAAGATCTACATTATGTTACATATGCAAGAATCCTCATCTTCGTCTTCAGAATCACTTACATCACTGCACCCCAAACAAAAAAAAAAAATCATATAACACATGATTCGCATCAAGAACATAAAGTCAATGTTTTTATCCAAGATTTTCAATCAAAACATAACATCAATCTTAACAAATCCAAGATTTAACAAACCCAACAAAACAAGATCAAAGTAAGCAAAGTAAGCACATTCGGATTAGAACGAAGAACATAATAAACACATAACCGAATTCAGCAGTTATAAAAACAATAACACTTACAAATTAATGCACAAATTGAACAAAAATGAAATTTTACCTTGGTTGATATTCCAAAACTTCAGCAAGTTTATATCCATTCCTATCATTCCACTGCACTTTTCTGTGCTTATTCCCCGATTTCTTCTTCGATAACCCGCCTTTGTTAGGCAACAGCAGTTTCTTTGACTCATCGTCTTCATCTTCCACTTTCTCCCCACCCTTTTCTTGATTCCCATTCTCTATAAGCTTTGATTCCACCCCAGATTCATCCATTTACACATAAACAACACCAAATTCAACTCCAAAAGCTCAAAATCATCACAAATCTCTTCAAACCCACTTGCCCAAAACAAGATTTGAGGAGTACAACTTGATTATGTTACACGATTGATGATCACCCAAAAAGTCAACGTCAATTTATCAAGAAACCCGTGACTATCCGAATCAAATTGTGCACCAAGACTTCAAGATCAAGAAAGTCTAACAAATGTCAACCAAAGCAACAATTTTTAGCAATCTTATGCAAACCCCAGAAGGGATTCACCAAGATTTCAGAAAAGAATTGTGGGTTTACAAACAAATTTAACAAAAAACAAAGCTGAATCAAGAATTGGACTTTCT
Organism: Helianthus tuberosus; assembly: GCA_030545235.1. Lineage (NCBI taxonomy): Eukaryota > Viridiplantae > Streptophyta > Magnoliopsida > Asterales > Asteraceae > Helianthus > Helianthus tuberosus. Next base: position 56,391,834 of record CM060354.1, on the reverse strand, counting down.
TGAAAATTAGGGTTTGAGAGAATAATATTCAGAAACCCTAGAAATTAGAGTGTATGGATTTGGGGGAAAAGAGAGTAGGTTTAGTTGAAGTTTGATCTCCATTAAAATCCATTCAATTATCAAAAAAAAAATGTATATTAAATATGGAATTATGATTGTTTATTATAACAAATTATAAATAATAAATAAATAAATAAATAAATAATATGGCAGTAAAGCAAGAGGGATAGAGCAATGGGTCCACAGGATGAGTAATCAATGGCTGATAATGATATTGGTGAGAATAAGAAGCGTCCAGGTCGTTAATCTCGTTATCATTGTTTGTCCCGCCATTGTGTTTTGTTGGGTTTGTGGGACCTTGTTCTGTTCCATTTGCTAAACGATATTAGGAGGAACCAGATATGATTTGGTCTGTGATAAAGTATGTTAAAACTCTTTGTTTCAACTCAATGGAGTTTTTTTAATGTCAATTTGGTTGTTTGATTGTTTGATAAATCCAAATGAGAGATCTTTAGTTTATGTAAAAGGTGATCTAAATAATTAGTAAGGTTATGATTGTAAGAATTGTTAATTGGGTTAGGTTAGGTTGTTCGAATGGTAGTTTGCTTTTTAGGCCATACGGAGTGGGAGCAAACCCACTCGGCAAAGTGCCTTTGCCGCACGGCAACACCGCCGTCTGTGGGTTTTGCCGCTCAGTGAAGGAAAGGAAGCGGAGACAGGTTGCCGATGCGCGTAGGAGAGGGAGAGAGGGGGTGTGTGGGGTGGGTCCATGTCATCTCAACCAATCACACATTTTTTTAAGTAGTTTACCAATTCATGAAGTGTCTAACCATTGCCAACACTTTTGAGGATAGTTTACCATTTGGACATGGCACACTCTCATTGGTTGATTTTGAAGTTTACTACTTTCAAGTGTCTAACCACTCCCTACACCCTTAGAGTGTTTTAAGATGATATATGTATTTATTTTAATATCGTTATGTGACAGAATTTTAAATTTTGTTCGGTTATGGTAATGGTATATTTGGAAAAAAGGAAAAAAAAAAAAGAAATGATCATCGTCGACTTTTCGTCTATGTATCCACTACAACCTCACCCTCACAACAACTCTAGTTTTACCTAGACCATTGAGGCATTGAGTCCATTGACCCCCCAAACCCCCTCGCTTTGATATTTAGTTTTGTGCCTTTTTGTTGGTTTGTGTGTCTGATTTCGACAACAATGCAAGGAAAGAAGAAGACGATAGATGTGGAGGATGGCGAGTGGAAAGGAAGGTGTGAGATGGTTGTGGTGAGGGTGGGAGTGCCAATGCAAGGTATGATAAAGGGCGGCTACAAGTAGTTCTTGGAGGATGGAGTGGATGATTGATTTTTTATTTTGTCGTTTGTTTTGTATTTGCTTTGATTTTCTTTTTTTCTTTTTGTTAACATGTTATCATAAAAATAACAAGCCATGTGAACACCTTATGTATGTCACCATCAATTATCATTATTAAAATAATCAGATAAAAAAGAATTAGAGTAAACTGCAACTTTACCCTTTAGGGTTTAGGGTGATTGACACCCTTACCCCCCCCCCCCCCCCCCTACGAAATAATTGCAATTTTACCCACCAACGTTTGCTGTTATGTCGCAACCTTACCCCCCGGCTTCAAATTTGTTGACTGGTCTGTTGACTATAACTTGAAATGACTATAATGCCCTTTCATATTACACCCTGTGTTTTGTTCACTCTGTGATATTACCCCTGCCACCACTGCCACCGCCATTCACCACCACAACCACCACTGCCACCTCCAGTTGTCTACACAACCATGATCTCGACTCAGAATCAAAACGTCTACCAATTACAATCGATACCCATTTAACAATCTCACATCAAACCCAAAAGAAACTCCCATATCTGACTAAATTCAACCTTAATTGAATTTCCTAACCCCTCACTGTACTCAAACACTTGTTTCACTAATCAACTCAATAACCAAAAAACAGTCTTGAGAATTTCAATCAAACAATCATAATTTCCTGTATCAGACAATGAAATATTCAACTTACATACCTGATTTCACTTGGAACTGAAAAAGATGAAGAATTTATGAAGCTTTTTGTTGTTAATCAGCAATAACTAATGGCCAATTTGTGGCGAAGAACTAAATGGCCGACCAGAGGTGATAAAAGAGGGTAATCGGAGGTCGGTCGGAATGAAGATGGAGGTGGGAGATGGTAAATCGGAGGTCAATGGTGGTGGGTATACGTCAGCCGTCGCCGGTGGGCCAGGTGACGGAGGTTAATGGCGGAGGTCCTGGGAGACGGTGGTGATTACAACGGCCGGAGATGAGTAAAAGGTGGGTATTGGCGATAATTAGGGTTGTTGAAGGTAGAAGTAAGGTTTGTGGTGGTTGGTGGTCGTTTGAAGGTGAAGAAAGTGATGGTCTCCGTGGTGGATAGGCAGTGTATAGATGCAAGTGATGACGGTGAGTAGATGGTGGTGGTTATGGGTAATCGATGGGGGCAGGTTAAGGGTAGATGGTGGTTGATGAAAGGAATGAGGATGAAAGTGGGGTCAAGGTGGTCGCCGGCCGTGAGTAGCAGAGATCAAAATGGTTGATGGTGGTAATTTTGACAGTTTGATTTGTTCACCGGAGAAGAAAAGGGAATAAGAGATAAGGTTTCTAAATGTAATGGGAGTGTAAATAATTTTGACTTTTTAACCAGTTTGTGGACAACTGGAGGTGGCAGTGGTGGCTGTGGTGGTGAATGGCGGTGGCAGTGGTGGCAGGGGGTAATATCACAGAGTAAACAAAACACAGGAGGTAATATGAAAGGGCATTATAGTCATTTCAAGTTATAGTCAACAGATTAGTCAACAAATTTGAAGCCTGGAGGTAAGGTTGTGACATAACAGCAAACGTTGGGGGGTAAAATTGCAATTATTTCGTTAGGGGGGTAAGGGTGCGGGTGCCAATCACCCTAAACCCCAGGGGGTAAAATTGCAGTTTACTCAAAGAATTATATGTATCATAATAATACGTAAAATCATAGTGTATTACAAACGTGTTCATTATTCAAATTAGATTTGAAAGAACTGAAACCCAAACTAAACTGAATTTATAATTACGAGTTCGATTTCGGTTTCGGTTTCCAAGTTTTCAAATCGGGTAGCCTCTGAATTGAATCCAACATTTGAATCGAATATGAATAGTTTTCAAATCGATCGAATTGTGTGTCTATATATATTTGTATAAATAAATACATTTGATTTTTATTATTTATTATACATATTAGTTATTTTATATTTTTTATCTATTGTTCTTATTCGAATCGGCTTGAATTTGAACTTAATTTTAACTAGGGAGGTTCTCCCGCGCTTCGCGGCGGGTGCCGCTAACGTACTAAACCGAATTGAAACCGTTTGAACAACATATCGGTATGATACTGACATTCGTTATAACAATTGAAAAGCAAAACCCAAAAATAAAGTCGTTATATGCCCAAAAGGACATCGACGCATATTTTACATAAATCGAAAACCATAAAAACGAATATGGGCAATGTCTTCCGAAATGAATATCAGTATTCATTCCGATGGTACCGATACCGGTATTGGTATTCGATTGGAATTGACGTGGTACCAATACTCGCTATAGTTTATGATAATTAAAAAAAACACTCTATAATACCATCGAAGTTGTTCGCACGGTATCAATTCAATTCGTTATGGTAAAGAACATTTGGTATAAGTTTGGTTCGTCAAGGTACCAGTATGGTATTCATACCCGCTATAGTTTATAATATATAAAAGATACTATATACCACTATCCAAGTTTCGCATGGTATTTGTTCGGTTGATCACGGTAAAGAACAAATAAAAATCAATTATATTGATCCGTTTGATTTTGAACAAAACTTTTAGCGGAACAAAGATAAAAATAAACATGTCTCATATGTTCGGAACTTTATAAAGTATTACCTTGTATTATTAGAATAATGAAAAAAAGTAATGTTAATTTTTATATAAAAAACTAAATGTGAGTTAGGTTTGATAACATGTACTTTTGTGCTTTGATTACTTAAGCTTTACCACTCACAACTCAGTTTCGGAAAAAAAAAATGTATCAATACATAGAAAAATTTAGGCACGTCGTAACAGCATACTCAAAACTATATAAAATATCGTATTTATAAAAGAAAAATAAACATACAAAATCAATTAAAAATATATTAATAAAATAATTAATTATTAAAAACAAACAATATTAAAATAATTTTAAAACACTATTCATGGTAACTTTCTATTAATATATATAATTGGTTTTTTGAATTCTAACTTGACTCAGTTTTTCGAATTCAAATGCATTTTTGAAAGGTTAAAATTCAATTAACTCAATTTGAATAACGAGTAAACTGTGAAAATGGTTTCTGAGGTTTGGTTACTTTTGTCAATTTAGTCTAAAACTCAAATCTTTTGAATCTGGGTCCTCGTGGTTTCAATTTTGTTGCTATTTTCATCAAAATCAAAATCTGGTCAGATTTTTCAGTTAAAATTCAAGACAAAAAAGTTGGATGTTAACTGAAAAATATGACCAGATTTTGATTTTGGATGAAAATGGCAACAAAATTGAAACCACGGGGATCCAGATTCAAAAGGTTTGAATTTCAGACTAAAGTGATAAACGTGACCAAATCTCACGACCAATCTGGCAGTTTACTCTTGAATAACCTAGATAATCTAAAAACCATATAGATGAACATCCTACCGTATAATCTTGGTATGAAAATAGATACATGCCTTAGAGCAATTTAAAAACTATTATTAACTAGTGTTTAACACCCGCGTTGCGGGCACGTAAGTCGTAAAACTGTGCTAAGTAGTAAGCAAACGACGTCAAAAAATTGTAAAACAAAAACATTAATCTATACTGCCACGTGATGTAAAACGTAGGGTATAAATTGTAAAACAAAAATGTGAATTTATGTAACACCCCAAAACTCGAATTATTAAATTCGTTAGTAGGTTACCATGTGTAATTAAACGAGATACAATAACTAAGTTATTAAACTTAGTTAAATGGCTAATAAATAAGTAAAGGAATGAAATTTGTGGCAACTTTGATTGTGTGATAAACTTGAGGGACTTAGATTGCCAAAATGGAAACTGAAATTAATAAAAAGAAAAATAAAAACGCACACACTATGCGTGTGTGTGTCTGGTCGATCGATCAAGGCAGAGGAGAAAGGGGTAAACCCTAATTCTCAATAAATCTCTAAATTGATAAGGAAATTGAAGACTTTTAGCATGCATGTATCAAGGTTTTCGATCTCCTAAGTGTTCTTCACAATCAAGTAAGTTAAATTTTATGATTTGGTGATGTTGGGTGAAGTGGGTTTTGATGAATTCGTGAATCTAAGTGAAGTTAGGATGGATATGTGATAGAATTACCTTATGAAACTTGAATTATGCTTAGATTTCTGATTGTTATGTATATTTATGAAAAACCCACTTGTAGTGGCTCTTATATAGGATGATGATGATGTATTGTATATTAATTTGAGGATGCTTGATGTTTATGACAATGGATGTTATAGGTTATTGATTTTGAATCTAAATTGAAGTGAAAGTTATGTGAAAAATTGATGAATATAATGATCTTGATAAGAATTTGGTATGGTTGTGCATAAGTTACTTGTACACTATGCTTAGAAAGTGGTATGCACACCAAGTGTTCGATAAAATGATTAGATGAAAATGATAAGTGAATTTTGTATGTTAGCAATTGACAGTTATATGTGGAATGTGAAAATGATCTAATAGATAATAGGTTGCAAAAGGAATGTGTTTTAGATGGATTACAAGTGGAAAATTAGTGTGATAAGATGATACGGTAAGATACATGCATTAGAAAGTTGTACTACATGCTTTCAGGGTGTGATGCACATCGTATGTGGGATTAGGTGTTCGATTATAACTAGTAAATAATCAGGTACTAAATATTAAGCGTGAGAAGTCACTAGCGAGTAAAGAAGGTAGAGTTATGTAAATGGGATTAACTTTGAATGTGTTGGTCAATTGGTAGGATTATGAAGAATTAGCATATGTAGGATTTACTATGTGAAAATGTGGATATAACTAGGTGATTGTGCGGTGTGTACATCACCACATGAGTATGAAATGCATACGATGTTATTACTATGGTCTACCTTATTAAGAATAACAATTTGAATGTATACATGTAAGCTAGATCGTTGACTTTTGAAAGTCAACAGTGTATGAATGTAATGGATGAGATTTTGGACACAAATGTTAGAGTAGAGAAATACTGTGTCATGTACTAGATGATTTATGTGCTATGTGTGATGGTAATCGAGTTGCGTGAGATTTGAATGAGGTAACTATTGATATGTGTTTCATGTATGCGAAAATGTGACTAACGCAAGTCAAATGTGAATTATGCAAATGGTATGCTCGTAATCAAGTACAATGGTGTGTATGCTAACTAGAAAGTGTTGATGATAACATGAAAGCGTAGGAGCCATGTCAACGTGGATACGAGCATGGAAGGGCAATGGACCAAGGGTAAATAAGGAAGTTATGCACAAACTTGGACGCACGAGGTAAGTGACTTCCGACTCACTTATTAGTATGTGTAGGGAGTTATTTAATACCTTCGAATGTGGGGAGTTCTTGTATTATTAAGTAATAAATGAATTACTAAGGTAGGAATGATTGTTGGGGTTGAAAGTAGCTAGTTACGTCAGAAATAAAAATGGTGAAATCAAACGGGTCGAATAATGGCATGAAGGATCTATAAGTCTTTAATTTATAATTCAGCTTTTGATGTGAGTTAGGATGGTGATGTGCGTTAGGTGTATATGTAGGTTTAAGTATATTTTAAGCCCTTTTTACACTTTCTTTAGCCAAGTTTTAAATTTATAAAACACGATATTTACTAACACTAAACACACATATGGGCAAGTGCACCTATCGTGAGCGTAGTATAGTGTTGGTAAGATACCGAAGTCGTCCAAGGACACAAGAGCTTTTAGTACCGGTTTATCCTCAACGTCTAATCAAATCAAAAGTTTAGAAAAATGTTTTAAACTAAGAAAATTAACTAAAATGCTGAAAAATAAAAATAAAAGAAAAACAGATAGACAAGATGAATCACTTGGTTCCGACTCGTGTTTAGTGTAACCTTTGATTATTTCCGCACTTTTGCACTATTTTAAGAGATTATCTTAGTTATAGTAGTAGGCCCCTCTTTTGAAGGTGACGTTACCCTCAACCCAGTAGTTTGAGTCAGCAAGGATACAATCCTAAAGGGTCGGATTATTGAAAGATAATTAATTAAGTTATTAATGCAAATTATGGTAGGCCCCTCTTTTGGAGGTGACGTTACCCTCGGCTAAGTAGTCTGAGTCAGCAGGGATACAGTCCTAAGTAGCCGGGTTATAGTATTAATAGTAGTTTAACTAATGAGGGGATCAAAGAGTTTGGACCCCCGCCATCCAATACCGTTAAGTATTGAAGGAGGTCCTACTAAATTTGACCCAGGTCCCTTGTAGGATCTCTAAACGCTGAACAACGGCAAGACTCTTACCAAACCGTTCCCTTAACCCCCGACCAGGTAGCCAACATACCTCCATATAGACCGTGGAGATATGAATGGTGAAAATCTTTTATTTTATATAGACAGTAAAATAATGCCAAGACACCACAGACAAACGATAAGGAAGAATCACCTTCAACATAAGAAACTAGTTATTAAAGTAATTAATACATAACCAATTAAAAAGTGCGAAAAGATTAAAAATAAAAATTATTACACTAGACACTTTGTCTTCACCAAGTGATGTAAGAGACTTAGGCAAACATGGCCTTGATTGTCAAGAACTCTTACGATCAATCTTGGATCCCGAGACGACTCACACACTCTATGATGGACAATGGATGATGGTGGTGGATGATGGTGTTATGGTGGTGGTGGGTGGTGGGTGAAGTGTGAGAGAGGTGGTGAGCCAAGCACTCCTATTTATAGGCTGAACAGAAGATTTGGCACGACCCCGTGTCCAGTGGGCACGGCCCCGTATCCACATCCTTCTCTTTCTTCATTAATTTCTCTTGTCTTTATTAGTTGACCACGCCCCCGTGTCCGCTGAGCACGACCCCGTGTGCAGAAGCATATCTGTACTATGAAGATTTGCCTAGATTCTGCGAATCTTATAGTTGACCACGGCCCCGTGCCCGCTGAGCACGGCCTTGTGGTGGGCAATAGAAGCTTCTACCACTTTGTCTTTTCTGCTGACAGTTGGGCACGCCCCCGTGCTGGCTGAGCACGGGGCGTGTTCAGTCTTCTGTCTTCTTGTTTTGCTTGGGAAGATGCTGTCGTGGGGTCGGGCATATCACGTTTGTTCCTTTTATTGTATTTATGTTAGATTTTGCTGTCTTTTTGCTTCTTTTGTTAATTTGAGCTCATTTAATCCTGAAAATACAAAAGGAAGACAAAAGCACACTTTTTCCAACATTAGTACTAAAAAAGGGTTAGTTTTATGCCACAATTGATGTAATTTATATGTTGCATTTTGCACACATCAAATGGTAAACGAATCCGTAATTAAATTACGGACGCATAGAAACAAGAATTATATAAAACGGATGTCTAGATCAAAAGTTATTCAACTTTAAGTTTAAGACTTGGTTAGAATTCTTAGCTGGGCAACTTATGCAGCAGCAAAAGGGAACATTCTGTCGAAATAAGGTTGCCGCGCTACGTGACAGCAACCCAGAGTCATCGTCACGCAACGCGACGACTGTCGCGCCCCGCGAGAGCCAGTGTGCTGGCAAAAATTTGTTTTCTAGTTCGTTTCAGCACCCAGACTCGATTGTACACGCTTATATATTGCAAATGATTACCTTATTTCATGGCTTACGATGTTGGACTTGATTGTAAATGAATGTTATGGTTCTCCGGATAGTACAAGTAAGGATTTACCCTCGTGTTAATGAAGGAAATATATAAGCAAATGTATCTAGAAACAAGAAGTATGTGGGTCGATATGTAAATTGCCTATGTTATGTAAAGTTGATTTTTTGACATGTTAGCATGAGTGTATGTTAATAAAAGTGGTAAGAAAGAGCTCGTAACCTAATATGTACGAATGTAGGTATTTAAGATTGTATGTTCGTATGAAGAACATATGTATGTACAAAGGTGGGTTTGTCACACCCCAACCGATGGCGGAAACATCGGGGCATGGCACTGAGCTAAACAGATTGTCCATGAGTATCCATAATAACTATTCATTACCAGATAATTAAACATCATGTCCCATACCACAACATATCCAAAGTAAAAACAATTATTACAAATAATTGTCTCAAAAACAAATACTGTTCTGACGACTCAGATTTAAGTGTGTCATAACTAGACCCCTAGCTTGATTCACCAAAGCACAGCAATTCCTATCATCTTAAGCACCTGCCACATACGTTAAAATAAAGGTCAATACACATAGTGTAAAGGTGAGCATACAAGTTTGATATAGCATAGTAGAGTTCGAAATAGTTTACGCATAACCAGCATGTAACATGTATAATGCGAAGCAAGTAGGTTATCGACAATGAAATATGCACAGACAAGACTGCGAGTTGTAGAATGCGTAACACATATCACCACTGTGACATGTGAAGAGGTAACCTTAAAAACCTCCGTACACGACAGGTGCTGAGTCCAAACAAATAGTACTATCGTTGCTAAGGCGTCAGGCAACAATCACTGTGTTAACATAACATACAAGCATTGATCGAGTAACACGTATCATGTAGTAACAGCCAACGTATAAATAGTATTGGCGTTGTGTGATCGATTGTGATTTAGAATATGTAAGGTATGTAACACCCAAAAGTGCATAAAGCAAAAAGGGACCGAGTATACTCACAGCGATGGTAATGGATTGAAGGGAGCGCTTGAGTGATTAGCCTGAATAGTTAACGATAGCATAATCGATGAGAGGTGCGTGAAACGGTGAAAAGTTACCACGTGTCGATTGGTAATCCGATCGGATGGCAATCCGATCAGATGACCAGTCGATCGGATGTCAATCTGTTCGGATGGTCATCCGATCGGATGGCCACTCGATTGGATTGACATTCGTTTGGTAAGGATGTGTTTATGTATGATGGCTTTGAAGTTTTCGTTGTAGCATTTTGAAAATAGAGAAGTATCTCTACCCTTCAGGTCGATCGATCGAACGACAGGTCGATCGATCGAACGACAGTTCGATCGGATAGCGATCCGATTGGCAAGACACTTAGTGAGAATAAGTTCACAGCCGGTTGGTATAACAACCCTCCAAAATATTTTGACACCCTAATATATTTTAAAATATTCCCATATGTCTTAAAATACACCCCGTATGTGAAAACCGAACCCCAAAATACGATATAACATTAAAAAAAATAAAAATCAAATTTTAATATCGCTCACGGCCCGCGACGGATATAGCACAAGCCTACGTGGGGTGCGACGACCTGGATACGAGGACGCACCGGAGCACGCCACGATCTGACGCGTGTGGGGTCTAGGGCTGACTCGGCAAGCCTATAACCGGACACGTAGTCCCTGGCGGGCCGCGTAAGCCTTAGCCTAAGCTTACGCGGGGTGTGAGAGACCCCAAATGCAACCCAATAAATTGCAACGAAGGCCTTCAGTTCACAAATCGTTCAGTCTCTTTCTCTCTCACGAATTTCTAAGTAGTAGGCATAATTTCCGGGCATTATATCCCCCTAATTAACGAAGTTCTGCCCCGTTGTAAGTATTATAACCCCGGTTACGTATTAGATACGCTGCCCGATTGATCCAGGGTTCCGTAACGGCTGTCGAGGATCTGCCCGACGTAGTTGTTGGAATGTCGTCTCGGGGAGGGTATTACTAATGTAAATAATGGGTTATTTTACTAACATATGTGCATTTGTATAAATTATAGATAATCACCAGGAAACCCTCACAGAAAACCTAAGACAACAATGTGAGTAATCTCCTTTTTGTAAACTGTTTTTACAAAACCTTAAATGTTTTACAATGCAATTAAGCAGTGATTGAGTATTTGTAGTTCTTCAATTACTGCCGGTATGTTGGGGTTTTGTATACAAAATGTTGAATACGTTACCATTGGACAAAGAGTTAGCCAATGTGTAATATGACCACAAGTCAGGATTGACAGTTGTTACACCCCTTTCTAAGGCTGAAGCACGAGGTGTGATCATGAAAGGTTCTCATTGCATACGAATGGCAAACATACTACATGCTCGTAAAAATAACTTCAAATGCCAATAACATTATGTAATTGAAAACATAGGTTAAGTTTGTAGTTTACATCACATAATAAAACGTTGTCTGAAAAGTTTACAACATTATTCAAAGATAAACATAAACAACATCCAAGAGCAAGAGTAAGACCGCGCGCACATCCACTTTAGTTACCTGAAATACATGTGAGTTTTTGGAAAAACGTCAACATAATGTTGGTGTGAATTCATGCAGTTTTTGTATTGAACGTTTGTATACTTGAATGAAAACATGGCATGTAATTTGTATGAAACAAGTATTTCTGTAAATGTAAGGAAATCGAGATCGCTAATGGTTTGCAAGGCCATTAACATGTGACACGACATAGGAAGCATCCAAACCATAGGAAGTTTTACTTGTCGATTCATGACTGAGACACAAAAGCACTCCAGGTAGCACGTGGCCCAGAGTGTGGCTGCCTGAAACCCATTAGATCTAACCTTTTGTTCTGCGGTCTAGGTATATTGTTGATTAATGGTGCTTATGTTACCCTATTGTGACATGATCTAAAGTATCATTCCTTTGTTTTTGTATTCCACATACCATAACACATGTATTTTCCCCAAGTTTAAAAATCATGTAAAAGTTTAAAAGTGGGGACATGAACTCACAACTTTGCGTTTCTTGCGCCGTAAACTTCACCGGGTTTGCTTATATTGCGTCGTGACCTATACGTGTTTTATTAACATCAGTCACTAGACTTGTATAGCACAAGTACAAGTCACCATCTTTTATGTATGTGTTCTTTGTTGTTAAAAATATTTTATATTTTTAACTATGTATCTTACTTATATCATTTTCTCAAAAATTAATATAAGTATCTTGTATTTTTCACCCGAGTTATGTATTTTTCCTCCAAAACTTCATTTTAAGTTCGTAACTCGTCCAAGTTACATAATCTATTAAGGAATATATCTTCATAAATATATTTTCTTGTATTTGACTAAGCATATTGTATGTGTATTTTGTATTTTTACTCTTTAGGAGTATTTAGTGTATTTTCAAGTGCTAATACACTATTACATATAATGCATACTATATACACTTGACACAAAATTTGGTGATCAATAAATATATATTTTCCTCAAAAATATACATACTTTATATCAACTTTTATTTTGAAGAAATCATCATTTCTTAACTTTGAAGTTTACATAAAGATTAGGGAAACCTTGGTAAATATTTTTAGGTGAATTTTTAGGGAATAAGTTTCACCAAAACTTATATTTTTCTAAGTGTCAATATTTTATAGAAATTTTGACATAGTTTCCCCTAAAAATGGAGGTTTCCCATGTTTTCAAAACATGTGTTTATTTTCTTTTAAAATCATCACAAACAATCATCAACTCATTCAACACTTACCGAGTGTCAAAATCAAGTAGATTACACTACATCATGAACTTGAAGTTTTTGTAAAAACTTGTAGTAACTTATCATGTTATTTAGCAGGTTTAGTTACCCTTAAAAACATGGTTATTTGTTTGTAAATCACTTTATTAAAAGATTTAGTCATTTACAACTTGTAAGATGATTTTTCTAAAAATATTTCTTTTGTATTTTTCTTGTTACAATCATGTTCCTAGTCTTGTTTAAACACTAAAAATATGATTAGTTTACTTAGAAACCATGACTTTGTAAATCTTGTAAATAAACTTGGTTTCTTGGGAAAATTATTTTTGTAATCATCTATTTACAAGATTTGTATTTTGTTTAAATCATCTTTACATATGAAAACCAATTTCATCATTCAAGTTCTTGAAGACATAAAGCATGATGATCTTGGTCTTTCACAAGATCACCACTTTAACTTACTAGATCATGTGTTTAATCACAATCTAGTAGGTTTCTTTTGATGTCTAACATCACTAACACAAATCATCATTCATCAAGAAGCAAATCATCATCATTTACATGTATTCTTATGTATTTAAGCTTATGTTAAAGTATCATGATCATGTTCTTTTGTGTTCTTCAAGATTAACAATGTATATCATCTTTTAACCATCAAAATATGAAATAACAAGGGATCATAAGGGACTTACTACTAGCTCTATGGCTAGGGATGAACACAAGAGGTTGAAGATGACAAATGGGTTGGATAAAAGCAAATGGGAGAGGTCCTTCAAGATCCACAAGCTCCACACTTCGTTAGACACCTTCTTGCACCTCTAAATGAACTTGGAATGATTGAACAATGTTGAATGATGATGGTGGTGTGGTGGGGAGTTTCGGCCGAGAATGAGGGGAGGAGATGAGAAGGTTGATGGTGTGAAGTGGGTGATGATAATAAGGGTTCTTATAACCATCTAATGGTTTTATCCTTTATGTAATATGTTCTCAATAGTACATGCATATCCAAGATTACAATCTTCACAAATCTTATAGGATCAAGTAGGATCTAGCAGGATCACACAAGATCAAGGGTGGGTCCACACCCTTTGTGACCGTGAACATGAGGGGGGGGGGGTCTTGGTTGGTGATTAATGGGTAGTTAAGTTACTAGTTGAAATCCAAAGTGTATTGATTAGTGTTTAAGTGTATGATGTGTTATATAGTGTGTTAAGGTGTTCGTGGATCATAACTAGCTCAGAAACATTAAAACAATGCTTCTAGTATAATTTTGGTGCTTCGGGTAATGTCCGGTTGTTCGGTTATATACCTGTTCGTTAAAGTGTCAAACTATTCCGTTTTGTGATCTTGAAGTATCCTTTTGTGACCCTTTCAATTCCCGACACTTAGGAGGGTATTCTGGTTAGTAACACATGAATTCTGCATGATATTTATGTGTTAAAAAGCTTATTATAGCTGATTTGTGCAGAATTCTGCATTTAAAGTGCGTTTCGGGTGCTTTTTAGTGCATATTCTAGCTTCTGGTAAGTCTATATGTTAACCCTTGTATACATTCTTGGGTTTTAATGTATTTTTGAAGTTGGAGCTACTCCTAGGCCCCAATTCTATTGTCTGACTGCTTTCTGCAGAATTGTTGACACAATGTGTCTTACCGGTGAGTTTACTAGTATTTTCTGACGCAACGCTAATCATTAATGCATAAAGCAATATTTGTAGTATAAAATGTGCATGGATTCATATGTATAACATGTAATCAGACAATGTTGACGTTTAAGCACATAATTGCATATATTAAGTAATAATTAAATTGTACGGAAATTACCGGTTTTGTGCCAGTTGTCACAGTCTCCCCCCGTTAAAAGAATTCCGTCCCGAAATTCAGGCTGAGCTAACTCTCGCAGGAGTTTTCTTGAACATGTGGGGGTACTTTTCTTTAAACTGGTCTTCACGTTCCCACGTGTACTCGGGTCCGTGCTTAGAGTTCCAACGTACTTTGACAAGTTTGACACTACTCATTCGGGTCTTGTTGACTTTCCAGTCTGTAACCTCCACGGGTTGTTCCGTAAATCGGAGGGTGTCGTCAATATGCACTTCATCCGCAGGGATGATCACTGTTTCTTGGGTTGGACTCTTCTTGAGGCTGGTTACATGAAACGTATCATGTACTCCATTAAGTTCTTCCGGTAATTCCAACTTGTACGCCAAGGTACCAATTCTTTGTAAGATCTTGAATGGTTCGATGTATCGGGGATTCAGCTTCCCACGTTTTCCGAATCTTACTACGCCCTTCCAAGGTGAGACCTTTAGCAAAACTTTGTCTCCCACCTCGAATTCTAACGGTTTTCGTCTTCGATCAGCGTAGCTCTTTTGTCGATCTCGAGCCGCCTTGATGCGCTCTCGGATCTGCATGATTTTGTCTGTTGTCTCTTGAACAAGTTCAGGACCAACCATACGTTTGTCTTCAGTGTCTGCCCAACATAAAGGCGAGCGGTATTTGCGGCCATATAGAGCTTCAAACGGTGCGGCTTTTATGCTCGTATGATAACTGTTATTGTAGGAAAACTCAACTAAAGGTAGATGAGTATCCCAGCTGCCGCCTAGGTCCATAACACATGCGCGAAGCATATCTTCTAGTGTTTGTATGGTCCGTTCGCTCTGGCCATCTGTTTGTAGATGGAAGGCTGTGCTTAGATCTAATTGAGATCCAAAGGCCTCCTGGAAGGATTGCCAGATCCTCGAGACAAAACGTCCATCTCTGTCTGAAATAATTGAGATAGGCACTCCATGACGTGCCACGATTTCTTTTAAGTACAACTCAGCAATCTTTCCAGTGCTATCCTTCTCTCGGATCGGTAGGAAATGCGCAGACTTTGTTAACCGATCGACTATCACCCATATCATATCATGCCCTCTAGGGGTCCTGGGTAATTTCGTTATGAAGTCCATCGAGATTTGCTCCCACTTCCACATGGGTATCTCTGGTTGTTTCAGTAGCCCAGACGGTTTCTAATATTCAGCCTTAACCTTAGCACAGGTTAGGCATTTTCCAACATAGATAGCAACGTCGCTTTTAAGCCTTGGCCACCAATAGTAATCCTTCAAGTCTTGATACATTTTGTCCGATCTTGGATGGATCGAGTATCTCGACTTGTGAGCTTCATTAAGGATGACTTCTCGAATACCGCCATAGAGCGGAACCCAAATACGTCCCTTAAAGTACAAGGTTCCCTCTTTGTTTGGCACCAAATTCTTCAGCATACCTCAGAGGTATTCAACTATACGATTTTCCACCTTAAGGGCTTCTTGTTGTGCGTCATGAATGCGTGCAGTGAGGTTCGTTTGAATAGTCATTTCCAATGCTCGAACCCTTAGGGTCTTAACCGTTTCTTTTCGGCTTAACGCGTCTACTACAACGTTTGCCTTTCCAGGATGGTACTTAATCTCACAGTCATAATTGTTTAGCAGCTCGACCCATCGTTGCTCACGCATGTTTAATTCCTCCTGATCAAATATGTGTTGCAGGCTTTTGTGATTTGTGAAGATTGTACATCGTGTACCATATAAATAATGTCGCCAGATCTTCAAGGCGAATACCACTGCGCCTAGCTCTAGGTCATGAGTGGTGTAGTTCCTTTCATGCACCTTCAACTGCCTGGAAGCGTAAGCGATGACTTTTTGGCGTTGCATGAGCACGCAACCCAAACCTTGACGCAAAGTGTCGCAGTGTACCACGAAGTCTTCTGTGCCTTCGGGTAAGGATAGTATCGGTGCATCGCATAGATTATTTTTGAGCTGTTGGAAGGCTTCTTCCTGCTTGTCACCCCAAACGTATTTCTTGTCTTTCTGCGTAAGGGTTGTCAGCGGTTGAGCTATTTTGGAGAAATTCTCAATAAATCGTCGGTAATAGCCCGCTAAGCCCAAAAATTGTCGAACTTCAGTTGGGGTTTTGGGGGCTTCCCAATTCTTTATTGCTTCTATCTTGGCTGGGTCTACATGAATGCCCTTCTCGTTCACAACGTGACCAAGAAACTGTACTTCGCGGATCCAGAATTCACACTTTGAAAACTTTGCATAAAGTTTCTCTTTCTTCAATAGTTCCAAAATGGTTCTAAGATGTTGCTCGTGCTCTTTTCTCGTTCGTGAGTAAATCAGGATATCATCGATAAATATAATCACGAATTTATCGAGATATGGTTTGCATTCGAGCGTAGGAAAAGAATGCGAAAGTTGCAACAGCAGAGAGTCCTAGCAGCCGCTAAGCGAGAGTCAGATGCCCATACACAGGATATGCTTAATAGAAGCCTAGCCAATTTTCATATCCTAGCAACAACAGCTGCCGACCCAAACCTGTAACAACTAGTAGCCCCACAACCCTTACCTTTATTCTCCACTCAGCCGATGGAGATAGAAAACAACCCCGAAAACCAAGTCCAATTGCATGACTTCAACCCTGAGGAAATACCTAGGATACCAGCCCCTAATCCCTTAGACCCGGATTATGATCCATGGTTCGATGATCATAGGGATTATGTGCCACGCTACCACCTAAACAACGAATCCCTGCCGAATCTAGCAGCCTATCCAGGTCTGGACCCTCTAGATCCCTACTATGATAACGATGAATACATTAGGGAGATCTTAGAGAATATGTACCCTCAGGAGGAGCCCATGCCCCAGTACCCAGACCTAGTACCAGCACCTGCACCCCCAATGAGTGCAGATAATGTGCACGAGCTCTGAACTTTCGAAGAAGAAATTTTAGAAAGTAGTGAGAGGATGAGGCAGGTAGGAGAGAGACTCATCTGGAAGTATGACGAGCACAATATGGATTACTGGATGAATCCAGATCGGTGAAGATGATGGTGGAGTTGGTAATAATAATAATATAATAATATATAATATGTTTGTATGAAATATATATATATATATATGTATGTGTAATAATAATAATAATATATGTTGTAGTATAGACCACTTCGTGGTTAGCAATGCATAGTAGTATTGTATTGTAATTTTTAATTTCTAGTATCAGTTTGTATTAGAAGCATATTATATAAGAAAGAGTAAGGTCGCAATGCTCGACGTTTTTGACCAATATGTGTGTGGTATGATTGTTGCCTAAATTTTTAATTATTTGGTGATATTAATAATTGGCAATTGTTTAAAATCCAGATGGACGACGAAGTAAACCAGGAAAACCAGAATAACGATAACCAGAGTAACAATAACTTGGATAATGAGAACCCGAACAGCAATGGAAAACAAGTGGATAACAGTGCCATGCAACATATAGTGGCACAAGGGATAATAGATGCGATGCCATATATTATCAAAACGGTTTGGGAAGCCGAAAATAAAAGTAAACATGATAGCAAACGACCTTCTGAACCTGAACACAACATAAACAATGGACCCGTACTTCAAGTGCCCATTCCCAAAAGAAGAAGAACCGTGTCTTACGGTTGTTCTTGTAAAGAATTCTGGTCTTGTAAACCAATGAAATTCTCGGGCAATGAAGGGGCCGTTGCATCTCTACGCTGGATAGAAAAGACTGAGGCAGTCTTAAGAATAAGTAAATGTGCTGAAGAAGATAAGTTAATGTTTGCTTCCAATCTGTTTAAGAATTCAGCACTAGAATGGTGGAACACTATCCTCCAGTCAAGGGGAAGTGATAGAACTTACAATATGGAATGGGAGGAGTTTAAAAACATGGTAGAAAGGAAATTCTGCCCTCCTAATGAAAAGGAACAGATAGCAAACAAATTCCTAAATCTTAGGATGACTGGAATAGATAGTAAGGGTTATACTACCTTATTCTTTGAATATGCCCGAATAGTACCAACCCTTGCATCACCTGAACCAGTATTAATCTCCCGTTACATCTGGGGATTAATTGGAGAGATTAGACATGTAGTCAAAGCAGCTAGACCTTAAACCATAGAAGAAGTTGTAGAACTAGCAAACACCTTGACAGATGAATTAGTCCATACACGAGAAGAGGATCAAAGGAGGAACCTAACCCAGAAGCTCACTCAAGAATTTCGTTCTGGAAATTCTAACCGTGGGAGAAATGTAGGTTCTACCTATGCACCCTACTGTAAGTATTGCAAAAGAAAGCATTCAGGAAGATGCTCCGTATACTGTAATTTCTGCAAAATGTCGGGACACAAGGAGGAAGATTGCAGGAAGAAGCCTAACAACATGATATGCTTCAACTGTGGAGAACAAGGTCATATCAAGACTAATTGTCCAAAGCTAGCTCCAGCTACGAACACCAAGAATACTAAAAATGTTAGAGCATTTGTTCTGACGGCAGAAGAAGCAAAGATGATCCCGGATGTGATCGCCGGTACATTTTTAGTTAATGATGTTTTTGCTAAAGTATTATTTGACTCTGGTGCAAACCAAAGTTTTATTAATACTTCATTTTGCAAACTTCTTAATCAATCATTAACTAAACTCCCACAAGAATGTCTAGTAGAGACAGCAAATGGGGAAACCATTAAGATTTCTGAAATCTTGCAGGGAGCAAGAATAGAAATTCTAAATCAGAAATTTATTGCAAACATTTACCCCATGAATCTGGCAGGATTTGATGTTGTATTAGGAATGGATTGGTTAATAGCCAATAAAGCCAGTATTTTATGTGATCAAAAGTCAATTCAAGTAAATTCACCAAGAGGTGAAAAGTAGGGATGGCAATGGGTCGGGTTTAGGTAATCCCAAACCCAAACCTGGTTAGATAAGCTTGTCCCAAACCCGTCCCAAAACCCGTCGGGTTTCTAGCGGGTAAATACCCATCGGGTATCGGGTATACCCACGGGTTTCGGGTAAACCCGTTAATTTAAAAAGATTACTCGTTGGGTATACTCATCTCAAAACCCATTGGGTATCTATCGGGTAACTGTTAACCGGTTACATTTTGTATTGTCATTATAAAAATATATATCAAATAACTACAATGTATACGGAATAGAATACCTATATGTGTAAAAAATGGATGTATCATATATATACATATTTAATAATATAAAATAAATTATATCGGGTATACAATCGGGTAAACGGGTACACTTTATCGGGTAATTGGGTCGGGTAAACGGGTATATCACTAAATCTCAAACCCGTCCCAAACCCGCGAAAAAAATAAAAACTATTCCCAAACCCATCCCAAACCCGATTAACCGACCCCAAACCCGTCCCAAATGTGTCGGGTTTCGGGTTTACCCAGCGGGTTCAGGTTTGATTGCCATCCCTAGTGAAAAGATCACAATTAAAGGAAATGAGTTCTCTAAATCCACAATATTTATCTTTGTGATGAAAACAGCAAGTTATATAAGAAAATGATCATTAGTGTATTTGATTTCCATAATCACTAACACTAAAGGAAAATAATTAAAGGATATTCCAGTAGTATCCCAGTTTTCAGATGTATTTCCAGAAGAGCTACCAGGGCAACCTCCGGATAGAGAAGTGGAATTCAGAATCCATTTGATACCAGGAACTGCACCAATTGCCAAAGCACCTTACCGATTGGCACCCGCAGAAATGCAGGAACTGAAGAAACAATTAGATGAATTGTTGGAGAAAGGATTCATACAGCCAAGCTCGTCACCATGGGGAGCACCGATTTTATTCGTTAAAAAGAAGGACGGATCAATGCGTATGTGCATTGACTACCGTGAATTGAACAAAGTCACGATTAAGAATCGGTATCCATTACCAAGAATAGATGATCTGTTCGACCAGTTGCAAGGAGCACGATTTTCTCTAAAATCGATTTAAGGTCGGGATATCATCAATTAAAGGTACAGGAAGAGGACATTCCTAAGACCGCTTTCAGAACAAGGTATGGCCATTATGAATTTACTGTCATGCCATTTGGTTTAACCAATGCCCCAACTGCATTTATGGACACGATGAACCAAATATGTAAGCCATATTTGGATAAACTCATAATTATCTTTATAGATGATATTCTTATTTATTCCAAGAGCAAAGAGGAACATGCAGCCCATCTGCACACACTTCTAAGTTTATTGAGAAAATAAAAGCTTTATGCTAAGTTTTCGAAGTGTGAATTTTGGTTAGAACATGTACAATTTCTTGGACATCTAGTTAATCGTGAAGGAATTCATGGAGATCCCACCAAGATCGAGGCGATTACCAAATGGAAAACCCCTGAGTCACCAACCAAGGTTAGAAGTTTCTTAGGATTGGCCGGTTATTATAGAAGATTTATTCGAGATTTTTCTAGAATAGCCATTCCCTTAACTAAGTTAACTTGTAAATCCGTTAAGTTTGAATGGGGACCAAAACAAGAAGAAGCCTTTATATTCTTAAGCAAAGACTAACCCATGCACCCATATTAGCGTTACCAGAAGGAACTGAAGATTTTGTAATCTATTGTGACGCTTCTAAGTTAGGTTATGGATGTGTATTAATGCAACGTTAAAAGGTTATAGCTTACGCATCTAGACAACTTAAGAATCATGAAGAGAATTATTCAACCCATGATTTAGAATTAGGAGCTATAATTTTTGCCCTTAAAATTTGGAGACATTACCTATACGGTAGTAAGTTTACCATATTCACCGACCATAAGAGTTTAAGGTATTTTTGGGCAAAAAGAATTGAATATGAGACAAAGACGCTGGATGGAGATACTTAGTGATTTTGATTGTGATATCCAGTATCATGCAGGAAAAGAAAACGTAGTAGCTGATGCTTTAAGTCGAAAGTATCATGAAAAGCCAAAAAGAGTACGTTCTCTTAAGTTAACTCTGCAAGTAGATTTAAATGAACAGATTAGAAAAGCACAAGAATCAGTAATCAAGGATGATACTGAAAAATTAAAAGGAATGATTAAGGAATTAGAACAAGGAACAGATGGAATTTGGAGATTCCATAAGAAAAGAATATGGATACCTAAATTAGGAAACCTACATCACCGTATATTAGAAGAACCCATAAGTCTAAGTATACGATGCATCCTGGAAGTGATAAGATGTATCAGGATTTATGGAAGAATTTTTGGTGGATAGGAATGAAAAAAGATATAGCAGCATATGTTGCAAAGTGTTTAACCTGTTCACAAGTTAAAGCTGAACATCAGAAACCCTCAGGTTTATTGCAACAATTAGAAATGCCTGTATGGAAATGGGAATTGATAACAATGGATTTTGTTACTAAATTACCCAAAACAAGAAAAGGTAATGATACAATCTGGGTGATTATAGACAGGTTAACCAAGTCAGCTCATTTCCTACCAATAAAAGAAACTTTCAGTATGGAACAATTAGTTAAATTATATGTAAATGAAATAGTTTCATTACATGGAATTCCTCTATCAATTGTTTCTGACAGAGATAGTCGTTTTACCTCTCATTTTGGACAAGTTTCCAAAAAGCCATGGGAACCAAGTTGAATCTAAGCACCGCTTATCATCCTCAAACGGGCGAACAAAGTGAAAGGACAATTCAAACAATGGAAGACATGCTTAGAGCTTGTGTAATTGATTTCGGAGGTAATTGGGACGATCACCTACCATTGATAGAATTTTTTTATAATAACAGTTATCACACAAGTATCAATGCTGCACCATTCGAAGTACTTTATGGACGAAAGTGCCGAATGCCAGTCTGTTGGGCAGAAATTGGAGAAAAGCAACTATCTGGACCTGAGATAGTACAAGAAACAACAGACAAGATCATTCAAGTCAAGGAACGACTGAAAGCAGCACGTGATTGACAAAAGAGTTATGCAGATAACAGACGAAAACCATTGGAATTTCGAATAGGAGATAAAGTGTTATTGAAAGTCTCTCCTTGGAAATGAGTGGTAAGATTCATCAAAAGAGGAAAGTTAAGCCCCAGGTATGTTGGACCTTTTGAGATTATTAGAAAAATAGGACCAGTAGCCTATCAGTTACAACTGCCAGAGGAAATGGCAGGAATACATGACGTATTTCATGTATCTAATCTCAAGAAGTGTTTAGCTGATGAATCACTCGTAGTACCTCTTAAGGATATAGAGGTAAATGAGCAGTTAAAGTTTGTAGAAAGACCTCTACAGATTGAAGACAGGAAAGTTAAGAACCTCAAGCACAAGAGACTAGTTCTAGTCAAAGTGAAGTGGGACTCCAAAAGAGGACCAGAATACACATGGGAGCTTGAATCAGAAATGCAAAGGAAATATCCACACCTGTTCCAGTAGATCTCGAGGACGAGCTCTAAAACAAGGTGGGGAGGATATAACAACCCTCCAAAATATTTTGACACCCTAATATATTTTAAAATATTCCCATATGTCTTAAAATACACCCCGTATGTGAAAACCGAGCCCAAAATACGATATAACATTAAAAATCAAATAAAAATCAAATTTTAATATCGTTCGCGGCCCGCGACGGATATAGCACAAGCCTACGCGAGGCGCGACGACCTGGATACGAGGACGCACCGGAGCACGCCACGTGTCCGACGCGCGTGGGGTCCAGGCTGACTCGCCAAGCCTATAACCGGACACGTAGTCCCTGGTGGGCCGCGTAAGCCTTAGCCTAAGCTTACGCGGGGCGCGAGAGACCCTAAATGCAGCCCTATAAATTGCAACGAAGGCCTTCAGTTCACAAATCGTTCATTCTCTTTCTCTCTCACGAATTTCTAAGTAGTAGGCATAATTTCCGGGCATTATATCCCCCTAATTAACGAAGTTCTGCCCCGTTGTAAGTATTATAACCCCGGTTACGTATTAGATACGCTGCCCAATTGATCCAGGGTTCCGTAACGACTGTCGAGGTTCTGCCCGACGTAGTCGTTGGAATGCCGTCTCGGGGAGGGTATTACTAATGTAAATAATGGGTTATTTTACTAACATATGTGCATTTGTGTAAATTATAGATAATCACCAGGAAACCCTTACAGAAAACCTAAGACAGCAATGTGAGTAATCTCCTTTTTGTAAACTGTTTTTACAAAACCTTAAATGTTTTACAATGCAATTAAGCAGTGATTGAGTCTTTGTAGTTCTTCAATTACTGCCGGTATGTTGGGGTTTTGTATACAAAATGTGGAATACGTTACCATTGGACAAAGAGTTAGCCAATGTGTAATATGACCCACAAGTCAGGATTGACAGTACTGAATGAGTAATTGTGTAGACGTAAACATTGTAATCGCTCTCAATACTGTTTAAGGATAAAACTCTTCTTGATTAAACTGGGATTCACTCACCAGTATTTCCCACTGACAAAATATTTTTAAACGCGTTTCAGGTAACAAAATGTGAAAGCCAACTAGAAGCCAGCTGGACAGCAGTGAAGGCATGGAAAAAGTGGCTATAAAAGTTACCTAAATAAAAGAAGATGTTTTATTCAATAAAATAGGGATTTTTCCTATGAAAACGTTTGTAATGAAAACTTGGGTTTCATCCCAATATGTTTAATACTATAAAAGTGTGGTATTTACTCTGATAAATATTTCCTAACTACGGTCCTGATGAAATTTCTGCAGCCAAAATGATAAACAAATGATACCACCAAAACTGGTCTCGCGGCCGCCCGTTAAGAGACAGATAGGGGGCGGGGGTTGCGACAGTTGGTCACTTGATTGGATGGCAATCCGATCGGTTAGCAATCCGTTGGAAACCATTGTTCTTGAAAATGACCAAGTACCAAATTCCAAATGTCACATGATCGGATGGTCGTTCGATCGGATGGAAATCCGATCGGACGACAATCCGTTCGACATTCAGTCCCTTGAAAACTTTGAAAATGATTAAATGTTTGGAGGCTCAAGTGCAACCCGATCGGATGGCCAGTTGATCGGATGGCAATCCGATCGGACGGCAATCCGTCCCGGCGCATCTGATCATCTTGAACTTGGTTATTTTTGAAAGTTTGTGGTTTGTTCGAGACGGTTTGACGACGTATTAAACAACAGAAACCCCATCTTGACCCAAGTGATCCGATCGAACAGGAATCACCCTCGTCCGATCAATGAACTGTTCGAGACGGTGGTTCAAGCTTAGCCAGAAGTCAGTTGTCCATTAGATAGAATTCAGACCTTGAACCAATCACATCACTAAGAAAGAGTAGAAGGTCGGAACGAGCTCCGATTCTATCGGTTCTGGGTGCATTGAGTGTAAAAGAGTTGAAAGAAAGATGGAAAACCCTCTTTCAATCCTTTTAACCATGAATATGTGTAGATCTATGCGAAAACATTGTTTAATCTTGTGGAAATCCTTCAGATCTAAGTTGTTCTTGGTGGAATGAATCCAAACCATGAAGTTCATAAGTGTCACACCCCCAAAATACCACATGCGGAAATCCACCGCGAGGCGTGTGACGTACCAGGATCTAGCCACCAATCACATTGAACTCATAGGTATATTTAAATAAAACTTTCATTCATTAACATTAGTGTTACAACGTTACAAATAATTCACAGTATACATCGGAAGCATAATTCATTCGTCAAGTGTTTATAAACCACATATAAAAATCATTAGTCTCGTGTTGCGATTCCATGTATCTCGACCCATACAACTCCAGCCTCCCAGACAGCAAGTGTCGCAACCCCCGATCCCTTATCTGTCCCGGGAACGGGTGGACGCGAGCTCAGTAGTGGTGGTATCAGGTTTCGTTAATTTGGCAGCGGAATTTACATCAGGACCGTAGTTAGGAAATGTTTATCAGAGTAAAACCACCATAATTGATATTAATAAATACATGGGCAAAACCCAAGTTTCTTATTACAGTACATTTATAGGGACAAACCCTATTTTATTGAATTTAAAACATCGTTTATTAGATAACTTTTATAGCCACTTATTTTCCAAGCCGCCAGTGCTCTTGAGCTGGCTTTTTCCCAGTTGGCTTTCACATTATGTTACCTGAAACATGTTTTAAAAATATTTTTTCAGCGGAAAATACTGGTGAGTGAATCCCAGTTTAATCAAGAAACATTTTATCAATTAACACAGTATTGAGCGAGATCACATTGTTTATTTCTACACAATTACTCATTCAGTACTGTCAATCCTTGACTGGCGGGTCATATTACACATTGGCTAACTTGTTGTCCAATGGTAACGTACTGTCATTCCGACTTACTACTCACAAGTAATAAATTTTGTATACAAAACCCCAACATACTGGCAGTAATTGAAGAACTACAAAGACTCAATCACCGTTTAATCGTATTGTAAAACAATTAAGGTTTTGTAAAACATTCCAAAAATGTTAATAAAAAGAGGATAAACTCACATTGCTATCTTAGACTTCTCGTAAGGGTTTCCTGGATATAATCTATAATTTATACAAATGTACATTGGTTAGTATCATAACCCTTTGAAAATATTAATGATACCCTCTCCGAGACGGTATTCCAACAACTACGTCGGGCAGAACCACGACAGTTGTTACGGAACCCTAAATCAATCGGGCAGCGTAACTATTACGAAACTAGGGTTATAATACTTACAACGGAGCAGAACCTCGCTAATTAGGGGTATAATACCCGACTATTATGCTTATAACTTCAGAAATTCGAGATTGAGAATGAATTGTGAGCGACGGAAAACGAAAACTGATGCGTTCTATTTATAGTGCTGATATACGGCTTTCAGGCGGCCCGCGTAAGGTAAGGCGAAGCCTTACGCGGCCCGCGTCAACACCTGGTCAACCTATAGCTTGTCCCGGTCATGATCTAGACCAGCCACGATGTCGACACGTGTCAGCTCAGGATGTCTCCGCGTTTGATGATCTCTCGCGGCCCGCGTCAATGTAAGCTTAAGCTTACGCGGCCCGCTTGAACTAAAGAAATCAGTGGAGTCAGGTTCCAGCCTTGATACCGCCCGCGTAAATGGTTGGGGTGGGTCTACGCGGCCCGCCTCAACTTAATAATTATTGTTTTTAATTTATTTTATATGTTATAACATATTTAGAGCTTGGTTTTCACATACGGGGTGTATTATAAGATATATTGGGACTTTTTTACAATATACTAAGGTGTCAGAAATATTATAAGGGTGTTGGTTTTACCGAGGGTTGTGACATTCTCCCCACCTTGTTTTAGAGCTCGTCCTCGAGATCTACTGAAATAAATACGGATATTTCTTTTGCATTTCTTATTCAAGCTCCCATGTGTACTCTGGTCCTCTTTTGGAATCCCACTTCACTTTGACTAGAACTAGTCTCTTGTGTTTGAGATTTTTGACTTTCCTGTCTTCAATTTGTAGGGGTCTTTCTACAAACTTGAGTTGTTCATTTACCTCTATATCCTTAAGAGGTACTATCAGTGATTCATCAGCTAAACACTTTTTTGAGATTTGATACATGAAAAACATCATGTATTCCTGCCATTTCCTCTGGCAGTTGTAGCTGATAGGCTACAGGTCCTATTCTTCTAATAATCTCAAAAGGTCCAATATACCTGGGACTTAGCTTTCCTCGTTTGATGAATCTTACTACTCCTTTCCAAGGAGAGACTTTTAATAATACCTTATCTCCTACTTGAAACTCCAAGGGTTTACGTCGGTTATCAGCATAACTTTTCTGTCGACCACGTGCTGCTTTCAGTCGTTCCTTGACTTGCATATCTTGTCGGTTGTTTCTTGTACTATCTCAGGTCCAGATAGTTGCTTTTCCCCAATTTCTGCCCAACAGACTGGGGTTCGACACTTTCGTCCATAAAGTGTTTCGAATGGTGCAGCATTGATACTTGTGTGATAACTATTATTATAAGAAAATTCTATTAAAGGTAAGTGATCGTCCCAATTACCTCCGAAATCAATTACACAAGCTCTAAGCATGTCTTCCAATGTCTGAATTGTCCTTTCGCTTTGTCCATCCGTTTGAGGATGATAAGTTGTGCTTAGCTTTAACTTAGTTCCCATTGCCTTTTGGAAACTTGACCAAAAATGAGAGGTAAATCGACTATCCCTATCAGAAACAATTGATAAAGGAATACCATGTAAAGAAACAAATTCATTTACATATAGTTTAGCTAACTGTTCCATACTGAAAGTTTCCTTCATTGGTAGAAAATGAGCTGACTTGGTTAGTCTATCTACAATCACCCAGATTGTATCATTACCTTTCCTTGTTTTGGGTAATTTAGTAATAAAATCCATTGTTATTAATTCCCATTTCCAAATTGGCATTTCTAATTTCTGTAACAAACCTGAGGGTTTCTGGTGTTCAGCTTTAACTTGTGAACAAGTTAAACATTTAGAAACGTAAACTGCTATGTCCTTTTTCATTCCTATCCACCAGAATTTTTTCCTTAAATCCTGGTACATTTTATCATTTCCTGGATGCATCGTATACTTAGACTTATGGGCTTCTTCTAATATACAATGACGTAAATTTCCTAATTTAGGTATCCACATTCTCTTTTTATGGAATCTCCAAATTCCATCTATTCCTTGTTCCAATTCTTTTAGCATACCTTTTAATTTTTCAGTATCTTCCTTGATTACTGATTTTTGTGCTTCTCTTATCTGATCATTTAAATCTACTTGCAGATTTAATTTAAGAGAACGTACTCTTTTTGTCTTTTCATGATACTTTCGACTTAATGCATCTGCTACTACATTTGCTCTTCCTTCATGATACTGGATATCACAATCATAATCACTAAGCATTTCCATCCAGTGTCTTTGTCTCATATTCAATTCTTTTTGCTTGAAAATATACCTTAAACTCTTATGATCTGTGAATATGGTAAACTTACTACCATAAAGGTAATGTCTCCAAATCTTAAGAGCAAAGATTATAGCTCCTAACTCTAAATCATGGGTTGAATAATTCTCTTCATGATTCTTAAGTTGTCTCGATGCGTAAGCTATAACCTTTTGTCGTTGCATTAATACACATCCATAGCCTAATTTAGAAGCATCACAATATACTACTAAGTTTTCAGCTCCTTCTGGTAATGCTAATATGGGTGTATGGGTTAATCTTTGCTTAAGGATTCTAAAGGCTTCTTCTTGTTTTACTCCCCATTCAAACTTAACAGATTTACAGGTTAGCTTAGTTAAGGGAATGGCTATTCTAGAGAAATCTTGAATAAATCTTCTATAATAACAGGCCAATCCTAAGAAACTTCTAACCTCGGTTGGTGATTCAGGGGTTTTCCATTTAGTAATCGCCTCAATCTTTGTTGGATCCACATGAATTCCTTCATGATTAACTAGATGTCCAAGGAATTGTACCTGTTCTAACCAAAATTCGCACTTAAAGAATTTAGCATAAAGCTTTTCCTTTCTTAATAGGCTTAAAAGTGCGTGCAAATGCTTTGCATGATCCTCTTTATTCTTAGAATAAATTAGAATATCATCTATGAAGACGATTATGAATTTATCCAAATATGGCTTACATATTCGGTTCATCATGTCCATAAATGCAGCTGGGGCATTGGTTAACCAAATGGCATGACAGTAAATTCATAATGACCATACCTTGTTCTAAATGCGGTCTTAGGAATGTCCTCTTTCTGTACCTTTAATTGATGATATCCTGACCTTAAATCGATTTTAGAGAAAAATCGAGCTCCTTGCAGTTGATCAAACAGATCATCGATTCTCGGTAATGGGTACCGATTCTTAATCGTGACTTTGTTTAATTCACAGTAGTCAATGCACATACGCATTGATCCGTCCTTCTTTTTAACAAATAATATCGGCGCTCCCCATGGCGACGAACTTGGTTGTATGAATCCTTTCTCCAACAATTCATCAAATTGTTTCTTCAATTCCTGCATTTCGGCGGGTGCCAAACGATAGGGTGCTTTGGCAATCGGTGATGTTCCTGGTAGCAGGTGAATTCTGAATTCAACTTCTCTATCTGGAGGTTGCCCTGGCAATTCTTCTGGAAATACATCTGAAAACTGAGATACTACTGGTATATCTTTTAAATCCTTTCCTTTAGTGTTAGTGATTATGGAAATCAAATACACTATAGAACCTTTTTCTTATATAACTTGCAATTTTCATCACAGAGATGAATTTAGTGGATCTAGAAGGTTTATCTCCTTTAATTGTGATCGTTTTACCTTTTGGTGAATTTACTTGTATTGACTTTTGATCACATAAAATACTGGCTTTATTGGTTATTAACCAATCCATTCCTAAAACAACATCGAATCCTGCCAGATTCATTGGATAAAGATTTGCAATAAACTTTTGATTTAAAATTTCTATGCTTGCTCCCTGCAAGATTTCAGAAATTCTAACGGTTTCTCCATTGGCTGTCTCTACTAGGCATTCTAGTGGTAGTTTAGTTAATGACTGATTTAGAAATTTGCAAAATGATGTATTAATAAAACTTTGGTTTGCACCAGAGTCAAATAATACTTTAGCAAAGATATCATTAACTAAAAACGTACCAGCTATGACATCTGGAATCATCTTGGCTTCATCTGCAGTCAGAACAAATGCTCTAGCATTTTTAGTGTTCTTGTTGTTCGTAGCTGGAGCTAATTTTGGACAGTTTGGCTTGATGTGACCTTGTTCTCCGCCGTTGTAGCATATCCTGTTGTTTTTCTTCCTGCAGTCTTCTTCCTTGTGTCCCGATATTTTGCAAAAGTTACAGTATATAGAGCATCTTCCTGAATGCTTTCTTTTGCAAT
Source organism: Helianthus tuberosus (assembly GCA_030545235.1). Taxonomy (NCBI): domain Eukaryota; kingdom Viridiplantae; phylum Streptophyta; class Magnoliopsida; order Asterales; family Asteraceae; genus Helianthus; species Helianthus tuberosus. The sequence continues at coordinate 56,361,510 of CM060354.1, read as the reverse complement.
TCCCACAGTTAGGTGTAGAGGTAGAACCTATATTTTTCCCACGATTAAAATTTCCAGAACGAAATTCTTGTGTGAGCTTTTGGGTTAGGTTCCTTCTTTGATCCTCTTCTCGGGTACGGACTAATTCATCTGTCAAGGTATTTGCTAGTTCTACAGCTTCTTCTATAGTTTGAGGTCTAGCTGCCTTGACTACGTGTCTTATCTCTCCAATTAATCCCCAAATATAACGGGAGATTAACACTGGTTCTGGTGAAGCAAGGGTTGGCACTATTCTAGCATATTCAAAGAATATTTTAGTATATCCCTTACTATCCACACCAGTCATTCTAAGGTTTAGGAATTTGTTTGCCATCTGTTCCTTCTCATTGGGTGGGCATAATTTCCTTTCTACCTTGTCCTTAAATTCTTCCCATTCCATATTGTAGGTTCTATCACTTCCTCTTGATTGGAGGATAGTGTTCCACCAATCTAGTGCTGCATTCTTAAATAGATTAGAAGCAAACAATATCTTATCTTCTTCAGCACACTTGCTTATCCTTAAGACTGCCTCAGTCTTTTCTATCCAGCGTAAGGTTGCAATGGCCCCTTCGTTGCCCGAGAATTCCATTGGTTTACAAGACCAGAATTCTTTATATGAACAACCGTAAGACACGGTTCTTCTCCTTTTGGGAATAGGTAATTGAAGTATTGGTCCATTGTTCACGCTGTGTTCTGGTTCACTTGGTCGCTTACTGCTATGTTTACTTTTATTATCAGCATCCTTAACAGTTTGAAGAATAAATGGCATTGCATCTATAATTCACTGTGCTACTATGTGTTGGATAGCACTATTATCCACTTGATGGTTATTGTTATTGATGCTTGGATTCTCATTAACCACGTTAATGTTACTCTGGTTATCATTATTCAAATTTCCTTAATTTCCTTCGTCGGCCATCTGAATTTTAAACAATTACCCCATATTAATATCACAAATAATATCTTAATATAGTTAATCACATTACACGCATTTTTGCCAAAAGCGTCGATCATTGCGACTATACTCTTTTCATATACTATGCGTCTATAACACACTAGTACTGAAATAAAAATTACAATACTAACAGAAATAGAATCACACTAATAGTAATATGCATCCGTAGACACATGTTTTATTTTATTATATTTTACTAGTACTACTACCGTCTCCTGCCATCACATCACGGATATGGATTTATCCAAAAATCCATATTGCGCTCATCGTATTTACATACGAGACGCTCTCCCACCTGACGCATTCTCTCACTGCTTTCTAAAACTTCCTCCCCAAAAGTCCTAAGTTCTTGTACGTTTTCTGCACTCATTGGGGGTGCAGGTTCTAGGACTGGGTTTGGAATCTGGGGTACGGGTTCCTGATATGGGGGTGAAAGTGCCTGAAATCGGTAAGGATCTTCTAAAATCTCCCTAATATATTCATCATGGTAATAGGGATCTAAAGGGTCCATACCTGGATAGGCTTCTATGTTCTGTATGGGTGTGTCTTCATGGATAGGGTAACGTTGCATAAAGTCCCTATTTTCGTCCCACCAGGGGTCGTAATTTGGGTCTAGGGGGTTTGGTGCAGGTATCCTAGGGATTTCTTCTGGGTTGAAGTCATGCATCTCCACTTGGTTTTCAGGGTTTTCTATCTCCATGGATTGATCTTGGATTGGTAGTTGTGGTTGGGGTGCTACTAATTGTTCCAGACTTGGGTCAGCAGCAGTTGTAGCTAGGATATGGAAATTAGCTAGGCTTCTATTACGCATATCCTGTGTATGGGCATCTGTTTTACGCTTAGCAGCTGCTAGAACTCTTTGCTGTTGCAACTTTCGCATTCTCTTCCTACGAGCAAAGGCTTCCTTACTAAACCATCCTCGTTTCTTATGAGGGAATGGCTCTTCTGACTGAGCTTTAAAAGAAAACACTCCTTCTTCCTGATCAGCAGAATACCCAGAAAGGGCAGGCTGTGAAGAAGTACCTTCACTCTTAGGTGAATCAGACAACTGACGAGTCATGTCTGAGGGTCCTTGATCACTCATACTGTAAACTAACAAATAGTCATATAACACATAACAAATAAATACAGTTATGCATGTATTTCCATAATTTATTTCCTAACAAAATATAGAATTTAAGTGTCAGCAGAACACTTCTTTGGCTCAGACCAGTGGCTAGGCTCTCATACCACCTTCTGTCGCAACCCCCGATCCCTTATCTGTCCCGGGAACGGGCGGACGCGAGCTCAGTAGTGATGGTATCAGGTTTCGTTAATTTGGCAGCGGAATTTACATCAGGACCGTAGTTAGGAAATGTTTATCAGAGTAAAACCACCATTTATTAGATAATTTTTATAGGGATAAACCCTATTTTATTGAATTTAAAACATCGTTTATTAGATAATTTTTATAGCCACTTATTTTCCAAGCCGTCAGTGCTCTCGAGCTGGCTTTTTCCCAGTTGGCTTTCACATTGTGTTACCTGAAACATGTTTTAAAAATATTTTGTCAGCGGAAAATACTGGTGAGTGAATCCCAGTTTAATCAAGAAACATTTTATCAATTAACACAGTATTGAGAGCGATCACATTGTTTATTTCTACACAATTACTCATTCAGTACTGTCAATCCTTGACTGGCGGGTCATATTACACATTGGCTAACTCGTTGTCCAATGGTAACGTACTGTCATTCCGACTTACTACTCGCAAGTAATAAATTTTGTATACAAAACCCCAACATACTGGCAGTAATTGAAGAACTACAAAGACTCAATCACCGTTTAATCGTATTGTAAAACAATTAAGGTTTTGTAAAACATTCCAAAAATGTTAATAAAAAGAGGATAAACTCACATTGCTATCTTAGACTTCTCGAAAGGGTTTCCTGGATATAATCTGTAATTTATACAAATGTATATTGGTTAGTATTATAACCCTTTGAAAATATTAATGATACCCTCCCCGAGACGGTATTCCAACAACTACGTCGGGCAGTACCACGACAGTTGTTACGGAACCCTAAATCAATCGGGCAGCGTAACTATTACGAAACTAGGATTATAATACTTACAACGGAGCAGAACCTCGCTAATTAGGGGTATAATACCCGACTATTATGCTTATAACTTCAGAAATTCGAGATTGAGAATGAATTGTGAGCGATGGAAAACGAAAACTGATAAGTTCTATTTATAGTGCTGATATACGGCTTTCAGGCGGCCCGCGTAAGGTAAGGCGAAGCCTTACGCGGCCCGCGTCAACACCTGGTCAACCTATAGCTTGTCCCGGTCATGATCTAGACCCGTCACGATGTCGACACGTGTCAGCTCAGGATGTCTCCGTGTTTGATGATCTCTCGCGGCCCGCGTCAATGTAAGCTTAAGCTTACACGGCCCGCTTGAACTAAAGAAATCAGTGGAGTCAAGTTCTAGCCTTGATACCGCCCGCGTAAATGGTTGGGGTGGGTCTACGCGGCCCGCCTCAACTTAATAATTATTGTTTTTAATTTATTTTATATGTTATAACATATTTAGGGCTTGGTTTTCACATACGGGGTGTATTATAAGACATATTGGGACTTTTTTACAATATACTACGGTGTCGGAAATATTATAAGGGTGTTGGTTTTACCGAGGGTTGTTACAGTAAGTTCCAATCAATATGCACCTAAAGGCCTGCAAGGCATGTAACAACGAATCAACAACAAAGTTGAGCGAGTTCACAGTTGGTTGTCCGTTTTAAAGTTATTCCAAAAACCATAAGTTCATTCGAAAACCAGTAGTTAATCAGTTCCTTGTTTCCCAAACCATAACTAGTGGGGGCTACCCCATGTTAACCACTAGACCGTTACCATATCGACAACTGACTGAGAAAGTTATGCCCTACGTCAGTGTCTATCATCATTGACTAAGTGCCCAGATCCATTAGTACACGCCCGTCCTACCGGCACGGTGTGAGGCTTGTCAACCCTAATAGCGCTATTAACTAATGACCCGCTCGCCATTGGCCCGACAATTAAGTCGATATAAAAATGAGGGACTTCATGATAGAGTTTTGTCTAGTAAGTTATATGTTGTCGTCCTTTCCAACCGAGGATGGAGGTACGTAATCTTTGCCAGGAGAATACGTAGGTTAAATGTTGTCGTCCTTCCCAACCGAGGATGGAGGTACATATTCTGTTAGAGGTGAATATGTAGGTTTCGGTTTAGTTTCTTAACCCATTCCCAAACCACCGGGAATCCCATGCCTTATAGAAAGTGTGAACTCACCTTGGATTGGCTCGGCAGATAAATGGTCACTTGAGCTAATGTGGTCAACCACGTCCTAACATGGTTACCATACAAGTCAGGTTCATGTTCAAGTAATGCACAAAACTCCTACACGTAGCACGTAAAATATTATAATATCTATATATGTACACATGCATGCAAAGTGTCGCTATTCGAAATAGTGGCTACATTTTTTGTCACACCCCCAAAATCCACCATGCGGAGCGTCACCGCTCGGAGGCGTGACATGACCAGGATCAAGCCACCAATCATATTGAACAAGCATGTAAGTAATATATAAAGATCTAACACAATACAATTGGTGTCTAAACAAAACAATAGTTTAAGTTGCAAGCGGAAGCATAATGTTTAAAACCAAGTCATAAGTTTAAACGTTTCAAAAGTTTAGTATGGCACACACCTGTCCATGTCCCACAACAACTCTTCCCACTCCGGTGCAAGCTCCATAGATACCTAACAACCTGCAAGGCATGTAACAACGAGTCAACAACAAAGTTGAGCGAGTTCACAGTTGGTTATTTAGTTATAGCATTCGTTTCATAAATCATATGTTCGTTTTGTAAACCATGTATCGTGTTAATTCGTATCGCGGTATCCCAGGCATGTTTGCGAAGATTAGTGGGGGCTTCACATGTGGATAGTATTAATCCGTATCGAGATTTCCCAAATATGTTTGCGATGATTAGTGGGGGCTTCCCATGTTGTAGACTAGTCGTGTGTGTACGTGCCCTTCTTGATCCAAGGACCATAGTAAGTATGAGTGTACGTAGGTTTTACGTACGTGCCCTTCAATCCGAGGACAGCGAAAAGTAATTTAATAGTAATGATAGTACGAGTAGTTATTCAATCCCATTCCCAACCCACTGGGAATCCCATGCCTTAGGAGTGTGAACTCACCTCGGTTGCTCGGTTTGACTCTCACAAATAGCTAACAATCAAGGTTGGTCAATCACGTCCACTAGTTCAAGACTAGGGAAGTTCGAGTGAAGAAATGTGGTGGTTAATAGCGAATGGAGAAGGTCCTTCCACTTCCGAGAGCACCGAGCTTCGTTGTATGACCCGTAGCACCTTTGAGTGTATGTAAAATGACTTGAATGGAAGTTGATGGTGGTTGTAGGGTGGTGGGTGGTGGCAGCCGTGAGGTAGTGAAGAGGGGAGAGGAGAAGTTGTTTGGTGTGATGTTGAATGAAAGAAGATGAAGTCTTGTGGGTTAATTTATAAACCAAGCTTGTGCATTATCCAACATACTACATGTCCCATATTTTCCAACATTGCCCATTATAATAACAAAAGAAAGCAAGGGGGTGTCCTACCCCTTGCAACCGTCAAAATGGGGGGGGGGGGGGTTAAGGGTTGGGGTGTAATGCTCTTGGTTACTAACTAGTTGTAAACAAAAGGATTTAGTTAGTATTTTAGATGTGTTTATTGATATAAAGGGTGTTAGGGTGTTCGGGGACCCTAACTGGCTCAGAAAAGTATAAACAATGTCATTGACAATATTTTTTATGTTCCGGGTAAAGTCTGGTTGTTCGGTTGACACTGTCCCGTTAAAGTGCCTAATTAATCCGTAAAGTGTCCTATATATATATATTTTTGCAACGTTTTTAATTTTTAACACTCAGGAAGGCATACCGGACTATTTAGTAACCTTTTCTGTATACTATTAGTATTTTAACAAATACATGTAAGCATAACACAGTAACCAGAGAGCAGTTAAATGATTCAGCACAGTCATCAAGTACTTTAATTAACATTAATAGAATGTACGGTTACATGTAAATTTGAGGGTTGTCACATTCTCTCCCTGTTAAGAGAATTTCGTCCTGAAATTTAGTGCGTGGTTACTGAGGAAGCTAGTTAAGTTGTGTTGTTTTCCTGGTTTTCCTGGGGTGTTACATCATCCCCCCGTTGATTTGGAATTTCGTCCCGAAATTCTGCAGTAGCTTCAGCCTCAGTAGTGGTTGCGTTTTTCTTAAACAGCTGGGGATACTTGAGTTTCATTTGGTCTTCTCGTTCCCAGGTATACTCTGGGCCACGACGGGCATTCCAACGAACTCGGACGAGAGGTATCCTGGTACGCTTGAGGATCTTAACGTCTCGATCCGTAATCTCTACAGGTTCTTCGACGAATCACAGCTGGTTGTCGATAGTGAGCTCCTTTAAGGGAACTATGAGGGTCTCATATGACAGACACTTCTTCAAATTCGACACATGGAAAACATTGTGAACTCCGCTGAGTTCTTCAGGTAGATTCAGCCTGTAAGCGACTTTGCCAATTTTCTCAATAATTTCAAACGGTCCGACATAACGCGGATTGAGCTTGCCTCGTTTGCCAAAACGAACTACGCCTTTCCAAGGCGAGACTTTGAGTAGCACTCGATCCCCAACCTGGAACTCGAGTGGTTTTCTTCCCTTATCATCATAGCTTTTCTGACGGTCACGAGCTGCCGCCATTCGTTGCCGTATCTGAGCAATTCTCTCGGTTGTATCTACCACAAGTTCTGGGCCAGTGATTTGGCTGTCACCAACTTCTGCCCAACAGAGAGGTGATCGGCATTTGCGTCCGTACAATGCCTCAAACGGAGCGGCCTGGATGCTGGTGTGGTAGATGTTGTTATACGAAAACTCCACTAGCGGGAGATACTTCTCCCAGCCATTACCAAAGTCGATTACACATGCCCGAAACATGTCTTCAAGGGTTTGGATGGTGCGTTCAGATTGCCCATCCGTCTATGGGTGATACGCGGTGCTCATATCTAAACGTGAGCCAAAAGACTTGTGCATTGCTTGCCACAGTTCAGAAGTAAAATGCGCGTCACGATCAGAAATGATGGAGGTTGGCACTCCATGCCTTGACACCACTTCTTTTAGGTAGATGTCTGCTAAAGTAGAAAACTTATCCGTTTCCTTTATTGCCAGAAAATGTGCAGACTTGGTCAGTCGATCCACGATCACCCAAATGGTATCGTTTCCGCGTTGAGATCTGGGCAAGCCAGTAACAAAATCCATGGAAATTTGCTCCCATTTCCATTTAGGTATCTCTGGTTGTTGAAGTAGGCCTGATGGTTTCTGATATTCAGTCTTGACTCTCGCACAAGTCAAGCACTTACTGACGTAGATTGCTATGTGGGCTTTCATGCCAGGCCACCAGTATGTAGTCTTGAGGTCGTGGTACATCTTATCCGAACCAGGATGTACTGAATAACGAGACTTATGTGCTTCATTCATCACAAGCTCATGTAGGTCTCCATACAGTGGAACCCAGATGCGTCCGTTTATATAGTAGGCGCCGTTTTCCTTTTGTTCTAGCCGCTGCCTCGATCCTCGTAAGGACTCAACTCTTATGTTCTCTGCTTTCAATGCTTCAACCTGAGCATCGCGAATCTGAGCGGGAAGGTTAGATTGAATGGTAAGCTGTAAAGCTCGTACATGCTTAGGTATAGTATCCTTTCGGCTGAGGGCGTCGGCCACAACATTGGCTTTGCCCGGATGGTACTTGATTGCACATTCATAATCGTTCAAGAGCTCGACCCATCGGCGTTGTCGCATGTTTAACTCCTTTTGCTTGAAGATATGCTCGAGACTCCTGTGATCGGTGTAAATGGTGCACTTGGTACCGTACAGGTAATGTCTCCATATCTTAAGTGCGAAAACAACTGCTCCCAGTTCCAAGTCGTGTGTAGTGTAATTTCTTTCGTGAACTTTGAGTTGGCGTGATGCGTAGGCAATGACCTTGTCACGTTGCATCAACACGCAACCAAGTCCTTGGATGGAAGCGTCGCAATAAACCACAAAATCATCTGTGCCTTCAGGCAATGAGAGGATAGGCGCGCTACAAAGTCTATCTTTTAAGTGTTGAAATGCGGACTCCAGTGCATCACCCCAATGATAGATGACACCCTTCTGAGTCAGTGAAGTGAGAGGTTGCGCAATCTTTGAGAAATCCTTGATAAACCTTCTGTAATATCCTGCCAAACCCAAGAATTGGTGGATTTTTGTTGGTGTACGGGGTGCAGGCCAGTTCTTGATTGAGTCAACCTTAGATGGATCCACATGGATTCCATCCTTGTTTACCACATGGCCTAGAAAGTGGACTTCGCGAAGCCAGAAGTCACATTTCGAAAATTTAGCATATATTTGCTCTGCTCGAAGAAGTTCCAGCATAAGTCGTAGATGCTGCTCGTGTTCCTCTTGACTCTTAGAATAGATCAGGATATCGTCGATGAATACAATGACAAACTTATCCAGGTAAGGCTTGCACACTCGGTTCATGAGATCCATGAAGACCGCTGGTGCATTCGTCAATCCGAAAGGCATAACAAGAAACTCGTAATGGCCGTATCGAGTTCTGAATGCTGTTTTGGAGTCCTCATCTCGGACTCTCAGCTGATGGTATCCCGATCTTAAATCAATCTTAGAGTAATAGCTCGACCCTTGCAACTGGTCGAATAAGTCGTCAATACGTGGAAGAGGATAACGATTCTTCACAGTCACCTTGTTGAGTTCGTGGTAGTCAATACACATTCTGAAAGTACCGTCTATCTTCTTCACGAATAATACTGGAGCTCCCCAAGGCGAAGAGCTAGGACGTATATTACCCTTTTCCAAGAGTTCTTGTAACTGCGTGGACAGTTCTTCAAGTTTTGATGGGGCTAGACGGTATGGTGCTCAAGCTACTGGTGCTGCTCCAGGAGCTAGCTCGATTTGAAACTCAACTTGGCGATGAGGCAGGATACCAGGTAGTTCCTCAGGAAATACCTCAGGAAAATCACGCACAATAGGAATATCTTCAATTCTATTCTCCTCTGTTGATGTATCAGAAACGTGGGCTAGGATAGCAGTGTGGCCCTTTCGCAAACACTTCTGGGCCTTAAGGAAAGAGATAATGCCTACGACAGCACCACTCTTGTCGCCATGAATTACGAGGGGTTCTTCGCCAGAACGAGGAATGCGGACGATTTTCTCCTTACAGATAATCTCCGCTTGATGATGAGATAGCCAATCCATCCCAATAACGACGTCGAAACTACCAAGTACGATAGGAATAAGGTCGATAGAGAAGGTCTGACCAGCTAAGACGAGGTTACAACCTTTAACTATGTGTGTGGCTTCAAGACTTTTACCGTTTGCTAGCTCTACTGTGTGCTTGGTGTTCAAAAGTGTTAGGGTACGTTTAAGCATTCGACTAACTTTTAGGGACACATAACTGGTATCGGCACCCGAATCAAATAGAACATTAACATAAAAGTCATCCAGTAGAAACTTACCCATCACGACGTTGGGATCATTCCTAGCATCACCCTGACCAATCACGAACACACGGCCCCGGGCGCCATTGTCTCCATTGTTTCCCCCGTTGTTATTCTCGTTGCCCTGATGATTGTTGTTGTTGTTATTCTGATTTTGATTTAACTGGTGGCAGTCCCGCTTGAAGTGGCCTTCAGCACCACACTGAAAGCATCCCCTGTTGCCCCGCTGTTGCTGCTGCTGGTTCTGTGGAGCTTGCTGCTGCTGCTGACGATTCTGATTTGTAGGCCGTGAGCTCCTGCAATCCTTGGCTTCATGACCCATCTTGAGACACCTCTGACAACGTCCTTTGTTGCACTGACCACTGTGGTGTCTGTTGCATTTGTTGCACTTTGGGTGGTTTCCTCGATATCCACCCTGCCCTTGACTACCAGAAGATTGTTGACCAGGACTCTGGTAGTCATTAATCTTTTGCTGCTGCGCCTGGGATTGAACTGTAGTCGAACCCTTGCTGCTGGCTCCATCCCATTTTCGTTTGTTGTCGCTGGGAATAGCAGAAGTAGTAGTAGCAGTAGCACCTATACGCTTAGGCAGCTTGTTCTGTTCTACTGCCTGGTCTGTGAGACGATGAGCAAGACGAGTAACATCCTGGATGGTAGCAAGGTTAGCAGCAGTCACATGGCTTTGTATCTCTGGTACTAAGCCTTTGAGGTACAGCTCAATGCGCTTGATGGGAGGATCCACCATAATTGGACATAACACTGCCAGTTCGTTGGATCGCTTCGTATACGCCTCTATCTCTGACCCCGTCATCTTCAGGTTAAAGAACTCCACTTCCAACTTGTGGATGTCATCACGATTACAGTATTCTTGCTTGATCAGCTCCTTGAAGTCGTTCCATGGGGTGACATTAGCAGCTGCCAGCCCTAACATTTGAACTTGCGCGTTCCACCAAGTCAGCGCAATGCCCTCGAGGGTACCAGTGGCATACTTCACCCTACGAGCCTCAGGGAATTCCCACATCTCGAAGACCGACTCGAGCTTCTCAAACCAGTGGATGAGTCCGACGGCCCCTTCAGTGCCACTGAAAGTACTAGGACGACAGTCCATAAAAGTCTTGAACGTGCATACTGGTGGCTGAGCGTTCTGACCTCCTGCCTGGGCAGCTGCGAGCGCTGCAGTAACTTGTTCAGTGATCAAAGCCGCAAACTGGGCTTGAGTTAGGTTAACGCGTCCACTCATGATCTTCATATCAAAGGAAAACATGAGTGAGAGAGGTTCGCGAGAGTGCGATGACAGAAGAGAGTAAGCACACATGTGTTTTCAATCAATAGTTGCTACGTTCATCTAAGCATACCTTAAGCAAAGTTCTATGTAACTAGCAAGTAGGTAATAATATAAACATAAACCATATCACCTATAGTGTTGAGCCTTGCACGTGGAGTGAAGCGTCGTTGTGGATCGTTGAGCACTGTACAGGTTATAGTCTGGTTTTATCAAAAAGCTTTTCCCCTTTTTAAAACCAAGTTCACTATAACCAATGGCTCTGATACCAATCTGTCACACCCCCAAAATCCACCATGCGGAGCGTCACCGCTTGGAGGCGTGACATGACCAGGATCAAGCCACCAATCATATTGAACAAGCATGTAAGTAATATATAAAGATCTAACACAATACAATTGGTGTCTAAACAAAACAATAGTTTAAGTTGCAAGTGGAAGCATAATGTTTAAAACCAAGTCATAAGTTTAAACGTTTCAAAAGTTTAGTATGGCACACAGCTGTCCATGTCCCACAACGACTCTTCCCACTCCGGTGCAAGCTCCATAGATACCTAACGACCTGCAAGGCATGTAACAACGAGTCAACAACAAAGTTGAGCGAGTTCACAGTTGGTTATTTAGTTATAGCATTCGTTTCGTAAATCATATGTTCGTTTTGTAAACCATGTATCGTGTTAATTCGTATCGCGGTCTCCCAGGCATGTTTGCGAAGATTAGTGGGGGCTTCCCATGTGGATAGTATTAATCCGTATCGCGATTTCCCAAATATGTTTGCGATGATTAGTGGGGGCTTCCCATGTTGTAGACTAGTCGTGTGTACGTGCCCTTCTTTATCCAAGGACCGTAGTAAGTATGAGTGTACGTAGGTTTTACGTACGTGCCCTTCAATCCGAGGACAGTGAAAAGTAGTTTAATAGTAATGATAGTACGAGTAGTTATTCAATCCCATTCCCAACCCACTGGGAATCCCATGCCTTAGGAGTGTGAACTCACCTCGGTTGCTCGGTTTGACTCTCACAAATAGCTAACAATCAATGTTGGTCAATCACGTCCACTAGTTGAAGACTAGGGAAGTTCGAGTGAAGAAATGTGGTGGTTAATAGCGAATGGAGAAGGTCCTTCCACTTCCGAGAGCACCGAGCTTCGTTGTATGACCCGTAGCACCTTTGAGTGTATGTAAAATGACTTGAATGGAAGTTGATGGTGGTTGTAGGGTGGTGGGTGGTGGCAGCCGTGAGGTAGTGAAGAGGGGAGAGGATAAGTTGTTTGGTGTGATGTTGAATGAAAGAAGATGAAGTCTTGTGGGTTAATTTATAAACCAAGCTTGTGCATTATCCAACATACTACATGTCCCATATTTTCCAACATTGCCCATTATGATAATCAAAAGAAAGCAAGGGGGTGTCCTACCCCTTGCAACCATCAAAATGGGGGGGGGGGGGTAAGGGTTGGGGTGTAATGCTCTTGGTTACTAACTAGTTGTAAACAAAAGGATTTAGTTAGTATTTTAGATGTGTTTATTGATATAAAGGGTGTTAGGGTGTTCGGGGACCCTAACTGGCTCAGAAAAGTATAAACAATGTCATTGACAATATTTTTTATGTTCTGGGTAAAGTCCGGTTGTTCGGTTGACACTGTCCCGTTAAAGTGCCTAATTAATCCGTAAAGTGTCCTATATATATATATTTGCAACGTTTTTAATTTTTAACACTCAGGAAAGCATACCAGACTATTTAGTAACCTTTTCTGTATACTATTAGTACGTTAACAAATACATGTAAGCATAACACAGTAACCGGAGAGCAGTTAAATGATTCAGCACAGTCATCAAGTACTTTAATTAACATTAATAGATTGTACGGTTACATGTAAATTTGAGGGTTGTCACATTTTTGCCACAAATTACACAATAACTCTTGTCACAAAATTTCAGCTTTTTGGTGCATTTTCGGACAATTTGCGGTGCATTAATCGGGACCGTTCGGGCACTGGATAGTTCCCAAAAAATTAAAGAACGTTTCAATCGATCCAAATATTATTGTATCAAAATCTCGGGATCCAATTCATCACCAATTATTTTATAAAATTCATATACCCGGCTGCAATCAGATTCGTCACTTTCTGACTGCAGTCTATGTAAAAATTCATTTAAAATTCATCGTAAGTCCGATTGACGAAATTCCAGTTGGAGAATTACAACGACATCAGTGGCCATCTACAGTACAAATTTCATAGCAAAAATCCAATTACGAAGCAAGTTATGACCCAAAACATATGACCCATTTACTGCAGATTTTCGCAGCTTCAGTGTTTGTTTGTAAATAATTCGTTAAACATATCAAACGGTGTCAAAAAATTATGATTCTAGTGCCATATGATTCGTATTTCAAAATAACACGTTATAGATTCAAGAAAACCCAATTTCTTTTATATTATGACCTGGTTACAGCCAACTGAAGTTGGCTGTAAACACCGAACAGTTTTTCTGTTTTCACATATCCTTTTATAAACAAGTTTTCGGGTTTCTTTATCATGTATGGCAACTGTATAAGTATTTTCGTATCATCCTTAGCAAGTTGTATGCTACTTTCTAACAGATTCATTATACCAAACAATCAAGATCATCAAGACTTTCAACGTAACCAACTTTTATATGTCTATGCATGCCTAAACGATAAAACGAAACACCATACTTGGTTTTCATGCATTCTACACTACAAGTTAACATTGTAAACATCATGATCATTAAAGATATCCACAAACACAGCCATGTTAACCTGATTTTGCAACCGATGAACATGTATAAATATCTAGAACTATAAACGAATAATAAGACGTGATACCTAGTGCTTCAAAGAGGATCCGATTCGCCTAAAACCGACAATCTTGGGGACTTGAGCCTGATGTTCCTCGTCCACAGCAGCGAGAGAAGGAGAGCAAGAATGAACCCAGGTTAGGGTTTGCGTATTTGGGAGTTATGGGGGCCACATGTAACTTATGTAAACCAAATGATGAAAAGATCTTATGGCGGTTTGTGATTTATGGGAGTTGGGCCGTAGACCTTGCAAGTTGGTGTGAGCATAATGGGCTGCAACTAATTAGAGTGGAACAAGAGTTATGTTGACCAAAATCAAAAGGAGATATGGAAGGTGGGTCGCAAACAGAAGTAGCAACATTGAAAATTGTTGTTTTGTCATATTTATTACTATTACTATTATTATTATTATAGTTATTATTATTTTAGCCAATCTAATGAACAATAAATTAACACTATAAATGCATAAGTTTTGCTATGGTTCGGACCCCATGGATTTCGAGTTACGCGATTGGGTTGGATCGAAAGCAAGACAATTGTTTTGGTTCAAACGGTTCGGGTCGGTTCCACACATTAAGGATTTGGCTTCTAGTATTCGTTTAAATAAAATTAATTAGGTATGTATAATTAATTCGTCACACAAGTTCATGCATTTACGTAAATAAGATAAGTATATGAATTGATTCATAAAGGTGATTCCTCGAGATTACGGGTTGTCACAATAAGAACTTCATGATGACATCACCCTAGAACACCTCAAATCCGGTGATTTCACGGTTAAAAGTTAAGATTCAAAGGTGAAAAATATGAAGGAGTGCGTGTAAATCATAGAAGTACAAGATTTAGGTTGAAAACTTACAAGAATCGCGAGAAATCGAGAGAAAAGAGAGCTTGAGTGCGGTTGGTCGAGTGAGGAGCTGTCACACCACAAATGATGTGACAGGAGGGTATTTATAGGGTTTCCAAAAGAGGAAAGTGCCTGAGTGTCGGATTGGTCACCGATCGGATGGCAGTCCGATCGGATGGCAGCCCGACCGGATGGCAGCCCGATTGGATGACAATCCGATCGGATGGCCACTCGATCGGTTGGCCACTCGATCCAGGTGTCCAGCGTGCTGAGTTTTGTCGTTTCGATCCGCATGTTGAGCGTTGCGATGCGATTCGAGTGAGCGATGTGATAGTATTACCAATTAGTTACACAAATAACCTAACTACTATATCTAACATACAATCACTATAAATAACTTGCGTTTAGCGTTTGCGATTAGATTGCGATGTGATAGAATTGCGATTGATATTAACACCTCAACATAAACATAACATGCACAAGTAACACATAAATAGCACACACACGTAAAACAATATCCAGAATACATAATTCGAGTTGCGATCACGATAGCGATTAGCGATAAGTCGATTAGCGATTAAATAACGATTATTAATAGATACTCCACATAATACAACTAAGACAAATAATTAATAGGATTCTATTACAAGTCAAAGAAGTCAAAACAATAGTTGAGCAAGGAGTGACAGATCGCAATTAGCAATATTTTATTCCTTTGACTTCAATCTTGACTTTGACTTTCGAAAAGCGGGTTGTTACAGGGTTGCTATGAATATACGTAGGAATGGTTTCAATACTTTGAGTATTGACAATTACTAATGATGTTTCTTGAGTATGAAATGAGAATGCAGGTACACCATTAAGGACCTTGTGAAGATTTAAGGAATTGGAATGCATGATAGTACATGGAAAGCCAATTCGAAAAGATGAGCATGAGAAGAAGGAATACGGAGTGGTTATTTGATTGTGTATGTTTAATTTAAGAATAACTTCACCAAAATATTAATGATGTGTATGTATGTGGTGAATGCAGGTTGCGTGGATTTAACATCATTACGAAGAGTAAATGGATTGAAGATCGAGTCAAGAGCAAGGATTGTACGGAAAAAAGTGATCACTCAATTGGAACTTTTATATATTTCAATTGATGTGAAAAAAAAAATAAAGAATGAATGTTGTAAATCTACTTAGTAAAGTGTTAATTATTCTAGTAAAGTGTTAATCTACAGGGGTAATAATGAAAGAAAATTTTTGGGCTCATGTTTCCGCAGCGTCGTTTATAAGTTATTAAGTGTAGGGTGTTTCAATTTATACCGTCATGTGACGTAAAACGTAGACAAATATAAACACAAAGTTATACTGCGAGTTGGCATAAAATATAGGTAAACTCGAATTTATACTGAAAAAGCTTTCACAAAACCGGAAAAAAAAAACACAAAACTTGAAGACCATATAAACCATTTTAACTAAAAAACAATAAAAGAAAAAAATTACTACAATATAAAAACCATAAAAAAACCAAAGAGGTAATACATTATACATCAATTCTTAATATATGATAATAAACCAGAAGCTACAACCTCATAAACTAAGGGTACAACTAACTAAAGCATGAAACACCAACTAAGCTAAATGTACAAAACTATATGCCTAAAAATGTTACAGATTTATATTATATAAATTTATATTATATAAATAGACTTAACTATGTTAACTTTGATTAAACAATAAATTAATAATTTAATATATATAATGCATTTCTTATCCAAGGGATGTACATTTTATTTATTAATTTTATGGAGCTAACGAACTTCAAATACCATCATAAATCCATTAGTGCTTCCGTAGTGGGGCGCTTTGGCCTAGCATAAATCCATTAGTGCTTCCGTAGTGGGGCGCTTTGCCCTAGCATGGCGCCGCGAAAACGCCCGGAACACCAATACTTGGGGCGCTATCAAGGAGAAATGGGGGAGTGGCGCGAGATTTATAGCGGCGGTATGGGGGAAGACATCAAAGATTGGACCAATCACAAACAAGCAAGGTTTTTATAATTAATTAATAAAATTGAAAATTAAGAATTAGGTAATGATGAGTATGGGCTTTATGACTACGGGCTCTAGTGATATAACGTCCCATAAAGCCCCCGTGTGACGTGGCACGACACGTGTCGCATAACGCCCCACAAGGGGCTTAATGACTACGGATGGCCTTAGCTAACCAACTTCAAAAATCGTCATAAATCCATTGTATAAATAACACTCAATTGTGTAAAGTGAGAGTACACGACTACACAGTCTACACGTCACCTACAACTACAACTTCATTGTATAAGAATTAAAGGCAATTAAATATTCGCTACCAAAGTAAAATATAATTGAGAAGGTAAAAAAGAAATATTTTAGGAAGTAAAGTCACGTCTAGGTTGTTTTAATATATTGAATTTTAGATTAGATTTTTTAAGGGTAAATGCTGGAATATCATCGTGTCACTAGCGGAAACATTTGATCATATACATCTCCACTAGGCAATAATGATTATACGTCAATTCAGGAGGATACCTAATAAATTTGGGAAAACCCCATTGTGGGAATCGAATCCAAGATTTAATGGTCTCTAAACATTATCCACCCCAACATACCACTAGAGTACAATGCATGCCGAATAATAACACCTAGTATCTGTGGTGTACCATGTCATTTTCATGCCTATTTTTTTGAAAATTACACCATTGGTACCAAATTTGTGTAATTTTCAATAAATTTGAATGAAAATGACAGAACAGATAAACCATAAGTACTAACCGTGTAATTATGTTTTTAGTTTCTTTATTTCTATTAGATAGTTTTATTTCTTCGTTTTCTTTCAAACTATCTGATACGAGGATAGTTTCGGTAATGAGGTTGGTGGGTATGGGGGTCGTCCCCTAGTTGTCGAGGCCCGTCAACACCGCCCCCTAGGGGCCAGGCAAGTCGGTTTCGTCGGCCAAGAGACGAAGGAGACGAGGCTGTGTGTTTGACGTTGTGATGTGAATATTAAAGGGGGAGGCCCATCACTGGTGAGGTGATGCCCCCGATGACGTAGTCGCTTACGTGTTGGTTCATCACCAAATGGACCACCTCCACACTCACCAGCCTGATATTTAACAATATGTAAATTAAAACTGTAATAATACTCGGACAATAAAACCTGTCCCGTTTTAAGACCAAGCAAATAGATCTACTTTGATCCGTAGAAAAAGCGTTCAGATACATTATTTATTTTAAAAGCTTGTAACCAATACGCGATCGCCAAATCATCATGTAGCATAGTGAAAAATGTAGGCATCACAATGGTGAAAGTTCCATTAGTTGTTGGATATGTACCCACCACCCACCCCAACACCCTATGGGTAGTGCACTAAAGATGGGTACAAATAGAAAGACACATATTGCTTAAAAGTTGACCAAAAATGATTGCAACAAACGACTTCAGTTTCACTCAAACTCCCTGTTTACTCAACTGTAAAATAAAAGTTGTTGCAATGCCCAGTTTTCATACATGCATTTGTCTCCATAACATCTATTTACATATTACAAGAAAATCAGGAAGATAGCAAAAAATGGCGTGTTTCGAGAGGGTGTCACCAGCATTAAAGCAGATTCTGCTTCAACTCTATCGGTAATGTTTCTTTATTCTTTTTTGTTTTTTACCACGAATACTTGTTAGGGAAAAACTCACGGGCCCCATCAATATACTGTAAAGCACAACTTATGCACAACATGTGGCCTTTATGTTCCACCCCTTGAAGGTTTTTTTTTAACACACGGCTGCGGTTAAATCGATTTCACCTTAAACTCACACATGGCTCGATAGGGCTAGATACCTTTGGCTCTTTGGCAGACAATTTTAAGTGTTTTCCAAGTAGATTTTCCAGCCATGGTCCATGGTGGTGCACCCTATTTAGGTAGCTTTCTAACGTCACCAAAAGCGCGCAAAGTGACAAAGTTGTCACCAATCATGTGTTCCGAAATTCACCAAGATTTCTGCTAATTGGAAATACTCAAAAAATAGGTTTGAGAAATTCGAATCTTACACTGTTAGTAGTATAAAGATTAGAAAGTAAAAAAAAAATAGATGTGGTAAAATGGGACGGAAGTTAAAATAAGTAAATTATGGTGCAGGTCGGGTTGACCCAAAACACTTTTTCTCCAAAGATTTTTTTTTAAATACTTTGTCAAATACGATGACGCAGTTTATAATGTTAAAAATTTATACACTTTTAAAATAATATAATTCAGAAAGTTTTATGCAGTTCAGAAGCACTTTAGATGACTTGATTTGTTTAACCACTTGACTCATTTGACCTGTTTCCTTTTAAGCCTACCCGTTTGACCCTCCGAACTTTTCGCTCAGTAGTGTAATATATTTGGTTTTCGTATAGAAATTTTTGGGTTTATATGTTTTCGACCCCCCCCCCCCCCCAGGTCGGAAATTTCAAGTTTTCCGTAATAAAGTTTAAAAAACAAATTGCTGCTTTGGTGCAGTGCTGATAAGCCGGTAGCAGTCGAACACCACTTGCATGAATTTGGATCTCTACAATACCACATTCAGGTAAACAAAAAAAAACAGAAAGAAACTTTTGGAATCCAACAACTATTCTGATTCATCTAATACAAGGTTCACTAGTCATATGTTTCAGAAGCACATCATGTATATCTGTCTATCTCGACCCCTATTTTGTCCACGGGATCCTCCATCTTATACGGATTCCCTCATTACACCACTGAAACCGTGAAGGGAATCTGTCACGAAGTAGTCCAGATTGTTGAACCAGCAAAAACAGGATACCAGTTGACTCTTAAACTTGATTTCTCTAAAATTCCACGTAAGAAAGGTAAATATAGTTTCAAAATACTTGCTAAACATTCATATTTCATTCAACATCAAATGGTAATTTTCTGTGATTCATTCAAACTCTTTTTGTCGTGTAGATGCAGTGAAAATAATTACAGATATTTCATCTGTACAAGCGGTAATACTGAGCTCTCAGCTACGAGAACTACTGAAAAATGTTAATGATCAAGAAATATCTCAGGGGACATACAAACCGATTAAACTTGTTTATCATCCTAACGAACCTTTCTATGTCGTAAAACAGGTAATTAAGTTTTCACCAAAAAAATAAGAAAATACAAACATTTAAGGAATCAACAAAATTGTATATCTTAAGGGTGTTTGATTCCTTTGTTTTACAGCCAGCAAAGTTGACTGTAGTTTTCCCGATTCGGTTTAAAGAGCATTCAGATATAGTTATCGCGAAGGCCTTCTTTCAGGTTTGAACTCAAGTGACCAGATAATTGATTTAATAAAAAATTCACGCGTTTTTGTCTAAAAACGGGCTGGGTTATAGTTCAAAATGGGTTCGGGTATAAATGAGTTGTTATTAATATGGGTCGAAAAAGGTCGGGTCAATCTGACCCAGAAACATTTCTTTGTCAATTTTTAAAGATTTATACAAATACTTATAATAACTTTGTCAATTTTTAAAGATTTATATAAATACTAAAAATAACAACAAATAGATATACTTACCTACATGTGATTGCTAAGCATATTGGTAAATTTTACAAATAACTATCCCGTTGTGTTGACAAAAAAATTATAACTAAAGCAATAATATAAATTTGACTTAACCAATTTAAAATGTTGCATGCACTAAAACAGACTTTTGGCCCGTTGGACCCAATTGACATGTCCGTTTTTAGCTATTTTCTATTTGACCCGCTTGAGATAAAACACAACCCTATTCGACCCATTCTAAGTAAAGGGGTCGAAATTACAACTTGTACTTAAATTAAAGAGTAAAATGTCATTTTTGTCCCTGAGGTTTGGCCAGTTTTGCGACTTTCGTCCAAAGTTTTGTTTTTCCGCAACTGGATCCAAAAGGTTTGGAATCTTGCCATTTTCATCCGGCTCATTAACTCCATCCATTTTTCTCTTTTAAGTCAGGTGTATTTCCGTCTTTTTTGCTAACTTAAAGGGCAATTCAGTCCTTTTTACTTTATGTAAAAAGACCGAATACCCCTGAAAAGGACCGAATTGCCCTTTAAGTTAACAAAAAAGACGAAAATACCTTTTACTTAACAGTGAAAAATAGATGGAGTTAACGAGCCAGATGAAAATGGCAAGATTTCAAACCTTTTGGATCCAGATGCGGAAAAACAAATCTTTGGACGAAAGTCGCAAAACTTGCCAACCTCAAGGACGAAAAAGGCGTTTTACTCTAAATTAAATTATTTGCTTCGGTTCTGAGTCAATTAAGCAACTCAGGAGCTTGTGGATGTTGGAAACTCAGGGGCGTGTGCTAGGGCGCCTCCTTGCTACTGGTCGCCAATTCCACCTCCCGAGTTAAGAGGTGAATCTATGAAAGATTTGAGCACTAACGGAGGATTCGTATCATTCGGTATTTAACCAAGCTTGATAATCACATTTTTAATGATTACTATAGAACACTAGATGGGCCTTCATCACAAGTTCAATTGATATTTGCAGAAATATCTGCACGACATATTGAAGGCAAAAAACTAGACAAGACCGTATGGAACCTGCTCAACTTTAATGCATTAGTAAAGTATCATGTAAAGGTAACATTAGAGTAATTATTATTATTTATTAATCAGCTAAGTTTACAGAATTTTCATATCTTGATGATGAAAATGATTCTTAAACAGTGTACTAAAGGGTTTGTGCAACGAAGAATGAGGAGCCGTTTGCAGAGCTTGGTTGAGGTAAAAGGGCCTTAATTATCATAAAACAAAACCACATTACTAATTAATAATTTTATACCTAAATGGTGAAAAGGAGTTTAACCACTACGGATAAAACATAACCAAAATCGACCCATTCGTAAATAAAATAAACCTCTAGTTGTGTGCATATTTTCGATTAATTATGTTGCCAATTGCAGGCCCTGCAGCACACGGGCATGGAAGAGGACCATAATATAGCGAAAGTTAAAGGTATCAGAAAGCGTTCAACCTAACTCTCTCTACACAATCTAGTGTCTTTTGATCATTGAATAATAATCCTCACACGTAATAAGTCTTTTCAAATTGATGTAGGACATAGACGCATGAAGAAACTGATTAAATTTACAAGAGGTGCCATTCTTATGAAAAGATGGAACTTGAGAAACAAGATTAAAAGATTTCGTTCAAGAATAAGAATTCGCGGATTTAAAAAGTTTCAAAGACGTTGGTTGAAACTTCCTAGTTTCACTTCGGTAATGAGCTATCACAAGTTAGACAAGTTCTAGAGAAAAAGAAGTTGTATGATAATAAGCATACATATTTTTTATTGTTCAGTCTGTCTAAATGCTAGCCTATAGCATAAGTTTATTCATATCTGTAGATCAAGCAATTAATAGAGCTTATAAAGAATATTTTTATATAGAAATTAATAGCCAATAGCATAAGTTTATTCATAAGATTCTACAGGGCCATTTGATAATTAACCGTATGTGATTATTAGACTAGTTACACACAATCAATATACAATTAGTCTTCTAGGTTTAACTTAAATTTAAATCAATCATAAATGCTCACTTACATTGATACTGATTTGATATGATATGTACACCACCAAAAATTTCTAAAATTAAAAGTTTATACGCACACACGTATATTATTATTTAAGCCCACAAGGATCAATTTCTAGAGATTACATACTCATGAGTCATGATTGTAATTTTTTTTGTAAGGCTTTATAAAATTTATAAAAAAATTATAATAAAATGAAATAATTGATTGTAAAATTTATAAACTTTTAAATAATTTACTACCAATGGGGTTGGTGGTCCATTGGCAAAGGCAAAGGCAAAACCTTTAAAACACCTAGATTGGAGATGAGATTGGTGTTTTTTTTAATTTTAGTTATGAAAATAATTATAATATTTTTAATTTTAGTTATGAAAATTATAAATGTAAAAGGTAATGATTATGTGAAAATGTATGAATGTTTGTGAAGTATGATAGATTGGAGATGAGATTGATGTTTTATAAAAGATAAATACGTTGATGTGTTAGCTGAGTGTATACGTTTTCTTGTGTTGTTAATGACACTGCCATTAGCAATGCTTCAAAGGCATCAACAAAAAGTCGACACCCACAAACCGCTACATCTAAATTTTCTTGCAAAAACCCTACCACGTATGGACACTGACAAACCACATCCTTCCTCCCTATCCTACCTGCCATAGCTCTCGCCTTTTTCTCCCACAAACAATCTATGGCTACGAATCGGCCAGTTTTCTTCCTTCCACGACGAAGTTTTTGGGGTTAACCGTTGTTGATGCTCTAAAAGTGGATGCCTCAAAAAAAAATAGATGAATTGTTCGTACACATGTTTTTTTTTCTTCAATTCTTTTTAAATAAAACAATAGCATGATAAGCAATTATAATAAACAAATCCCAAACATCCTTTGAGTAGTTTGATAAATATAGTTTATATTAGCTCAAGGCAAGAGCTTGTTTGACTCGTATAAATTTTTGAATCGAGTTTAATAAACAATTTTAACTTAATCTCATGAATAAGTTTTGTTAAAAGGTGGTAATTCTCATTTATTTGAGAGTAAATTACTAAAGAGTAAAATGCACGGATAGTCCCTGTGGTTTTGCAAAATAACATATATAGTCCCCAACTTTTGGAAATTACACCGGTGCTCCCTGTGGTTTGACAGTTTGTTACTCGGATAGTCCCTGGAGTGGATGTCCGTTAGTTTTCTCCGTTAAGTGGATGTGAAATGACAAAATTACCCTTCATCTTCTCCACTCTATAAAAACAAAACAACTCCACCCCAACCCCACCTACCCTCCACCTTTCTCTCTGTTTCCCCCACCTTAACCACCACCCACCTCCCACCTTTAAATTCATTCGATTGTTATTCAGTTTGTTTATGTGATAATTTTCATATATTTTGATAATGATTGCTTATTATGAACAGTGTGGAGTCTGCAATTGCTGATGAAGATGGAATCAAACAAATCTTGCTTTGTCGCGTGTTATTGGGAAAAACAGAGCTTGTGAGTCGAGGATCTATGCAATCGCATCCGAGTTCTGAGGATTTTCAGTCAGGTGTTGTTGACTTGGTGTCTCCTAAGAAGTACATCATGTGGAGCAGTCAGATGAACACTCATATATTACCCGAATTCGTCATAAGTTTCAAGACGCTAACGAGCATGAACAGTCAGACATTTCAAGAATGTGATCAAGTACCTAAACTAGATGGAGTTCCTGTTTGTGTCAAGAAACCGATTTCCCCTTGGATCCCAATTCCAGAACTCATTGCAGCATTTTCCATAACCAAACTGAATAACAATCGAATGAATTTTAAGGTGGGAGGTAGGTGGTGGTTGGTGCTTAATGATGGGGGGGGGGGGGGGGGGGAATAGAGAGAAAGGTGGAGGGTGGGTGGGGTTGGGGTGGGGTTGTTTGGTTTTTATTGAGTGGAGAAGATGAAGGGTAATTTTGTCATTTCACATCCACTTAACAGAGAAAACTAACAGACATCCACTCCAGGGACTATCCGAGTAACAAACTGTCAAACCACAGGGAGCACCGGTGTAATTTCCAAAAGTTTGGGACTATAGATGTTACTTTGCAAAACCACTGCAAACCACAGGGACTATCCGTGCATTTTACTCATTACTAAATTACACTAGGTTTACTTCAAGGTCAAGGTTTATAATTAAATTAATTACAAATACCATCTTTTATTTTAAAATTTGTAACACGTTACATTCTTTTTACTAACCAACCTTAAACTTTTATTTTAACTAAAATAATTACAAAGAACATATTTTATTTTGAAATTTTTAACACGTCACCTTCTTTTTACTAACGAACCTTAAACTTTTATTTTAAATCCAGTCGTCATGTTCAATGCATACGAGGGTATTTTGGTAATTTCACTGTCTATTTAAAAAATAAGTAATTTTTTAAGTAATTATAGAATATTACACCACATCCAACAAATCACAAATGGACCCACCACAGCCAATGAACGAACTTCAATAGATTTCCAAGAAAAGGGGAGATGTACATGTACCCATACAGGGACAAAATAGTAATTACCAAAATAACCAGAATAACAATATTCAATTTCAAACCACAAACTATATGTGGCTCTTATGCCCCTTCAAACCAAAGGTTCTAAACTTTACACCCAACATATCTCTTCACAAACAAACACATTCCCATTAATCAATCAAACCCCATCATCACAACTCCTGCTTCAGATTCATTCCAATGGCAACATCATCACTAACTGCAACTGGGTTCACTTCTTCTTTCCATGGAACTTGGGGGACTTCCATAGCTGGTGAAGATTATTCCACCATGGTGGCTAAGACTGCACCCATTCGGGTTCGAGTCCGGAACAACCCCTTACGATCCGGCCCCATGATGGGGAACGTTAACGAAGGAAAGGGGATCTTCGCGCCTTTAGTTGTCATCACCCGAAACATCGTTGGAAAGAAGCGGTTTAATCAGCTTAGAGGGAAAGCAATTGCTTTACACTCACAGGTATCATACATACATTCATACCCATGTTTTAAAGATTAATTGAGTTTGAATTTATTTAGTGATTATTGGTATAGTTTATTAATCGGTTTATTAGTTTTCGAATTAGCGTGGGATTAGTTTAGTGTTTTATATAAATATAGGTCCATTTAAGTATGTAACAAGTTTAGGCGTTTAAATAGGAGGAGGTCATGGGTTCAATACCCGGGGAGAAAAAATGTAACAAGTTTATTTTGTCGAGTCTTGCTAATAAGAAAGAGTCCGAGATGGGGTGTCTTCAAAATCTTGGTGTTCATGTTTTTGTGATCCGGTCTGGGCCTGTCAAAGTGGTTCACAACCCGACCCCATACACCAAAAAAAACTGGTTTGGTCCAAACCGGTGTGAGCCTCGACCCAACCCAGCGGTTTGGGAATAATTTGGGATCTAAAACTTAACAATCGATTCATAAACCGAACTGGTTTGGCCCAAGCCAGTTTAGAATAGGTTTAGGCCCAAACCGGTTTACAAACTGACCCAAACCGATTCGGATAGGTTCGGATTTTCAAACCTAAAATCAATTCATAACCCGAACCAGTTTTGGCCAAACCTGTTTGAGCCCATGATGAAAAAAACCGAGTTGGCTTAAAAACCGAACCGGTTTGGGCCTAAACCCGGTTTTTGTACACCTCTAGGTAGACTAATCCGCCCAGTGACCACCAACCCCCACTTTAAACCGGCCCGAGGACACTCGAGGTCACGGGGTTCAAAAAATGTTTCAGCCCCTCGGGTTGGCAGGAGTTTCACCGCCAGGCAGCGTTGTCGGCTAGCTAGCTTGGGAAGGGGGATCCCTTCCGCGGTCAGGGGTACTGTGCATCTACCTTTTTTTAGATAGACTAATCCCCAAAAGGAAACCTATCATTGGGCCTGAAAATGGGCCTAATAAGCCTTACCCAATGAAATCTAACATGGGCCCTATACAAATGGGAAGATAGTGTTTTTGCTGTGTTTAAAAGTTGCCAGTTGCAAGATTATTTGGTTAATTCTTGATTGTTTATGGGATTAACATGATGATGATTTGCAGGTAATCACAGAGTTCTGTAAATCAATCGGGGCGGATTCAAAACAACGACAAGGGCTGATTCGTTTGGCGAAGAAGAATGGTGAAAAACTTGGATTCCTAGCTTAGTTTTAATTCAGTCTGAAGATAAAAGCAAAGATTTTAAGTTTGATGAGAAAGTTGAATTTTTTTACCACCATAGTATGTATGTGTGAAGATCTTTCAGATGTAAATACTTTTTCATCTGGTACCCATCAAAAATATAAAACAAATTCATGTATCATCATCATATTTTATTCATATCTAGTAGTTTTAGTAGTCACTAATCATCATATTTTATTCATATCTAGTAGTTTTAATAGTCACTATTGTCACAATATTCTTAGCGTGATATTATTAGAGGTGTAAACGAGCTGAGAATCTAAGATACTGGCGAGCTACTCGAGATTTGTTTGTTATATGCCTTTGATTGTGCATTTCCCCCAAATTTGGTGAATCTTGGTTTTAATTTTGTTTATTTTTGTAATGTAAATAGCCTTAATCTAAGGTTTTCTTTTTCAAACTGACAATGCTGGTAAGGGTGTAAATTAGCCAAGACGAGGTCATGCTCGGCTCGTTAAACATACGAGAACTCGAGCTTGAGTTCTACACTTCTACTTGTTTGAAGCTCTAAAAATAGAGCTCGAGCTCGGGTTTTGAGTAGTCTTGACAAGCAATTAGTTAAAATCCACTTCACTAGAAATATGAAGTTACAAACTAAAACTTCAAACCATCACAACTTCAAATAATGTTTTGTTCTTTTTGTAACTTTTTGAACACCTAAACATATATAATTATTATTTTTTAATTTTAACTTTTTC
The DNA here is from genome assembly GCA_030545235.1 of Helianthus tuberosus. Lineage (NCBI taxonomy): Eukaryota > Viridiplantae > Streptophyta > Magnoliopsida > Asterales > Asteraceae > Helianthus > Helianthus tuberosus. The sequence continues at coordinate 56,334,556 of CM060354.1, read as the reverse complement.
TAGAGTAAAAGAAAATTATAGAAATGCAATCTAACTCTATTCAAATTTGAAAGAACATGAATAAATTTTGTTTATGTATATAAGCTACACTGTTAGGGATGACCAAATTGTTGTTTGGTATAGAGAATAATCTCTGATTTGGGTTTGAATTGTATTGTACAAAAAATAGGGTTACACAAAGATGGTATTTATATAGAACACCATATTACAAACTAGCCCCTATACTATCTATTTCCTTCTTTCTGACACTCCCCCTCAAGTTGAGTAGTGGGGTCACCAATACTTAACTTGCTCAAACAGCTACTAAAAGCGTTTCCGTTGACTGCTTTTGTGAGAATATCTGCGAGTTGATCTTTTGATGGTATATACGGGAGCTCTATGATCCTTTCCTTCAGTTTTTCCCTGATAAAATGTCGATCTACCTCCACATGTTTTGTTCGATCATGCTAAACTGGGTTTTCTGAGATTTGTGTTGCAGCTTTATTGTCGCACATAATTTTACTGGATGTCGCCCTTTGGGAGAAACCAATGTCTTCTAGAAGCTTCCTGATCCAAAGAGCTTCGCTTAACCCTCGAGTTATGCCTCTGAACTCTGCTTCTGCATTCGACAGAGCGACCACCTTCTGTTTCTTACTTCTCTAAGTAACAAGGTTTCCACCAACCAAGGAGAAATACCCTGATACTGACCTTCGGTTTCCCTTATCTCCTGCCCAGTCAGCGTTAGTGTAGAGCTCAACATTTAAATGTCCATTTGCTTTGAACAACACTTCATTGCCTGCGGTTCCCTTTAGATGCCTAGAATTCTTTGAGCAGCTTCCATGTGGGCAACTTGTGGTTGGTGCATAAACTGACTTACCACTCCAACAGCGTAAGCTATATTAGGGCGAGTGTGAGAGAGATAAATTAACTTGCCCACGAGCCTTTGATACATTTCTTTGTCTGCAAGCTCTCCATTAAGTTCCATGTGAAGATTGTGGTTCACCATCATTGGCGTATCTGCTGGTTTACAATCAATCAACCCAGTTTCCACCAGGAGATCAAGGACATACTTCTTGAGGCAGATGAAAATCCCCCGTTTAGACCTGAGAACTTCTATCCCGAGGAAATACTTGAGATTCCCAAGGTCTTTCATTTCAAACTTTGAAAACAAATTCTTTTTCAGCCGTGCTATTTCTTCTACATCATTTTCGATGATAATCATGTCGTCTACATATATGATCAAGCAAGTTACGAGGCCGTTTCTTCTCTTGAGGAACATTGTATGATCAGCGTTACTTTGGTAATACCCGTATTCTTTCATAGCCAAGGTGAACTTTCCAAACCATGCCCGAGGAGACTGTTTTAGTCCGTATAAAGATTTTTTCAACCGACAAACTTCCCCATCTTTAAACCCCCCTGAAAAACCTGGAGGTAGGGGTGAGCGAAAGGAAAAACCTGACCCTACCTGACCATTACCCGACCCAACCCGAGAACCGATCAAACATAAAATATAGAACCGGTTCACTACCCTAAATATAGGGACGGTTCCGGTCCATAGGTCAAAGTTGGGTTTCACATTGAAAAGAACCGAGAACCGACCCGACCCGACCCTATTTTATATGAAAAATTGGAACCGATCTAAATACCTAGGTACTTGGGTTCGGTTCGGGTCGGGTTGGGTATATTTTTGGTTCGGTTCTCGGTTATTTTCGGTCCGGACCTAAACTTGCTCACCCCTACCTGGAGGTGCTTCCATGTAGACTTCTTTCGTTAGGTCTCCATGGAGAAATGCGTTTGTAACATCAAACTGATGAAGAGGCCAATCCTTATTGGCTGCCACGGAGAAGAGGACTCTGCTGGTGTCCATTTTTGCAACTGGAGAAAATGTCTCAGAGTAATTGTCACACCCCAACCGATGGCGGAAACATCGGAGTGAGACGAAATAGATTGCAAGAGACTTCATAACACTATTTGTGACAAGTAATTAAATGATAAATTTTCATTTCATTTATAAAGAGTCAATTACAAGGATTTGAAACAAATACAACATGAATAATGAAATACAATACAAATAAAAGCATCCTACTAGATTCCATGCATCATCAACATCATCGCTAAACCTGCAACATGTTTTAAAAAGCATAGTTCAATACAAAGGTATTGGCGAGTACACTAGTTTTAGACCCGTGACATATGTATAAAAAGGTATTTTCAATCCAAGATAGCAATTGGTATACAAGGTCAATCTATCATGCATAACAATATGTCAACTCTAGTGTCCACTAGTATTTAGCATCCCTCGACACAAAAGTGACGAGACCTTTATAGAATAAAGACTCAACAAAACCCCGTCGGGTGGTGTGCTACTCCTATAGAGCTATTATTGTTAAGCCGAGTTAACAAATAGTATGTATTCTAGCATGAACCTAAGCATAGCAAAGCATGTATAAGGATTGAACGAATAAAAGCATGTTTGTGAATCGTGCATTTTAACAAGTAAAACATGTTGCACCCAAAGTGTATTAAAAGGAAAATGGGTCAAGTGTACTCACAAAGTTGCATATGCTTTCCGATTATCCCATGTGACGAAGTTGTTAAGACTAGGAAGTTGAATGTGTTCGATTTGGAGTTTAAGAGGTGTTTACATATGGTTCTAGGGATTTGGAGTTTCAATAACATGAAAAATAAACATATGAAAATAATCATCTAACACCTATGACACTTGTTCTTGACACTATGAAACTCTAAAAGAGTTTAAATGTTTTCATGGAATAAAGTTCCATTAGAATCGTGACAAGTTGTCAAGGCCTAAGATGATACAATCTACTAGCTTGATGAATGTCCATTAGTTCATCACCAAGAGTTCGATTATTTGGTTGTTACATAAGTATTACATAGTGTATATTACATCATATAAGTCAAGCATGAGGTAGAAGATTAAAGTCTTCATTTAGGCACCTCTAAGTATCATGGAATTCATACATGAGGTAGGAAGAACAAAGCTTCCATTTAGGTACCTCTATTGTTCACCACTACACTTGTTGTTCTGAACAACAAGGAGGGTCATGAACTTACAAGAAACAATTGAATATGAATAACTAATCTATGAGAAAACATCAAGCAATGTGTGGATTTTCAAGTAGGTTAGCCCAAGCTAATCCTAAATCACACAATCATCAAGTCTTGAACTTGAGCATCACTTGTGGGTTAAAACCCTTGAACAAAACAGAAAGTTTGTGAGGTTTATACCTCTGATTTTGAATGTCTCAACCTTGTTTTTAAGCCTAACTAACCATAGAAGTGGTTATAAGCATAAGGACATAGGTTTGAGATGAGTTTCCTCAAGTTTAAACAAGTTTATCAAAGTTTGAAACAAGAACAGAAAAATCAGTCCACTTTGGAGCCCTTTTGGCAACATTCCAGGCTCTGGTTTTCCAGGGAAAACCCATGGAAACGTAGCTAAGATCAATACAAAGTAGTAGGAAAAAGAATCGAGTGAATCAGATAAGAATTGAGTGAGTTATGCTCACTTTAGTGAAGTGGTATAAATCTGCTTGAACTTCTGCAATCAGCTACGGTTTAGAGTTTTTGAGAGTGAATAGAGAGTGTTTAGAAACGGAAAAATGCTTGGAGGAGGCTTGGGTTATATAGGGGATGGATTAGGGTTTCATTGGGTTGGGCTTTGAAAGTGTTTAGTGGGCTAAATAACTCAAAACAAGGAAATTAAGTGGGCTGATGCAAAGTTGTTAACAGACCTATAATTTTTATTTTATTTTAATTTTTTAACATTAGAAGGTATATATTTGATGTTTAATAAAGTGTTACATGGTGTCTAGTATGTATGTAACTTGTAACTTGTAACTTGTAACTTGTAACAAGGTCCAAAATGCATAAATGACATGTTTTAATTTAGCAAAAAGTGTGATAACATAGGTGTGCATAACACATGAAATGTGACAAGTATGTATGGTTTATAGTTTGGTATTGATGCGCGTTTAAGTGTTGTATATATTATGTGTATATTTTAAGCCCTTTTTAACACTTATTTTAGCCAAGTTTTAAATTTATAAAACACGATATTTCACTAACACTAAACACACATATGGGCAAGTGCACCCATCGTTGAGTGTAGTATAGCGTTGGTAAGATACCGAGGTCGTCCAAGGACACAAGAGCTTTTAGTACCGGTTTATCCTCAACGTCTAACCAAAATAAAAGTTTAGAAAAATGTTTTAAACTAAGAAAAATAAAAACTAACTAAAATGCTGAAAATAAAAATAAAATAAAAACAGATAGACAAGATGAATCACTTGGTTCCGACTCGTATCTAGTATAACCTTTGATTATTTCCGCACTTTTGCACATAATTAAGAGATTATCTTAGTTATTGTAGTAGGCCCCTCTTTTGAAGGCGACGTTACCCTCACCCCAGTAGTTTGAGTCAGCAGGGATACAATCCTAAAAGGGTGGATTATTGGAAGATAATGAATTAAGTTATTAATGCAGTATTGTGGTAGGCCCCGCTTTTGGCGGTGACGTTACCCTCGGCTAAGTAGTCTGAGTCAGCAGGGATACAGTCCTAAATAGCCGGGTTATAGTATTAATAGTAGTTAACTTATGAGGGGATCAAAGAGTTTGGACCCCCGCCATCCAATACCGTGAAGTATTGAAGGAGGTCCTACTAAATTTGACCCAGGTCCATTATAGGACCTCTAAACGCTGAACAATGGCAAGACCTTTACCAAACCGTTCCCTTAACCCCCTACCAGGTAGCCAACATATCTCCATATAGACCGTGGAGATATGAATGGTGAAAATCCTTTATTTTATATAGACAGTAAAATAATGCCAAGACACCACGGACAAACGATAAGGAAAGATCACCTTCAACATAAGTAACTAGTTATTAAAGTCATTAATACAAAACCAAATAAAAAGTGCAAAAGATTAGAAGTAAAAAGTATTATACTAGACACTTTGTCTTCACCAAGTGATGTAAGAGACTTAGGCAAACATGGCCTTGATTGTCAAGAACTCTTACGATCAATCTTGGATCCCGAGACGACTCACACACTCTACGATGGACAATGGATGATGGTGGTGGATGATGGTGTTGTGATGGTGGTGGGTGGTGGATGAAGTGTGAGAGAGGTGGTGTGCCAAGGGATGAGATGAAATGAATCCAAGCACTCCTATTTATAGGCTGAACAGAGAGCTGGACACGGCCCCGTGTCCGCTGGGCACGGCCCCGTGTCCGTCTGACAATCTCTCTCCTCATTAATTGTAATTCGCAATTACAATAAATGCGCCTGCTGTACTTTCGACACGCCCCCGTGTCCGCTGAGCACGGCCCCGTGATGGGCAATAGAAGCTTCTATAGATTTGTCTTTTCTGCTGCTTCTTGGGCACGGCCCCGTGCTGGCTGAGCACGGGGCGTGTTCAGTCTTCTGATTTCTCTATTTTGCTTTGGAAGGTGCCGTTGAGGGGTCGGGCAGTCCACTAATATTCCTTTTCTTGTATTTATGTTGGATTTAGCTGTCTTTTTGCTTCTTTTGTGTTTTTAAGCTCATTTAATCCTGAAAATACAAAAGGAAGACAAAAACACTCTTTTTCCAATATTAGTACTTAAAAAGGGTTAGTTTTTTGCCTTAATTGATGTAATTTATATGTTGCATTTTACATACATCAAATACCCCCACACTTGAACTTTTGCTTGTCCTCAAGCAAAACTCTTTAATATGTGGCTTACATTCCCAAATGGAATAGGTAGAAGAGAAGGTTTTGGGCTTGTCGTAGAGTGTCGGGATTTCCAAGATCTTTTTGGGTTTTATTTTTATTTATTTACATTCCTATTCGTAATGATTTATTTAGAACTTTTCATGGAAGAAATTACTTATTTGGGCATAACATGCCTTTTTTAAAATTCTACTTATATACAAGTTCACATACCTCACGGGGAAATCACTCACACTCGGCCGAAGGTGTATTTTTAGTGAATCACTCGAGAGCGGCATGGAACTTATTCCTACCATAGGCTTGCCAAGAAATCAATCCTCCTCCTTTTTAACTTTTATACCTTTGTAGATATCAAGAGGACTTTGTGGGTTAAGGGTTAGGCTAGGGTTAAAGGTAGGTGGTTGGGTTAGTGGTTAGTAGAAAAAGGGCAAAAAGCGTAACAAGTGTCGGTTTTCGTATTTTTGCAACTTTTTATTTTGATGAAGCTTTTATTCAAACTAAGTTATTTTTGATTAACTTGTTTGTTTATTTTCTTTTTGCTTCATCATTATCACACATATATTTTTTTTTTCACGAAGAACCGAACTTGTTACTAAAATAAAGGGTTAAAAATGAAAAAGGTTTTGGTGGGTAAAAGGGTTTTTGTTTGGGTGATGAAACGAAAAGGTTTAGGCTCAAAGGGGCTAACTAGGGGGATTTTTGGGTAGGTGGTAAAAGAAAAAGAAAAATAATGGTGTAGAAATAAAAAGGGTTAGTCCTAATGCCTCCATCATTTACTTACTCAGGTTTAAGTTGATAAGGATCGGGAATGTATTGTCATGGCAAGTTCTAGAGTCGTAAGAACCAAGCGGCTATTCACACAAGAAACGAAAAATGAGCATTTAGTCAAATGATATGTAATTGTGTGCTCAATAAAGGCTCAAAACTCACTTTTGTGGGAATGGGTTTTTATGTGATCAAGTATATATAATCAAATTTTAAATAAGTTTGCTATGCCTTTTCATAATTTTCTTATGTTGGTTCTTTTTATCACTACGCTATCGGTTGTAAATTCGTAAAAATATAACCTTTTTGAGAACTTGAATTTCCCGAGTTAAACCTAGACAAGTAAAAAAAAAATGAAATTTTTGAAAAAATTTGGGGTGATTAGCGGTTCCAATAGAGTTTTGTGTAAGGCTTGTATTTAGGACTTGCAAAATTCAAGGTTTTAGCATCCCCCCCCACACTTAAATTACACATTGTCCTCAATGTGTCCCAAAAATAAATTTTTAGGTTGATTAGATGTGTAAAATAGTGTTTAAAAAGCAAAAATTTGTGTTACTGGGTACTGAACACGGCCCCGTGTTATCCGGGCACGGCCCCGTGTTCAAGTGCCAGTAACAAAATTAAAATAAGAGAAACAGAAGTCTGGACACGGGGGCGTGTTGGGTGAACACGGCCCGTGTCCAGGTACCTATACTGGGCGTTTTTCTGCAGGTGGTTCGGCACGGGGCCGTGTTGGTTGGGCACGGCCCGTGTTGAACCTTCTGGAATGGAGAGAATTGTCGGGTTGCCTTGTTCTTGTGCATGGGATCATTTTTCTCGTTCCCTTTTTCATCCTTTACCACCATGAGTGTGTTTTATTCCTGAAAATTAAAACTAACTAGAAAACATAAAAATTAACCTAAATTAAACTAAGGATAGTTCCGTGGAATGCCTCCATGGTGCGCCACGTTTATAAGGGTCCTTGGCTAGACCCAAATCCTGGTCATATGTTACCCAATTGGGATGTGTTGCATCCCATGTTACACCGTCGGAGAGCCTCATCCAAGCTTGAGTCTATGACCTTCATGTAGTTGACCGGATCTTCTTCCTCTACTCGCTTTCCACATTCAAATTTCACTTCCTCATCCCCAAACTTCAATGTTAGAGTTCCGTCATTCATATCCACCAATGCTTGGGCGGTGGCTAGAAATGGCCTCCCGAGGATGAGAGGGACATCGGTGTCTTCTTCCATGTCTAGGATGATGAAGTCGGTTGGAAAGACGAATTTGTCAACCTTGACTAGCAGATTTTCGGCGACACCTTGTGGGAATTTGACGGACCTGTCGGCGAGTTGTATGCTCATCTTTGTAGGGCTTGTTGTTCCTAGGCCGAGTCGCTTGAACATTGATGTGGGCATGAGGTTGATGCTAGCCCCAAGATCGGCTAAAGCATTTCGGACGGGGGACTTCCCAATCGAACAAGGGATTGTGAAACTCCCGGGGTCGATTTTCTTTTGTGGAAGTTTGTTGAGTACTAAAGCTGAACATTCTTCGCCTAAGTTAACTAATTGCAATGATTCAATTTTCCTTTTGTGAGTGAGGAAATCCCTCATGAATTTTGCATATTTAGGCATTTGGGTTAGGACCTCAATAAAAGGAATATTAACATGCAATTGTTTTAGTAAACTTTCGAACTTTGCGAATTGCTCATTGGTCTTTTGACGATTTAACCTACCGGGGTACGGAATTGGAGGAGTCTTGGTGGGCTCTTGATTTGGTGTTGAAGCCTTTTCTGGCGCAGGAGGAGTTATAGTCTGGCTAGAATGGCTTCTTTCATTTGGCGGCAATGGAGCAACCTCGGGACCCACGGTTCGATTTCTTAATGTGATGAGATGCACTTGTGCCTTCGGGTTCGTTTCGGTATTACTAGGTAACGCGCCTTGTGGTCTCTCGGAGAAATTTTGAGCTAGTTGATTTAATTGTTTTTCAACGTTTTGAATGCTAGCTTGTTGATTTCTGAAATTCGATTCCAATTGTTGAAATCGATCCGAGTTTTTCTTTTCAGTGTCAGAGATGAGGCGAGATACAGTATCTTCAAGCCTTTCTCTTCCACCTTGTTGTTGAGAAAAATTTTGCGGTTGTTGAAAGTTAGTTCGTTGGTTTTGTTGGTTACTACTTGAAGAAACACTAACTAAATGGTCGGAACCGAGATAGTTAGGGGGTTTGAATCCGCATAAAAGGGTTAGCTCTCTCTCGGCTGATTCAGTTGCAATGGGATTTCTTCTCCGGTGATTCTGCAAAAAAGAACACCGTTAGCCTCGCCAAGGGGAGAAGAGGGTTCTCTCCTTGACCCGACTCCGGCGTGAGAATAAGTATTGGTAATGGAGAAGATAAGTATTTGAGAAGTGAGTGTGATCTGAGTTTATACCTGAACAGTTCTCTTATTTATAGCCGGGAGTTTGGGAGGGAAAATCTGTTATTGAAAAGATGACGGAATATACTAACGCTGTAGCGGTTATCTTTTCTTCCGTCAAGTTCTCTGATCCTTTGTTAAGTTACCTCGATCCGATGTGAATGCACACGGATCGTGGTTTGATCGATGGCTGGGGGATTGCCACGTGGAAAGTGATTAAGTGGAGATTACTCTCCAATTACATGCCTTCGTTGTGATTTCAGGGTTGCTTGTGGTGGTGACACGTGTCCAGACGGTTATAACCGTCTGGGTAGTGCACGATTGTATTTCTTTTCTAGAAGATTACTGCTGTAATCTGGTGTGACATCTTATCGTGTGGACGCAGATGAGTAAATCCCAAGTCTGGGTAAAATAATATCTAAGTCTGGATATTTAGGCAGAAGTATTGAACAAAGGATTTTAATCCTTTGTTTAAATGGAAAAAGCGCAAGGATTTATGTTTTCCTTTTGGGCGCGCGATTATGAATCGCTGACTCTTCTTTCTTTGTAAGACCAAGGCGCGGCCGCGCAAGGTCAAAAGGCTAAAAAGATTGGTTCGTGGTATGGTCTCAAATCCTTTTTATGAGGTTTTTGGGACCTTACCCCTTCAAGTCCCCCCAGTCTAGTGTTGTACTTATGCAAGTAAGTGGAGCACTGGACTTATGAGAGGGAAAGGGTTTTTTGGGCGCGAAAAGGTAAGAAAGCTTCTATGAGAAGATTTGAATTTGTAAAGATTTTTTTATGGAAAATCTTTGACTTGAAGTTAGCACAGTAAATTGATTTTGACAACCTGTCATTGTCAGTTGTTTTTTACTGTCCGTGTCTTACACGCGCGCGTGTAAACGCGTGTGTGTTCTGACATCTGCTTTTTCTGTTGCTTGGGGAAACGTGATACCCGGAACAGTGCTGTGACGGTTACCGATGCTATTTATTGCGATGGGTATATAATCGTTTGGATAACCTCTTCTGTGTAATCATTGTTTTGTTTGAAAACTTTTCCTTATTCCCTGTTCTTGAGAAATCTTTCCATCATTCTCTCGCTTATGTCAACCGGAGAACGTCAAGAGGAACTTGTTGAAGATATGTCGACTGAACTTCCACCATTGAAGTGGCCTAGGGCGTCTTTTGAAGGTTTGATTCAGAATCTTAAGTTTCCGGAGAACTGGGGTGCTTTATATCCTGGAGAAGGACAAACGGCAGCAAATGCTCCGGCCGGGTATATTACCCTCTTTTGGGATTTCTTCTGTGACGGTAACTTTCGCTTGCCTGTCACCAGATTTTTTCTTGAAATTCTTGGGTTCTATAATCTACACATCTCTCAACTCCACCCTATTGGTATGGTTAGGGTTCGACATTTTGAATTTGTATGTCGGACTATGCATGTGGAGCCAACCGTTCCCCGATTTAGGGTTTTTTTACCAAATGCACTGTATCCAGGGGTTTTATTCATTTGTTCAGAGGGCTTCTGCAAAGAAGATTTTACATCAACCCCCAAAATCGTTTCATGATTAGAAACAGAAATTCTTCTTTATCAAGGCTGGAGTGATTCCAGTGAAGATGACTCTAAGAGGGAAGGACGATATTCCGATTGAATCACTTCAGACTCCTGTTGATGAGAACTGGTACCAAGATCTGAAGGATGTTCCCAATATTGCTTTGCCGGAGAAAGCCCTAGTCGGAGCCGGCATGAGTTTGAACTGGAAGATGGAACGTGATGATAAACCCGTGTACACTGAGGATGGTCATAGTAAGTTTTGGGGCTTTGTCACTGTTCTTCTTCTTCTTCTTCTTTTTTTTTTTTTTTTTTTTTTTTTTGACCTGCTTTCTCTTCAATGTAGTTGTTTCTCTATATGTTGTTGCCTTTAAGAGGGAAGGCGGAAGAATGGGAACTATCAAGAAGAAACCTGAAGAGGAGCTCTGGTATCATCGTATTGTGAAGAATTTTGTGCTTCCGCGGGATGCGGACCTATCTGTTCAACCGGCAGCTGGTGCTGGTGAGTTTATCCGTTTTTCCTTTCTTTGTTGCTTTGAGTAATTTCTCTGTTTTGCGCTTTTTGTAGGTGAGTTGTTGAATTTGGGTGTAGGCCCTGAAAAGAAAAGACGCGCAACTACGTCCACTTCCGCGCCGAAGAGAAGTGAGACTGTTAAGACTCAACCATTGAAGGCGAAAAATGCTGGAGAGAAGAAAGGTACGCACCGTTCATCTGTCTCCAGGTGTGATTATGTGGTGGTTTCTGACTCTTTGGAGGGTCTTACTCCTGTAGTGACCATGCGGGAACCGAAACCAGAACCGAAGGATTCTGCTGATATTTCTCCTTCTAACCCAAATGAGCCTATCGATCTGGATTCCAGTCCCGAACATTTGGTTCATAGGAAGGTTGGTAAGAGAAAGCCAGCTGATGCTGATGCGGAGGGTCAACCTCCCAAGAAAGTGCAGAAGAAGAAAATTACCAGAAAAGGAAACCTGGATGCTTTTGTTTCAGAATCTATTCCTGGTAAGTAATGCTTTTCTTTGTTTTCTTTGAATGGATAGGTTTTTTATAGACTTTTGTTTGTCCATAAATTCCTGTTTCTCCTGTTCCTGTAGACGTACCAACTGTGGTTGATAAAGAACTTCCCCCTTCCCCGCCGCGCGCTACCGTTACAAACCCGCTAGAGTCTTCCGAAATAGCTGGGGAAGGTGTTGAGAAAACTGTTGAGGTTGAGGAGCCTATTGGTGCTAATACAGAGACTGAACAGATTGTTGAGCCGGGTGTGGTAAATGATGATAATCAACCGACACCGGAAAAAGAAACTGCTGAGAAAATTCAATCTTCTCCCCCCAGACCTTCTGAAACTATACCTGAGCATACTGAGAAGGCCGCCACTGAGGAGGCAGGTTCATCTGCTGGTGTTGGGAAGCAATCTCCGATTCGTCCAGAAGAAACCTTGGGAGAATATTATTACCGGATGTATGCGGAGAAAGATGCTGCTGATCCTCATGTTCCTATTTGGAATGTAAAGAAAGGAGATACCTTCTCGGATTGGCGTGTATGCCAAGATTGGTTGCAGGGGATACTTCCGCCTGGCGAGATTAAATTTCAGGAAAATCAGCCTTATGAACAGACCTATTAGTCTTATCTTGCAGAAACTGCTTCGCATGTTTCTACTACTCACCGTATAGTTCGTGAGTGGTATAGCATGCATAAAGAGCGAACATCTTTTGTAGCATCACAAAGAAAGTTTGCTAAAGATGAAAAACATGTGGCCCAGCTGAAGGCTAAATTAGAGGCTGAACAAGCTAAGTTTGAAGCTGAGCGCAAGACTGAGGAATTGTCAGTGTCTGGTTGGAAAAGAAAGGCTGAAGCTGAAGCTGCGCTTTTATCTGAGGAGCGCAAAAATTGGAGGAGAATTTGTGAGAAAGATAATGCTGAGAAGGCAAACCTTCGTAATATCATAAATAACCTCAAGGCTGAGGTTGAAAATCTGAAGAATCAAGATGCGGAGATAGAAAGATTGAAGAAAGAAAAGGCTGACATGGAAGCTATGTTGAAGGAAGCGCGCTCTCATAGGGAACGAAGTGAGCAACGGGAGGTACAGGCTTTAGCCACTCTTGCCGTTAGAGATAAAGAATTAGAGGAACTTACCGCTTTGGTTTCTGACCAGGAACAATTGAAGAAGGATCTGGAGCTTGCGCATTCTGAGAATACTGAAACCTCCCGCCGTTTGACTGAGGTTGAAGAGAAACTGGAGAATTCAGAAATGGCGCGGGTTTCAGCGGAAAGCGAGCTCGAACCTTTGAAGAATGATATGGCCTGGTTGAAAGATCGCGGGATTGCTTGTGTAAGTTCCTTTCTTCTTTTTCGTTCATGTATGCGCTTTTCTTGTTTTGATGCTTATCTTGATTTCGTAGGTTGCTGAATCTGTATTAAATTCTGAAGAACTGGATAAAACTGTTGCAAATTTGATGGTCGCTGCGCGACGAGATGGTTACGCGCAAGGTTATGCGGAATGTTCCCATCATGTGAATAGCGCTTTGAAAGTTAACTGGGATGATAGCAAGTCTGCTACCTTTGGCGTTAATACTACCAGCGCACTGGCTGCTATGAAGACAGAGTTTAATAACTTACACCTTCCAGTGATGGAGTTGATAAATGTGGCGTTGCAATCGGACGATCACGTTGCGCAACTTAAAGAAATCTTTCCGGATGAGGGAGAAGATTTAGAGTAGGATGAAATTGTATTGAACAATTTTTTCTCTTTTTTTTTATGTAGGATGTAGATCCTTGTTTTGTTGGTGCGCTGTTGCGCAAGGAATTTAAACACTGCTGTGTCTAAACTCTTTAGGGCGTATTTGTACGCTTAAAAATAGCAGGTTTCTATTTGTTTTGTTGAATGACTTTACAATATCTTGCATGAGTACAATTACTTTTTCTTTGAGTAAGGCGAATAAAGTTGGTGTGAAGCTCATGTGTGAGTTTATGGTCGTTTGTGACGTGATCACTGACCGCGCATGGAGCTTTGTGTTATACTACCATAATGTTTTTGCACTTACTAAAAAGGAATTGCATGCATTTTGTAAACACAAAAATAATAGAAACTTTGTAATTTTATTCATGGATAATGCTCAGAGGCGTTACAAAGTTTTTCGGATAATTAAATGGAACTTAACTTACTCCCTGATAGTTCCGCCGCTTTTGATAAGTCATGTCTTTTCCGCGGAAAACGTACAGAGTTCTTTAAGTTTTAGCCCGTTTGCTTGAGCTTTCTTCTCCCCGGGTAATCTGCTTAATCTCCTTGTGCATGTTCTGGAGCAAATGCGTAAGTTCTCCATTTTTGAGAGCCTTCTCTATTTCCGTGCGCAGAGATATGTAGTTGTTCGTGGTGTGCCCGTTATCCTTATGATATTCGCAGTACTGCGTCGGGTCTTGACCACGTTTACTCTTCATCGGAATCGGAGGTTTGAATTGGTGATCCTCAGTACTTAGCACCTCCGCTGGGGTTTTCGTTAGGGGAGTCCACTGTCTCTCCCTATTTTCGTGTTTGTTTTCTCTTTGTGCAAAGAACTTGTTAGTTGTTGTGCGGGCGTCTTCCGAGGATCGACTTCCTGATGCTTCGCGCCATGACTTTTTGTACCTTTTTTCACCATTTGCGCTTAAGTCTGCGGGCCTGTTGTGTGGTGGTGGTGGCCTGTTTGTAGTAAGGTTTTTCTCGGTCTGCGCATAAACCTTGGCCGCCGTCATTATCTTTTCCCAACTCGTGGGGAGGCCCTCTGTTCCCGATAACACCTTGACCATGTCGTCACACCTAACCGCGTACTTAAACTGAGCACGGATTAGTTGTTCGCTAACACCTCCAATTTCTAACACTTCTTTATTGTATCTGGTAATAAAATCTTCCAGATTCTCATCATCGCGGCGCCAGGTGTTCATGACGTCGGATGTATCACGTTTTGACCGCCTTTGTTGGCTGAAGTGTGTTAAAAACTTTCTTCGCAGATCCTTCCACGACTCGATCTGTCCTGTTGGTAGGTTATCAAACCAAATTCGCGCTGGGCCGGTTAGTGTTTGCACAAACAAATGACACCACAACGGAAGAGTCCAACCGCCAACCAACCCTGCGCTGGTGAATACTCTTAGATGATCATCGGGGTCAGTTAACCCATTGAATTTCCCAACGTTAGATGGTAACTTAGCCCTTTCCAATGGAGCTAAAGCTATCTCCAGTATGAACTTCGAGTTTTCTGCCGCTTCATCAGGGCGATAAACTAAGTCATAGTTATGTTCTGCTTCGGGATTATAGATCGCCCGAGGCCTGTATTTGTTATAGTTTAGTTGCAGTCTGTTGAATACGCTGGTGTTTGCACTCAAACGATACGTTTGATCGGATTCATCAGTGTGAGCGTCCCGTTGGGAACCCAACCTATCATGAACTGATTGTCTTCGACGAGGGTGTGGTTCGCCATGGTGTTGTCTCTGGTAACTGCCTGTATCGTCATAAGTTGACTCTTCTCGCTGAGATGCATGAGCTCTAGACCCCGGCCTCCGTGATTGGGTTACAGGAGCAGTTTGAGCACACAATTGTGTGTATACGGCGTTTAATGCCCCTTGGGACCGGACATACCATGATATCGGAGTTTCTCCTGGTGGTAAGATTGACTGTGCAGGATTTGCTGGTAACATTCCTGGGGTAACAGGATCATTTGCTCGATTAGATTGAACATCGTTATCGTCTGAGGCCTCTTCTACGATCCCTTCTACTGGTAAATGGTTTCCGACGTTTGGTCGAGGACCAGGTTGCCGGTGAGATGACGAATTTTCTGCCATGTGCAAAAACAGAAAACGGAATGAACTGAATCGAAACGAGGTAGAAACTAGAAAAACTGAGAAAACGGTGGGCGCCAATGAAGAAACACTAACTAAATGGTCGGAACCGAGATAGTTAGGGGGTTTGAATCCGCATAAAAGGGTTAGCTCTCTCTCGGATGATTCAGTTGCAATGGGATTTCTTCTCCGGTGATTCTGCAAAAAAGAACACCGTTAGCCTCGCCAAGGGGATAAGAGGGTTCTCTCCTTGACCCGACTCCGGCATGAGAATAAGTATTGGTAATGGAGAAGATAAGTATTTGAGAAGTGAGTGTGATCTGAGTTTATACCTGAACAGTTCTCTTATTTATAGCCGGGAGTTTGGGAGGGAAAATCTGTTATTGAAAAGATGACGGAATATACTAACGCTGTAGCGGTTATCTTTTCTTCCGTCAAGTTCTCTGATCCTTTGTTAAGTTACCTCGATCCGATGTGAATGCACACGGATCGTGGTTTGATCGATGGCTGGGGGATTGCCACGTGGAAAGTGATTAAGTGGAGATTACTCTCCAATTACATGCCTTCGTTGTGATTTCAGGGTTGCTTGTGGTGGTGACACGTGTCCAGACGGTTATAACCGTCTGGGTAGTGCACGATTGTATTTCTTTTCTAGAAGATTACTGCTGTAATCTGGTGTGACATCTTATCGTGTGGACGCAGATGAGTAAATCCCAAGTCTGGGTAAAATAATATCTAAGTCTGGATATTTAGGAAGAAGTATTGAACAAAGGATTTTAATCCTTTGTTTAAATGGAAAAAGCGCAAGGATTTATGTTTTCCTTTTGGGCGCGCGATTATGAATCGCTGACTCTTCTTTCTTTGTAAGACCAAGGCGCGGCCGCGCAAGGTCAAAAGGCTAAAAAGATTGGTTCGTGGTATGGTCTCAAATCCTTTTTATGAGGTTTTTGGGACCTTACCCCTTCACTACTATTGTCGGGATCTCTCCAACCAAGATTTGGGTGGTTACGCCATCCTTGGTTGAGGTACCCGTTGGAGGACCCGACGGCCTAGGTCTATTATCCATGTAGTTTACCGTTTCAGTTTGTTCAACTAATTCTTTCATACAACTCCAATTTTCATGTGACCCACCACACCCTTCACAAGCCATAACCGAGGCCGTTTTTGTCATTTCTAGCTTTTTGATTTTTGAAGAGAGGGCCTCGATTTGGGCTTGTAAAGAGGTGCTTTCATCAACCTTATGGGCGCCCGGGGCAATAGATTTATTACCTCGGGGAGTGTGCCATTGAAAATTGGTTTGAGCAATTTCCTCAATTTGGTTATATATTTCATTTGGGCGACGATTACCTAAGAGTCCCCCGGAGCTTGAGTCAAGTGTTTGTCTTGTGTGTGGCAACAACCCATTGTAGAAAGTGGATACTTGTTGCCACACCGCTAGACCGTGATGAGGACACTTTCTTAGAAGCTCCTTGAATCTTTCCCAAGTTTCATATAAGGATTCCCCATCCTCTTGTGAGTATGTATTAATTTCAGTCATTAATTTAGCCGTTTTAGCAGGAGGGAAATACTTATATAAAAACTTTTGGGCAAGTTCATCCCAAGTGTTTACCGATCCAACTGGGAGGGTGTTAAGCCAAGCCTTAGCTCGGTCTTTTAGTGAAAATGGAAACATTCGAAGGCGGATGGCGTCATTTGATGCTCCATTGATCCGAAAGGTATCACATATTTCTAAGAAGTTAGTAATATGTAGATGGGGATCCTCGTCCGCAAGCCCATGGAAAGTTGCAGAGTTTTGGAGCATTTGTATCAAATGCGGCCGGAGTTCGAAGTTGTTGGCCTCGACATTCGGTGCATTGATAGCGGCGCCAAGATTGCCTACGGTAGGTCGTAGGTAATCCATGAGGGTACGTTGGTCCGCCATTGGAAGTGGGTCCCCCGAAGCTTTCTCTTGATTTTTAGCTTTAAGTCTTTTTCTGAGAAAGCGCTCGGGTTCTTCTAGGGGTTCTTTTATGTCTCTACTAGAACTGGAGCTCATGCACTACGTAGGAGGTTCAAATGTGGCGCCTGGGTTCCACGTCCTGCAACAAAAACAGAAAAGAACGTTGGTCAGAATGTTCACCACGGCCCCGTGCTCAGTGAACACGGCCCGTGGTCAGAAGTACAGTAATTGTTTTCTGTATCCCAGTTACTGGGAGTTGGACACGACCCCGTGTTGCACCGACACGGCCCCGTGTTCAGCTCTCTGTAACTCAGAAAATAAAAACTGCCAGTGATGATGCTGGACACGGCCCGTGTCTGACCGAGCACGGCCCGTGCTGAGCTCTGCAGAAGCTGAAAAACTAAGAAAAAAAAATCCTAAAAAAAATGATTAGGCCGTTGATTCCTAACTTTCTTAAAATCCTTGTGTCCCCGGCAACGGCGCCAAAAACTTGATGCGCGTTTAAGTGTTGTATATATTAGGTGTATATTTTAAGCCCTTTTTAACACTTATTTTAGCCAAGTTTTAAATTTATAAAACACGATATTTCACTAACACTAAACACACATATGGGCAAGTGCACCCATCGTTGAGTGTAGTATAGCGTTGGTAAGATACCGAGGTCGTCCAAGGACACAAGAGCTTTTAGTACCGGTTTATCCTCAACGTCTAACCAAAATAAAAGTTTAGAAAAATGTTTTAAACTAAGAAAAATAAAAACTAACTAAAATGCTGAAAATAAAAATAAAATAAAAACAGATAGACAAGATGAATCACTTGGTTCCGACTCGTATCTAGTATAACCTTTGATTATTTCCACACTTTTGCACATAATTAAGAGATTATCTTAGTTATTGTAGTAGGCCCCTCTTTTGAAGGCGACGTTACCCTCACCCCAGTAGTTTGAGTCAGCAGGGATACAATCCTAAAAGGGTGGATTATTGGAAGATAATGAATTAAGTTATTAATGCAGTATTGTGGTAGGCCCCGCTTTTGGCGGTGACGTTACCCTCGGCTAAGTAGTCTGAGTCAGCAGGGATACAGTCCTAAATAGCCGGGTTATAGTATTAATAGTAGTTAACTTATGAGGGGATCAAAGAGTTTGGACCCCCGCCATCCAATACCGTGAAGTATTGAAGGAGGTCCTACTAAATTTGACCCAGGTCCATTGCAGGACCTCTAAACGCTGAACAATGGCAAGACCTTTACCAAACCGTTCCCTTAACCCCCTACCAGGTAGCCAACATATCTCCATATAGACCGTGGAGATATGAATGGTGAAAATCCTTTATTTTATATAGACAGTAAAATAATGCCAAGACACCACGGACAAACGATAAGGAAAGATCACCTTCAACATAAGTAACTAGTTATTAAAGTCATTAATACAAAACCAAATAAAAAGTGCAAAAGATTAGAAGTAAAAAGTATTATACTAGACACTTTGTCTTCACCAAGTGATGTAAGAGACTTAGGCAAACATGGCCTTGATTGTCAAGAACTCTTACGATCAATCTTGGATCCCGAGACGACTCACACACTCTACGATGGACAATGGATGATGGTGGTGGATGATGGTGTTGTGATGGTGGTGGGTGGTGGATGAAGTGTGAGAGAGGTGGTGTGCCAAGGGATGAGATGAAATGAATCCAAGCACTCCTATTTATAGGCTGAACAGAGAGCTGGACACGGCCCCGTGTCCGCTGGGCACGGCCCCGTGTCCGTCTGACAATCTCTCTCCTCATTAATTGTAATTCGCAATTACAATAAATGCGCCTGCTGTACTTTCGACACGCCCCCGTGTCCGCTGAGCACGGCCCCGTGATGGGCAATAGAAGCTTCTATAGATTTGTCTTTTCTGCTGCTTCTTGGGCACGGCCCCGTGCTGGCTGAGCACGGGGCGTGTTCAGTCTTCTGATTTCTCTATTTTGCTTTGGAAGGTGCCGTTGAGGGGTCGGGCAGTCCACTAATATTCCTTTTCTTGTATTTATGTTGGATTTAGCTGTCTTTTTGCTTCTTTTGCGTTTTTAAGCTCATTTAATCCTGAAAATACAAAAGGAAGACAAAAACACTCTTTTTCCAATATTAGTACTTAAAAAGGGTTAGTTTTATGCCTTAATTGATGTAATTTATATGTTGCATTTTACATACATCAGGTATGATCAAGTGAAAAAAACATACGACTTAATCTTATAATCGAATAACTAAGTGTTTAAATGTATGAAGATTTAAGGATTACGAATACACGATCATTGTTTACGAGTTAAGCGTATGTTTATACGAATTACGAACCATGTATCAAACGAGTGCACGTATCAATGTATAAACATGTATAAAATATGTATAAAAGATTCGTTTCATTACGATCAAAGTCTCGGATTTTACAACGATATAACGAAATACGATTACAAGGAATACAAGATTTCCAAAAAAATAGAATTTCAAGCAATGGTTTCTAAATATGGAAAGTATGAAAACGCGGGGTGTTACAGTCTCCCCTCCTTTAGAAAATTTCGTCCCGAAATTTATTCAAGAGGAAGACTTGAAAATTTTTTTGGCAAAGATTGAGACTTGGAAATTTTGAAACAGTTTGAAAAGTACGAAACTTTGGAGAACGACAAGGTAAATTTGCAAGGGAGTTCGTTGTCTAAAATAATTTGAGGTACCAAACATAGTTGAAAACGTGTAGGTGCTTATATAGGTAAAGTGAGTCTAAACAAGTTTGGATAACTTAAATTGGAGATGTATTAAAAATGGGACGTATTAAGAAGGAAGATTTTGACAAACGGTTTGTATTTTGTTGGAAAGTGGGGTAGATACAGGGGAAGTTTTAAGGATAGTATAAAAATCACACTTTCGTAAAAATTGTTTATTGAGATGAACGAAAAGGTTTGGTACTTTGAATAAAGCGTTAAAGGTACACCAAGTACATTTACACAAGAATAAAGAATAGGAAGATGGTTTTAAAGGTAATGAGATAAGTTAGGATTTGAATGTTTAAACAAGCTTGATTGTGAACGGGGTTCGTATGAAAGAAAGGATAATCTATACTATCTATTAAAGGGGATTAGAAGCCGACATCAATTTGCTTACGTGTCAACCAATTGGATATGCCACATAGTCCAGGCTGATGTCATAATTCGGATAATATATATATATATATATATATATATAAATCTAAAAAATCGATTATATGGGGAGTGATTTTTTAGGAGGGAATTTCAAAATTCAAACCTTCAAATATACTTAAACCCAAAATCAAATTCAAAATTCAAACCCTCCTCTTCTCTTTCTCTCTCTCAAATTCCATCAGATCTAGATCTGCATCTTAAATTTCAACTTAAATTTCTCAAATCATCACTAAATTTCTCAAATTCCATCAAATTCCTCCTCTGCCCCTTTCTCTCGATTCAACTTAAATTTCTCAAATCATCACCAAATTTCTCAAATCAAACACTCATTCTTCTCCTCCTATCGAGCAATCTTTCCATCTAGGGTTTTAAGATCCGCATCATCATCAGTTCGGTTTCACAAATGGTGAGTCCCCAATTTCATCTACATCATTTTCAATTTCATTTAGTTACTTCTTACATTCGACTAATATAATTTCAATCAACTGAAGGCCCTTAAGAAATGAGTAAAGCTAGCAACGAAGAAGAAAACGGTATGATCTCCGAACATTTGTTAGGATTTTTATTCATGTATAGTTTTAATTTACGATTTAGCAACTGTTGCGGTTCAGGAGAAAGTTGTGAACCCATTGTTTGAGAAGAGGCCGAAGCAGTTTGGAATCGGTGGAGCGCTGCCGCCGAAGAAGGATTTGCATAGGTTTGTTAGATGGCCACAAGTTTCATGATTCAGAGGAAGAGGAGGATTTTGAGACAGAGGTTGAAGGTTCCACCGGCTTTAAATCAGTTTACTAAGACGCTTGATAAGAATCTAGGTATGTGCTGAAATTGCTTTTCAATTTTATAGTTGAATCAAGTTATAAAACGGGTTTTTGTGGATTGATTTGTTTGTGATTGTTGAAGTTTTAATAGTTGGTTGTTTGTTAGTGTTGTAACATATATGTATCCTGTATATGGTGAGTATATGGATTTCTACTTAAAATGTTGGAGAAATAAAACATTTGTTTCAAATTATATTGATTTGTTATAGGTATTGTATGTATCTTTACATAGACAAGAAGGTGGAACATTTTATCCTGGTATTGGCGCAGTCCGAACTAATGTCCGATCATGAACATGATG
This sequence comes from Helianthus tuberosus, assembly GCA_030545235.1. Lineage (NCBI taxonomy): Eukaryota > Viridiplantae > Streptophyta > Magnoliopsida > Asterales > Asteraceae > Helianthus > Helianthus tuberosus. The sequence goes on along the minus strand of CM060354.1, from coordinate 56,313,116 downwards.
ATTCCGATACCGAGTTCATTGATATCGATATAGCTGGTTCTTATGGTTGGGTTAGTATGTTTAATTTAATCATTTTTATGCAAATTTGACTAATAATTATATTGATTTGTTACAGGTATTGTATCTATCTTTACATAGACATGAAGGTGGAAAATTTTATCCTGGTACTGGTGCAGTCCGAACTAATGTCAGATCATGAACCTGATGATTCCGATACTGAGTTCATTGATATCGATATATCCGGTTCTTATGGTTGGGTTAGTATGTTTAATTTAATCATTTTTATGCAAATTTGACTAATATTTTTAGATTGTGATATCTGATGGGGATATTGGGCTTTTTTCAGATTGATTTTATGATCCAACTTGTATTAAAAGGGATGAAATGATGAGATTCAGAACAATCGAAGGTTCTACTGAAATCATAGGTCACAACTGGTCTGTTTATTTTGTTTGTCAATTCTTAAGGATTTTGTTAACAAGAAGCGATTCAGGTTAATTTTTGTCAATTCTAAAGGATTTTATGATTCGGTCTCGATACATGAATTTTAGCTCCTACATTTTATCAGGTATAATATTGCACTTGTAAATTGCATGATTTCATATGTTGTAATCGCTTCTTTGTTGACCTGGTGTGTAATCAACTTAGACCTGATGTGTAATTAGTCTTAAAGCTAAATATATAGGAGGGTTGTCAAAAAGGTAAAACTAATAGTAAATGTCTTAGGTAATCAGTCTACTTCCTGAAGTTGTAATCTTTTAATGTTATATTCTGGGTTTTCTTTGTTCTAACAATATATGGTTTTTTGTTTGTTTGACCTATGCTATACACTCCTTTGGGCTGGGTAATAGGCTCGGGTCAAAAGGTTAATTTGTAGTGAAGGTCAATAAGTTTTAGCAATGAATGGGAAGCACTCGAAGGTTATGGGCCGAAAAAAGTAAGCATTTTAATGAGGAAGCTGATGTGGTGGATCAGTTAAGTTAAATACACCGGCTTAGACCTCAAAGAAATATTGGGTGGTTGAGGGATCTTGATATTTCTTTGGAGCCATGTACTCTGAAGACTTGAGCAAACGGTTAACTAAAGAGCTTAGTGGCAATATTAAGGTAATATAACTTGAAGGGTTGTTCAATATAAAACCAATTTTAAGTAAAGAACTGCGAGAATGAGAGAGAGAGAGGGCGGTTATGTGGTTACATAACTGCCTTATGCATCATAGTTAAAGTAACATATACAAGTGTTTAGGTGGTACTTGCAGTTCTCTACGTAATTGGTTGTTTATTGAACGTCCCTCTATAACTTAACCATCCACTTCATTTGTTAACTGTCATGTGACACAATTTTTTTTAATAACTCTTGGTTTTTAATGTATTTAGAAAGCAATCTTACTTTGGATGCCTGATCCAGCACGGAGAGATGCAGTCATATTGCATGAAGCTTTACATACCAACATTGATCTGAAAGCGGTTACTGAAGTTATATGTTGTCGGACTCCATCACAGTTGTTACATCTTAAACATCTTTATGTTTCACTTTTTGGTGTTTATCTTGAGCATGATATTCAATCTCAAACTTCTGGTGATCATGAAAAGGTAGCTCCTTAAGCCCATTAGACAGTAAGTATCAATTTGTTTGGAGTCAAAATGATGAACTGACTATTAATGGTTCTATTATTTTTTGGTGTTTGTAGTTGCTTCTTGCATATTTAGCTTTAACCTGGCAGCGAAGGGCCAGGGTTTGATCAAATATTGGTGGAGCACGATGCTAAAGCACTCTACAAAGCAGGGGAAAAGAGGTTGGGAACTGATGAGACCACTTTCAGAAACATTTTCGGTGAAAGAAGTAGGGCCCACATGACTGCAGTCAGTTCTACATATCGAAATACGAATAAGAACACATTGAGGAAGGTAATTCTTGCATTCTTTCAATATTCATGAATGGGTTTTAAGCTTTTAGCAGTGGTAAAATGCGCAGGGTGGGCATACTGGGTAACGAGCCAAAATGCGTTTAGGTTGAAGTGGGTGATTTGTAGTTGTAACACCCCAAAAACGGGTTTGGTAATCAAACCACGTTAATAGTAAAGACGGGTAAAATACCGTTAGTGGTAAAAAAATTAACCAGGTAAATATTAGGAATCTAAATAAATAAACTTGATGTTAATTAAAAAGGAGGATAAATACTTTGAGAAAACAAAGTATATAGAAGGCTCGAGTTAACGGGACTTAAAATAAAACGGGTTATGACTTCCCGAACCCACTAAGTGACTAGGAATATTAATCTAATTAGTTATGTGTTGTTAGAACAATAAAGGAAACTAGAAATAGTTAAACCTTTTATAAAAACAAAACATGAGGGGCTAATAGTGCCAAGTGTAGGAAACTTATTTATTAAAACTAAAAATAAAACACAACACACACTTGGTAAGTGTGTGTGTGTGTGTGTGCGCAGGAACGATCAGGAGCACCAGGGGGTTCTTTCAAAACCCTAAAGCTCATGAAATCCAGCAAAATCAAGGAGAAATCGAGCAAATAAATTAGGGCTTTAACTAAAATCGCGATCAACAAGCTTAGGGGATCACAAGGTATGTCGAATTTTTGACATTCATGAAGTTGTGAAAATTAGTTAACTTTGCATGATGCGATCTAAGTATGAATCGTAGAGGCTATGGCTGAATTAATGAAGTGTGATTGCTTAGGAACAAACCCTAAGTAGAAATATGAAGTAAATTCAGAATTTTGATGCTAAATTCATGTATGTGATGTTTTTAGGGTTTTGATTACTAAAATTAGTGTTATGATGTCATGAACATGCTTTAATTGAAAGCTGAATTCAAACAGCTTCTGATCAGAATTTACAGCCGACTTGTATTGGCTGTAACCTGAACAAAACTTGACAAAAACATGTGTTTCTTGAGTCTAAAATGTGACTCCAGGAAATATCTTTAAAACCCCACTGGAATCGCATTTTTTCGATGAAAATTGAGTGTTTTATGAATTTTTCCGTATCAAAGGTTCAAGCTGCGTTTTCTGGCAGAATTTGCAGCCCATTGCGAATGTCATAACTCAATTTAGGAATTTAGTTATGATCTCAAATTTTTACTGTAGATAGTTTTAAGCGATTAAAAGAATCTCCAATTGGAATTTCGTCAATCGGATAAACGAGGAATTTTTAATGAATTTTTCCATAAGCTGCAGTCAGAAGTGACGAATCTGATTGCAGCTTAGTAAATGAATTTTTTCGAATTTTTGGTAAAGAGTTAGATCATGAAATTTTAACACAAGGCCTAACCCTTCGAGAGATACACCACATAAAAAAATCATAATTTTTTAAGACTTGTAAACAGGTTAAACAAGTCACCAAAAACAGCCCATTTTTCAGTGATATGAAATGCCTGAATGAAATCGCGGTCTACTTGGTTGTGTGTAAAATTTGATTTCATTAAGAGTTCGGATGAAATATGACTAAGTGAGTTCAATGAACCAAATGTGCATTTGAATATGTTGATAAGTCAATTGACTTTTAAAAAGTCAAACCGACCAATGATTAGATCGAATGATAATTTAATATGGTCGAATGATAAATTCGACATAAAACCCGTAGGATGGAATAGTCGTAAACAATTATGACTAATCTAACCGTCTTACGAATTGTGATGATGATAGTTTGACTCTAGACAAGCTAGATGAAGACTTGGGAAAGAAGCGGGTCAAACGGATCGAGAACGCGGAAAAAGGACATAACCGGATGCAAGGTAAGTGAAACTTACACCTTTTAGTAAAATAAATGTTCATCCTATAAGTTTCAAATACAATAAGGATAATATTCAAGATATGGTTCCCGACGCGAAATAATACGGGTCGGAACTAATCTAAATGATAAAAAAAAACCATGTTTAATGGTAAAAGAGATAGAACGGTAAATTAGCCATGAAAAGCTAATTATAAAAATGAGTTTTTGAATGGTTACTATAAGTAAGCCTAATGAATAAAAAGAATAAAACGGGTCAAATGGTAATGTGGATACCATTTGACAAATATTGACTAATAAGCACTTGTCGAGTGTTAGGCTTACAGGATAAAGCGGCTTATGAATTAGCGTTGCTATGAATTAGCAAATTTTCGAGACAAGGTATTAAAACGGGTCAATGTATTGATCCGAGCCAGGTACGTATAATTATGTTGTAGTTAAAAGTGTTAATTTGGTCAATAATTGGTGAGAGTCTTTCGTCGTAAAATAAGATACTAGAATTGACCAAAAATCCCTTAACGGGTGAACCAGGTAAACGAACGTTAGAGTTTGTTTAGAAACTTGTTTATTGATTTTGAAACCCTTAGATACATATAAAAAGTATAGGCAAAAACGTTGTGGGACGAATGTCTAGAAATAGTCAATTGTGAAAAAGGACTAGCCGAAGGGTACAATTTGGGATTTTTGGGTTTCTTATGTTAAATCCACCACAAAAATAGTTGTGGTGGAAGATAAGTAGTCATTTAGCAAGAAAAGACGAGGTGCGAAAAGAAAATAGAGAGTTCGATGCTTAGATGCTTAAAAGTCCGCTAAACGGGTCAAAATAGACTAAGAAGTAAATTGTGGTTAAATGCTTAGATAGATACAAATGAATCGGTGAATGTAAACGCCAATGTAAACTCTAGGATGGGAGCGAAAATGTTAAGGTTTGACAAGCCCGGGATGGGTAAAATGATAGGAATTAACTATTTTCTTTTTAGAGCATGTAGTGAAATAATAATGCCAAATGGGTCGAATAATCACCTAAAGGATTTATGAGCCAACATTGGATAAATCAGATTTTTATGCAAACCAAGGTGATAAACGGGTCCGTAATTTAATTACGGACGCGTAGGAAAAAGAATCGTGTAAAACGGATGTGTAGATTGAAAGTTATGCACATTTTCATAAAAAGAATCGGAACTGGGAAAATGCAGCAATGAGCTGCAAACCTTCTTCCCATTTAAGGGCGTCGCGCCACGCGACGACATGGCCCAAGGGCCGTCGCGCGACGCGACGGGGTGCAGGTTTTGCGAAAAATTGTTTGTTGGTTCCGTTTTGATTCGCGAACTTGTTTAGACATGTTATAAACGCTATATGACTAACTCATTTCATGTTTTATGAAATGTAGGTGCTGACCGAGTTACCGGACGACGATCAAGCTAAGCGATGAACCGAACACACAAAGAACAAAGCTTCCGCGAATAGTTTCGTTGTCATATTTTAAATGGCGACTCAAGTTTACAAAATGTTGTAACGTTTTATTTAGTATAATGTTTTAATAAACTCATATTTTAAGTGTATGATAAATTTTAAATACACTAATATAATAGAAATTTATTTGATAATAGTATAAAATGGACCAAGGGTCTTACAGTAGTACGAGTCAAATAGTTTCTTTTTTCTTATCCTTACGGTTTTTACAAATTGATTTTTCGTTTTATTTTTCAAATAAAGTGATATCTTATCAAAACTTAAACAAGTTAAAATGATAGTACTGTGATATAGTTTTCACTAGCCTTAAAATTGCAGTAAAAAAGTGTTCATGGGTTAATTCGACCCGTCTCAGCACCCAGTTTGACTATTTTTCTCTTTTTTGGTTTCTTGAGGTTATATGGATGTTGAGTGCCATTGTAGGTACTAATTTCTAGGTCAGGCCTTTTATTTAGTTTACCTCTGATTGCTACTAGCATTTTACATGTACTGATGGTGTGTGTGTATATTGTTGTATGCATGACATTAACTTGAAAACAAATAAGACGAATTCCATACATTCTAAGATTGCTATTAATTTCGTTTTACCTGATTGCATAGGCGAATTTGGAACCTGCAAATAATGTATCAGCAGTTTGACTCAAACATGGGTTAGTTTTTTCATGGCTTTTTCCCCTCTGATATTGCAGACCATTATGTGTATTTTGATAGGATTCAAGGGGTATTGACGCAAACAATTTAAATGATATATTATAATCTGTTTTTTAGTATTTGATTTCGATCCTTATTAAACCTACCCGTGTGTTCACACGGGTCTTACTACTAGTGGAGAATAATAGGAGTATGGGGCGAACGATTGACTCTAAATGAATGCAAGTATATGAATGATATAAGTATTAGATAGATGAAAGTAGCGTGTTAAAGATGAAGTCTTGTCATGGATAATCGGATATAATGCGTTTGTGAGTTGTTTAAAGTTTGTATTAGGTCAAAAGGTCGGCAAAACACTGAATTTCTCATGGCACATTTTACGAAAGTTTGGTAACATGGTGAAAACACTTATATATAGGAAGTACCAGCGGCGTATCCACCATGTTTTGACCATGTTATGTCCGTCTCGTTATTCGGTGTCATGTTACGTTCTGTGTCTTACCATACACAGTAGTACACTCTATGGTTTTCATACGCCTATCACTATAATCCCAGGGTATACATAATTTAAAAATAAGAATGTGTACGTATAATAATATAGTATATAAGCAAGTCTATGCTTAAGTATGTATGGGACCCACGTAAGCGAATCACTCGGATTACGCTCGCGTACGGGTACGAATGTATGAATCATGAGTATGAATGAAAGTATGAGCATAAGTATAAGTTTAAGTATGAATATGCACGTAAGTATGAGTATAAACATAAAATGTATGAGTAGTATGAGTATAAGTATAAGCATAAAACGTATGCGTATAAGTGTAGGTACGAATAATAAAATTTACGTATAAAGTGTACGTTGGGACATAGCGGATTTAAGCGTATAAAAGCATTCAAAAGGTTGAGTATGGAAATACGAACGATATGAATGATGTTATCGCGAGATATCGACTAAAATGTGTATGTGTCACACCCCGACCACGTAAAACAATAAATCGTGGCAGAAACGTCGGGGAGTGTCGTAACAGAATCATTGTTTCACAACCATGGATTAAATAATTTCGTTTTATTGAATTATTGAACTCATTGTTTTATTACAAATCAGATAAATACAAATATTATCTTTCAAGTTTTTAAAGTCGCTAAGGCACGAGTCCATCCTATGTATAGCATGCATCAACAATCATCACATAACAGCACCTGAAACATGTGTAAAAATAGGTACGTCAGCATAAAAATGCCTGTGAGATACATAGGTTTTATTATAATAGGATTCATGACTTGTAAGTTTAAGGAAAATATGTTTAATAAAAAATAGTCATGAACCTTAAAATATTTTCTTTTATAAATCATACTAAAATTTATAAGAAATCAGATGATATAACAGAATAATGCATAGGCAAATAAATAATCAAGTAAAATGAGTTTGTATAAAATATATTGTTTGTAAAACAATGTTTTGATAAAAAGGTTTGTAGTATATATATAAAACTAAACTTTGGTTTTAAGAAAGTCGAATAAGTAATATATTAAAAATATATTTCAGTCCAAATTAGTTAAACAGATAGTATATTAAATATACTTTGGTCGTCAAAATAATAATTTTCAGTAGTATATCAAAAGTATACTTTGGTTTTATAATTAACATATTAAACTATGCTTTGGTTTTAATAATAACATATTAAACTATGATTTGGTTTTAATAACATATTAAACTATGCTTTGGTTTTATAAATAACATATTAAACTATGTTTTAGTAATTAACAAAATATTTGTTGGTTTTGTACAATATCACATATGAGAGCATATCAAACTATACTTTTGGGAGTATAACAAAATATACAACAAAAATTTGATTTTAGAATTCATTCAAACCTTAGTGTATCAAACTACACATTTGGAGACTATAGAGATACCACAAAGGCAATCTCTATTTGGATAAAAATCGGTTTCTGACATTCCATACAACAGGAATGGGGTGTCTAATCCTATAGCGCTATATCGTACTACCAATCGGTCTTGTGAACATAAAATAAGTACAATTCAACAATTAATTTTATAATCTTTGAAAAATTAGTGTTTAAACCATAAATAATCATTCAGTTTGTCAAAAGATAAGTACTAATATGTATAATCAATTATACTTTGAAATCATGAACATAACAAATAGGTACATATGTTTCACCCCAAAACATTGAAAACAATAAAAGAGGGGACTATGTACTCACTTGAGGATGCTTAGAAGTCTTGAATAACAACCAAGCAAAGCTAGAGAGATCACGGAATCAAACGGCACCTAATATAGGTAACTATGTAAATAAATCGGACCTAAATCGGAAGATCGGATAGAATGAGGTTTCGTAAACCAAATGAGTGTTGGAACTCATATGATATGGTTAAACAAAGCCTACATACTAAATCGAAACCTAACCTAAGTGCTCACGACCCGTTTAGGTAGCTTATGCTACTTTAACGCGTCGTTCGCACAAAGCGCGTTCGGAACGCCTACCTAGTCCTATGACAAGTATTATATGCCTAAACATGTTTAGATATGTTGCATAATCAGTTAAGTGACAAAAGTTTAAGTTACATATGCTTAAATACCAATTATGCATAAAAAAGGGTATTTTGGTCATTTTACCTAAGGCATATAAATTACCTATCATACAACTACTTAAGCGAAGTGACCATAATGTATAACCTCGGAAGGTTATTCCCTATACAACTATGGTCACTAAACATGCTTGGTCGAATCCTAATGATCGGCCAAATGGGTCGGGTTCGTAAGTCTAAGCGATTGTTTAGATCGCTTATCTTACGACCCTATATAAGCACTAAACCTAAAGTGACGAGTTAAACATGTTAAGACATGTTTAACGAAGTTTTGAAAACAAGTTTGATATCAAGACAAAGGATCTTGATACCCAAAAATAGTTTGGTTACAAAATACGCAAGAACACGCATTTTGATCGAAACTATGACTCGTCACTGTGCCTAAATAACGTGGAAATCAGTAGGTATAGTCACAAGAGACTATAACCATCATGATTACGCTCACGTTATGAAGTTCAAATGAACTTCGTGTTGACCAATGACTGGTCAAAGCTGAAAGTCAAACACAGTTTGACTTTCGTGCTTAAAATGCGAAAAGAATGAAAGAATACTTACAACGGGTCCAAGAAAAGGAGTTTTGATCTAATTATTCTCAGGTATGAAGTATATAACTTCAACTTAGAGAACAAAATCAGATCAAAATTGAGTTTGCAAATGAAATGGAAGGGTTATATATAGATTTCGGAGAACCGTTAGGATGGTTTCTTGAAATCCGAGCTTCGATCTAAGCCGTACACATGCACCCCCTGATTTCTAAAACCATGGGCACTTAAAACCAATCCATAGAATAGAAGAAACCATGTGCAAAACAATGGGAGCAGCTGGGTTTTAATAAAATGAAGTTTGCTGACCTGGGAGCAGCTTATAGACCGTAAGCATCACCATACGGTCCATAAGGACATGGCTTGCTGGCAGGAACTTTCAACAAATGGCAGAACTGGCCCCTGCATCTCCAAACTTGATTTTCGATGCGTTTTGGCACGTTTAAGCACCGTTAATCTCATTTCAAGGCTCTAAAATGAAGTTAAAGTATAGGGAACATGAAATGTGCTCAAAAATATATCGGATGTCAGTTCGTTTGGTCGTACGGACGCGTTATTCGGTTAATTACGACGAAACACGAACAGACGCGAAAAACGATCCAAATTACGCGACAGATGGAATTTTATCTTGCCAACCACTAAAATAAAATATTTTAATGATTTAATAAAATTTTGGATGTCCGGATATACTCAGAACGTGAGATATGTGCGAAAATGCAAACTTATGCACTTTTTGACGCTTTTAGTCCCTGTTGATCAAAAAGTTTATTTTTGCGCACCAAACACCTAAAAGCCTATTTCTAAGCTATGTAAAGGATATTTAGGGCATATTTAACTTATGATGAAGTTCCGGAATGTTCGTTACAGTACGAATCGGCATACTTTCGCAGTTTGTCGAAATTAGTCCCTGTAAGCGAATAAACTTTATTTCGACACACCAAACCATCCAAAACTTATTTCTAAGTTATGTATGGGTTTTTTAAGGTATGTTAAGCCTATGTCACTATTCCAGAGTGTTTGTCTCATTAAACTGATTACGTTTACGCATCAGTTCGCGTATAACCTTCTAGAAAGCGATTTAGAGCTCGAAATCGAACAAGAATTGATATGTGCAAACGATACACATATTTATACAAATCCCAAGTATGAAATAAAATTTTTCATTGGTTTGGTATTTGTATGATGGTTGAAGTGACACAGGTGTCACAGTCTCCCCTACTTTAGGAAATTTCATCCCGAAATTTAATTTTAGAGAAAACTTATGAAGACAACTGTGATGGTTTCGCTTTCGAATGAATCCCTCGAACCCTAAAACTCTGGGCCATGTTTGGATTCTTAGAGAAATTGTCAACTATCAAAGTGAAGTTCTTGTAGTAACAAAACATGGAGTTTCGAACTACGGACAGGAGAACGTTTCTTTTGAAGACTATCATTGGAAACTTGTGTGTGCTCGAAATCAGAGTAGGAGAGTGTAAGATAAAATAACATTGGTCAAGGTCCAGGACTTCTAGTTAACTTAAATAACGATACGTTCGTAATGTAATAAGGAACACTTATATATAGGAAGTACCAGCGGCGTATCCACCATGCCCCTTTTTACATTGTTCCCGTTTCGTTATTCTCATCAATATAGGTCTTAACACATGACAAAATTTGATGTGGTTTCTGTGCACTGAATTCCATAATTATGTATGCATCCATAATTACGTAATTCCTTGCACAGTCCGCACAGTTCATTTCATAGTGCGTAGGGAAAAATCAATCGAATAAATATGAAGTGACTTGACTAGACCACCAAAGGATCTTTTTAACTAGATCGACGAACGATCTTTTTAACTAGATCAACACATGATCTCCTTAACTAGATTGTCGTACGATCTCCTTAAATAGACCACTTAAGGGATCTTTTCAGCTATATCATCACATGATATTCCTAACCAGATTTTTAAATCAATCTGTTTAACTAGACCACTCAAGGGGTCCAATTATAGAATAGTACTTTATAATCCAAGGGACTTAACTATAACGTAGAAGCCCATTTAGGATTTAAGATAGTACCTTTGGATATCCTACTATGAATCCCTCATATAGAGATATGGAAGATTCTACGAGGATTTGGATAATGAACATTCAGATCATACGAAAAACACAAGACATAAAAGAAAACACATAAGCATATAATCACATAAGTGTTTAACTTGATCTTCAATCCGTTATCTTTGGACACGGGTATTTAAAGCACACCAGGAATCCAATCTGTGGATTTCATTTGGCACTTTAAACATTTTCAAGAATCTAACCATGAAGATACGAAGATCTTAATAGGAATTCGGCTTTGTCCTTATTGAATCGTAATGTACGTATTAAAGCATACAAAGAATTCAATTAAGGGCTCCGATGAACGATAATTATCCACAAGGATCTAATTATGAGGATAGAAAGATCCTATATGGATTTTGGAATTTGTGTAACGAGAGGTGTTTCGAAACCTTGCACTAAATGTGCTTAAGTCGATACACAAGGTAGAAAGTTCATGAGGTTGAGGTACTAGATATGCCAAGGCGACATATGAAGCAGAGTTTGGAGGTTGGGTACTACGTATATTAAGTTGATCATACGAGCAGGGTTGACTCGGGGTTGGTTTAGACCACCTTGGTTTGGGTTGAATTGACAAGCATTTTCCAGGTGACCGAGTCGTCCACATGATACACACAGACGACACTGCAGGTAAGCTCGGTGAGGTGCATTACATTTATTGCACATCAGCGCAGTACCGGCATAAGGTTTCCTTGCAAGAGGTTGAGCAGCAGCAGGATTTGTAACAGCTTTGTTTTGGATAGCAAAGCGGCACATGTCAACCGAATGTCCCTATCGTCCACGGTAGGTACATCTGAAACAGGGTATTTGATTCGGATGATGACGGTTGCATTGATTGCACCAAGGAGAAGTTCCCTTGTACGACTTCATCCCTAAGGCGAGTCATGGTGATAGCTAAATCAACGGTCCCCTGGAATACGACGCCTGTTTATTGAGCGATTGTACACCTAGTTCGGATACTTGAGTGTTGTTGTGATGAAGAGGCATCATGAAGAAAATGTAAGACATGGGAAAAAACAAGGGAAATGAAAACAGAATGACAACGCATAAAAATTGCGATCATTTGTTTGTTACCTAAGGCAAACAAATAAGATGGTGACTAATCAAAGTAAGTGGGTCATATTAGTGTATCGCGAAGACATGCTTTAGCCTATAAGTGTACACTCACCCCAAGAGTTCCCAGGTAAGAGTGACTGGTCCGATTATGTGGATTTGTACGAACACTCTAGCCTTAGACAGAAAGCTCAGAGTACAGGCATCCACCCTTCCAGATTGCACGTGTTCACATTATAGGACCCAACTTTGATGGGATTTTGAAAACTTAGAGAGTTCAAAACCTTATAATAAATCATCCTAGAACAGATGATTGGTTTTCAAAGCGGATTCGAAATTTGTGTTCTCATTGTGGTTATCACCGAAGGATAGGTGCCGGTATTGTTTTAAGACTAAACACGAGATAGCTCGCGTTAGGGTCCTAGGAAGGTTATAGTCTATGTCACACCCTGGCTTTGCGGAAGCGTGGGTTAATTTGGTGTGACTTCTTAATACCATAGCTTAATCACAACAAAGCTATATGAAAATAAAACATGCAGATCATCCATTGATTTAAGTAAAATACCACAACATTGTCTTAATACGTTGACACATGCAACGGAAATTACAACATAAAAACTTTGTTCTTAACACACAACCCCAAAATATAACATAACATTTGTTTAAGACTTGCGACTCGTCCAGGTAAAAGTCGCAATCCCTAAACATGGATGATCCTGTAATTCTAACACAGCGGGAAAACGTAGCATACCGGGCCAGATCCTTAGTTCCCTGAAATACATGTAAGTTGGAAAAATCAACACAATGTTGAGCGAGTTCATGCGTAAGTGAGTATGTAAAATCCTTGTAAGTAGAAAAACCCTGGTATGTAGCAAATAAGGAAAAAGAGATCACCAATGGTTTGCAAGGCCATTGATATGTGTGAAGTGCAAGTAGGAAGACTCAAACCTAGCGGATTTGTGCGTCGGGTACATAGTCACCCCAAGGTCCGTTAACTGTTTGGCCTGGGGCTGGGCTCGCTACACCCAGATAGATCTACCGCATTGTGTCCCTCGGTCCTACCATGAGGATTAATGGCCTTAAGTATCACCTACCCACTCACATGATCTAAGTAGTAACCCTCCTTACGCTAACCATACCATGTAAAAGTACTCGTAATCATAGTAACATGTATTTCACCCCCGCAGTTTAGAAAACTGAAAACAGTTAAGAGAAAAGGGGGACATGAACTCACAGTAATGCGTCCTCGAATAACAGCAAATCAACTCAGTCTGCAGCACGACAACCTACAACGTGCTAATATCTATTAGACGAGCGGACGTGCCTTAGCTTAGGGTCTTAATGTTCTTGGGGAAATAGTTAGACAACTATTTCGTGTTTAAATTTCTTGGTTAACGTATAAATAGATTCCTTCCCAAGGATGGGGTATTCGTACAGGTATTATGTATTTGGTGACTTAACGTATTAAAAAAAAATACATTTACAAGTCTCCTATCCAACACTTTAAAGTTTTATGTCAAAACTCAAGGCGAGGTTTAATTATGAGATATAAAGTTTCACATACACGATAGAAAAATAATTTTTCTAAGTCTTGGTATTTTTAGAAAAATTCGCCAGAACTTCCCCTAAAAACGGGAGTGTCCGTGCTAATACGCACATCATTTTCTTTTTGAAATCAACTCATAATCATCAACAATCAACCATTACGTTTTAACACGCAAAATACTACCCTTGTCGATTCAGTTTCAATTTGTGAAAACTGGACTGTTTTCGGACGTGTAAATAAATTACTTAACTTATTCCAAAAATTCCCAAATTTTTGTGGAACGTCATAACCGACCCACAAATTATTGTGTAAAAATTTCGGGGTCTAAATCATTACCAAAAATTTATAGAAAATCGTTTACCGAACTGTGATCAGATTTGTTACATTCTGATCACAGTTTACAGAATAATTCGCCAAAAATTCCTCGTAAGTCCGTTTGTCGAAAATCCAGTTCGAGGGTCACAAATACATCTGTGTTCATCTTTGATAAAAGTTTCAGGGGCTGGTTCGGTTCAGGTTTTAAGTTGTGATCGAAAACACACAGCCCAATTTTCTGCAGTAACAAACAGCCTTAGCTGCTGTCACGGAAACAGATTTTTAAAATAGTAACCGACATCAGAAAAATACGATTCCAGCGCCATTTTCTTCGTTTTTTGAAATGACACGATTTAGGCTTTTGAAATTCCGTTTTTCGAGTTTTTAAGGTCCGTTTACAGCCTGTTAAAGGCGGCTGAAACAGTGACTCAGCATGCTGTTTTGTGATTTCGATGTTATTAAATCGCGTTATAAGTGTCCGATTAGCGGGTTAAACAAGAAAACGACTTTTAAATATCAAGTATGTGTTATCCAACCCTTAACCCGACGAGATTCCACTTTATAAATCATACACAAGTAAACCTTTACGTAGATTTTTATGTTCATACTTATGTTTCATATTTTTCTAATATTCTTGCAATCTAGTGATTTAAACAACAATACTACATGTTAAATGCCATAATTTTCGAACAAGATGAGATCAAGTATGAAGAAACTCACTACTAGCCTCTAGCTAGGGAAGAATCTTGTGTAAAAATGATGAGAAAAGATGTAGAACCAAGCAAGAACAATGCTCCCTTGCAATGCCTTCAAGTTGCACCTTCCATGTTTGATCTTCAAAGCTTGAATGGTATGAGTAAATGAAGAAAGTGATGAATGTTGGAGTGTGGTGGTGGATTCGGTTGTAGTAGAACCGAATAGAGAGAGAGAGCTAGGTGAAAATGGGTTGCAAAAATCTTGTGAAGTGATGTACATTTATAAGGGACCTTACTTTTATTTATTCTTCACATATCTTGGATAGATAGACAAGCAAAACACTTAATACTAGATCATTGAATCCAAGCAAGAAGATAGGGAGTATGATGTTATGACATGTGGGGTCCCACTTGGGGAAATAAATTCGTTGGGGGGGGGGGGGGGGGTATTATGTAAATATTGTGACTAAAGTGTATAAGTGTAAGTAATGTGATATGTGTTAGTTGATTTATTTTAGGCGGGTGTTATGGCATACGGGGATCATGACTAGCCATAAATAATAAAATAAAGTATTTGACAAAATTTTAGTGCCCCGGGTAATGTCCGGTTATACGGTTAAGTACCGTTCCGTTAAAATGTTTAATTATACCGCAAAAGGTCCTTTATGTATATATTTTGTAACATAAATTATTCCCGGTACTTAGGAAAATATACGGGACCGTTCTGCAATGTTTTTGCACTGTATTAGAAATTTAAAATGCTGAGTTTTATAATAAAGCGCAGAATTTTGTATTTAAAGTACGTTTTAGGCACACCCGGTCACTATAAATCTCACCTAGTGACGCAGTTCTACAATCCTCACCGCCCTACACTCACTACCAGTGTAGCAATGTATTCCCGGCTCATACTAGCCTTAGAGGCAGTGTCTGCCTGATGCTGGTTATGTCAGCATGTTTACTGGGTATCCCGTATAGTGTGCTCACTGTGCTTTTTGTGCATCAAGGTTGTCACTGGTGTTAGTGTATAAATAATAGTGTGACAGTATAAAATGTGATGCATAAGTATGTATGTATCAGAAATCAGTAAGCAGTTTAAGCACAGTTTCAAGTAAGCACAGTAATTAAGCAGCAATTTAATATTAATTAATTTGTACGGATACCTGGTTTGGTGAGGGTTGTCACATTCTCCCCCCGTTAAAGAAATTTCGTCCCGAAATTTAAGTTCTGCTACGAGATGCAGGATTCTTAGGAAACAAATGGGGGTATTTCTCTTTCATTCGATCCTCACGTTCCCACGTGAATTCAGGTCCATGCCTAGCATTCCAATGAACTTTGACGAGTTTGACACTGCTCCTGCGAGTTTTATTAACTTTCCAATCCGTGACCTCAACAGGTTCTTCAGTAAAGTGGAGCGTATTGTCGATATGAACTTCGTCAGCAGGAATGATCACTGTATATTGTGTTGGACTTTTTCTCAAATTAGATACATGGAATGTATCGTGAACACCATGGAGTTCAGCAGGTAGGTCCAACTTGTAGGCTACAAGCCCAATCCTTTGCAGAATTCTGAAAGGGCCAATGTAACGCGGATTCAACTTCCCACGCTTTCCTAAGCGTGCCACCCCCTTCCAGGGTGAAACTTTCAATAAAACCATATCTCCAACTTGGAATTCCAAATGTTTCCGGTTTGGATCTGCATAGACTTTCTGTCTTTCGCGAGCCGCTTCGATGCGTTTTCGAATCTGCGCAATCTTATCTGTCGTCTCTTGGACGATTTCGGGACCAACAAGCTGTCTATCACCGGCGTCAGCCCAACATAGTGGTGATCGACACTTGCGTCCGTAAAGGGCTTTAAATGGCGCGGCTCCAATACTGGTGTGGTAGCTGTTGTTGTATGAGAATTCGGCCAGTGGTAAATGTTTATCCCAGCTACCACCAAGATCCATTACACATGCTCTCAGCATATCCTCCAATGTTTGAATAGTCCTTTCACTTTGGCCATCAGTTTGCGGATGAAATGCGGTACTTAGGTTCAATTGTGAGCCAAAAGCTTCTTGGAAGGATTGCCAAATCCTTGATACAAATCTCCCATCTCTATCAGAGATGATTGAGAGCGGCACTCCATGACGTGTAACGATTTCTCGCATATATATTTCCGCAAGTTTACTCGTATTGTCTTTCTCTTTGATTGGCAAGAAATGTGCAGACTTTGTTAGGCGGTCAACTATCACCCAAATAGTATCATGACCCCTGGGTGTCTTGGGCAGTTTCGTTATAAAATCCATTGAAATCTGTTCCCATTTCCACTTGGGAATTTCAGGTTGTTGCAGAAGTCCCGAGGGCTTCTGGTATTCAGCTTTCCCCTTGGCGCACGTCAAACATTTGCTAACATAAACAGCAACGTCGCCTTTCATTTTAGGCCACCAATAACAATCTTTAAGGTCCTGGTACATCTTATCCGCACCGGGATGAATAGAGTACCGTGATTTGTGTGCCTCATCAAAAATAACTTTTCTCAACCCACCAAACAGAGGAACCCAAATCCTTCTCACAAAACATAACGTTCCTTCCTTGTTTGGTACTAATTGCTTCTCCATCCCACGGAGATATTCTTCTTCAAGGTTTCTTTTCTTAAGAGCTTCTTTTTGCGCGGTATGAATGCGCAGGGAAAGATTTGTCTGGATAATCATCTCCAAAGCCCTAACCCTTATGGGCTTGATCCTTTCTTTACGACTTAGGGCATCGGCGACCACATTCGCCTTCCCTGGATGATACTTTATCTCGCAGTCGTAATCGTTCAACAATTCGACCCAACGTCTTTGTCTCATGTTCAGCTCTTTCTGGTTGAATATGTGTTGTAAACTCTTGTGGTCTGTGAAGATTGTACACTTCGTACCATATAGGTAGTGTCTCCAGATCTTTAATGCGAATATCACTGCGCCTAGTTCCAAATCGTGAGTGGTATAGTCTTTTCATGTACTTTCAACTGGCGTGACGCGTAAGCTATAACTTTCTGGCGTTGCATCAACACGCAACCCAATCCTTGACGTGAGGCGTCACAGTATACCACGAAATCATCTGTACCTTCCGGTAGTGCTAAGATCGGCGCATTGCAGAGCTTATCCTTCAACAACTGAAATGCTTCTTCCTGTTTGATTCCCCAATCAAACTTCTTATCCTTCTGTGTGAGGAGGGTCAGTGATTGAGCGATTTTTGAAAAATCCTCAATGAACCTTCGATAGTAACCAGCCAAGCCTAAGAATTGTCGAATCTCGGTTGGCGTCTTTGGAGTCTCCCAGTTCTTTATCGCCTTGATCTTTGTGGGATCGACATGGATTCCATTTCCATTAACCACGTGTCCAAGGAATTGGACTTCACGTAGCCAAAACTCGCACTTAGAGAATTTGGCATACAACTGTTCCTTTTTCAACAACTCCAGAATAGTTCTTAAGTGTTGTTCGTGTTCAGCCTTTGTCTTTGAATAAATCAAAATATCGTCGATGAACACAATCACGAACTTATCGAGATACGGCTTACAGACTCGGTTCATTAGGTCCATAAAAACAGCAGGCGCGTTTGTCAACCCAAACGGCATAACTAGGAACTCGTAGTGTCCATAACGAGTTCTGAAGGCTGTCTTCGGGATGCTCTCTTCTTGTATTCTTAGCTGATGGTACCCAGATCAAAGATCGATCTTAGAGTAAAAACTTGAACCTTGAAGCTGATCGAATAAATCATCGATTCTTGGCAGAGGGTATCTATTCTTGATTGTTAGTTTATTCAACTCCCGGTAGTCAATACACATACGGAAACTACCGTCTTTCTTTTTGACAAATAAAACTGGAGCTCCCCAAGGTGAGAAGCTTGGTCGGATGAATCCTTTGTCAAGAAATTCCTGGAGTTGTGTAGACAACTCCTGCATCTCAGACGGTGCAAGTCTATAAGGTGCCCTAGCTACAGGCGCGGCGCCTGGAACTAAGTCAATGTGAAATTCTACTTGCCTTTGGGGTGGCAATCCTGGCAAGTCCTCTGGAAAGACTTCAGGATATTCCCTTACGACAGGGATGTCTTCGATTTTCGGCTCAGCAGCTTTCCTATCCACGATGTGTGCCAGGAAGGCAGCACATCCTTTTTGTAAACACTTACGAGCTTTCAGGCAACTGATAATTCTCAGCGGCGTATCATGCTTCTCTCCGTGCACTATGATCGTTTCTTCATCCGTCAGTGGGATGCGGATGGTCTTCTTATGGCAAACGATCTCGGCTTTGTTACTCGTTAGCCAATCCATTCCCACTACCACATCAAAGCTTCCCAGCTCGACAGGTAGTAAGTCCAACGTAAACTCGTGCCCTCCTAGTTCAATCACACATCCTCGGACAACTTCACTGGTCTCAACTAGTTTCCCCTTTGCTAATTTGATGGAGTACGGCACGTCTAACTTGCTAGGCGTCAATCCAAGTATTTTTCTTAAATTCTAACGATACAAAGCTATAATCGGCACTAGTATCAAACAGAACAGATGCAAAGCGTTAGTTTATCGGGAACGTACCAGTGACAACGTTTGGATCCTGGCGCGCTTCCCTTGCGCCAATGTGGAATGCTCCCCCACGGGCTTGATTCGGCTTCGGGCTTTTCTTCTTGAAGTGCCCAATTTCCCCACACTTAAAACATCCTGGCCCTCGGCCATTCCCATTCCCAGCTTGATTCGCAACATTTCCATGGTTCCCGTTTCCGTTACCTCCTCGATTGTTGTTCCGATTTCCAAGACCTCCTTGGCCTCCCCGGCCAGCACTAGCCCAGCAAGAATCCTTCAAGTGGCCAACCTTTCCACAAGCTTCACATACTTTTGGCCCACACCGACCAAAATGATGATGCTGGCAGGTGTTACACTTGGGCAGAGTGCCCATATAACCCTTTCTTTTGTTCTCATTATCCGTTCGGGTATCTTCGGTGAGCTTTCTTTTGTTCTTTCTGGATGACTTTACCTGAGTCTCCTTCTTCTTGGCAGGGTTTGTAAGTTCTTCTAGTCTAAGTGCCTCCGTAGCGAGTGCCAAACCCATCTTACTTGCAGCATCAGTTGTTGGTGGCGTTGATGTTGTCATCAAGCTCAAGACTTGAGGCGCCAGTTCCCAAATGAATTGTTCCAATTTCTTTAATTCTGGTTTCACCAGGTACGGAACAACCCGTGACAAATCATGAAGTCTTTGCACGTACTCCAACACCTTCGGACCTTCCATCATCAGGCTCCGAAATTCATCTTCCCACTTCTGGGTTTCCGTTTGGGAGCAATACTTCTTATGCATCATTCCTTTCAGTTCACCCCAGGTTAACGCATATGCTGCAGTAGCGCCCTTTATACGGATCTGAAGATTCCACCTTAATCGGGCTTCATCTAGAAACAGCTCAGAAACGTATGGGACTTGTTGTTCCGGTGTACAACCGCTCACTTGAAAGATGGAATCCATTCTTTCGATCCACTTCACAAAGGCTATGACACCTCCAGTGCCGTCGAACTTCGGAGGCTCGTAGTTGAGGAAGTGCCAGTAGGAACAACCGTTATTTTCTGAGGTACCTCTACTAGGTTCGGAGCGTAGGGCCTCGTGCTGTGCTATAGCTGCAGCAATTATCTCTTGAAGTTCCGCCTCTGAGGTGGGCATGCGCATTTCGCGTCTTGGCGGCATCTTCTAAAAGGTGTTTCACATAGGTTAGGTCATAGCAAGTAAAGTGTACGTATGTATTCAACAATATCAACACATAACATCTCATGCTATAAATAAATCAACCGCATAACATCTCATGTCATAGAACATAAACAATAGATCAAACATCACAAGTGATGAGAATACTGCGATTGCATTGCCATAAATCGGGACCACAATGTAAAGTTTACAAGTACACAACTGTATCATACAACATCAATGACTTAGTAGGGGACGACCCTAGACAAGTCGTGAGATCGCTGGACGTATTCAGGAATCTTTGGTTCGACCATTATCAAATTCCAGAACTCCACCTCAAGCTTCTGGATTCCAGTCCTAGAACAGCATCTCTTCTCAATCATTTCCTGCTACATGGGTTTTCATTAGCTTGGCCCGCAGAGTCCACCAGGATTTCTGTGCACTACAAGCCGTTATTACGTGGGCCCCCGTAATAATAGATTGTCTTGCACAGTTACCCCAAATTTTCTCTCGTCCAAGGAGATGATCAATCAAGGAGCAACAGCAGGTGCATCGGCATGAACAGGGTCATGCTCCAATGCGGGGTCAGGAGCAACGCCTGGCTCAGGGGCCACGGCTGGCTCCGGATCAACAAACTCCATCTCAAAATCAGCTGGATCAACAAACACAGGGGTTACAGGATCCTCCAAGGGCTGGTCTAAGTGTATGAACTCAATGTCATGGTCTGGATCAAAACCAGGTGGAAAAACAGGATCATCCTCAATATCGTGATCAATCTCAAAGCTGTGTGCAGGAGCAGGTGCAGCGGATGACGCCATATCCGGGTCGTCGTCGTGTGAGTGGTGCTGCACTCCCTGTGTATACAAGGATGCGGACGTTATAGACTCAAATGAGTCTGGGACAGGGGAAAGGGCATGAGCCTCCTCTGCAGGAGCGTCAGCAAGCAGTAGGCTATCACCAGCAGCAATAGGGCCTCGCCCTCAAGTGGGTCCTCCTCTAATGGTTCGACATCGTCGTCAGAGACAACGTCGGGGGCATATCAAAAACGGGATAAACGACCAGGGGCACAGGAACAGGGATCTCCACGAGTGGCAAATCCCCAACAAGATGGCCATCAGCAGGCTCTGCTACGGCATCAGGCAGCGCAAAGGGCTGAAAGTCGTCATCGTCTGTGCTGGTAGTATCGGAAATGTACACCTCGTGCTCCGATGAAACTATGTCGTCTGATACTATGGCCATGGGATCTGTAGTGTCCGACTCTCCAGTATCTGATGAAGGCATGACATTTTGTAATATAAACACACATATGCACAAATAATCAATCATATAGTCAAATAAACATATTAGTCACCAATAAGCAATCAAATAGCTCTCCTAGTCCCACTAGCCTCCCAGCCTCCCAGACTGACTCCCTAGTCCGACTAGTCTCCCAGCCTCCCAGACTGACTCCCTAGTCCCACTAGTCTCCCAGCCTCCCAGACTGACTCCCTAGTCCCACTAGTCTCCCAGCCTCCCAGACTGACTCCCTAGTCCCACTAGACAACTACCTCAGCCTCCCAGACCGAGCCTCAGCCTCCCAGACTGAGCCTATAATTAACAAATAAAATGTGCTCAACATTTGTTTGTAAAAACAGTTTGGATCTGGACTTTAAGTGGTATGCAGTGTAAAAATGTTTTCGTGAGAGCCCTAGTGATCATAGTCTAGACTCGAGGAGGAATCCTAGTTCGCTATGATCAGAGCTCTGATACCAAGCTGTCACACCCTGGCTTTGCGGAAGCGTGGGTTAATTTGGTGTGACTTCTTAATACCATAGCTTAATCACAACAAAGCTATATGAAAATAAAACATGCAGATCATCCATTGATTTAAGTAAAATACCACAACATTGTCTTAATACGTTGACACATGCAACGGAAATTACAACATAAAAACTTTGTTCTTAACACACAACCCCAAAATATAACATAACATTTGTTTAAGACTTGCGACTCGTCCAGGTAAAAGTCGCAATCCCTAAACATGGATGATCCTGTAATTCTAACACAGCGGGAAAACGTAGCATACCGGGCCAGATCCTTAGTTCCCTGAAATACATGTAAGTTGGAAAAATCAACATAATGTTGAGCGAGTTCATGCGTAAGTGAGTATATAAAACACTTGTAAGTATAAAAATCCCTGGTATGTAGCAAATAAGGAAAAAGAGATCACCAATGGTTTGCAAGGCCATTGATATGTGTGAAGTGCAAGTAGGAAGACTCAAACCTAGCGGATTTGTGCGTCGGGAACATAGTCACCCCGAGGAACGTTAACTGTTTGTCCTGGGGGCTGGGCTCGCTACACCCAGATAGATCTACCGCATCGTGCCCCTCGGTCCTACAATGAGGATTAATGGCCTCAAGTGCCACCTACCCACTCACATGATCTAAGTAGTAACCCTCCTTACGCTAACCATACCATGTAAAAGTACTCGTAATCATAGTAACATGTATTTCACCCCCGCAGTTTAGAAAAACTGAAAACAGTTAAGAGAAAAGGGGGACATGAACTCACTGTAATGCGTCCTCGAATAACAGCAAATCAACTCAGTCTGCAGCACGACAACCTACAACGTGCTAATATCTATTAGACGAGCGGACGTGCCTTAGCTTAGGGTCTTAATGTTCTTGGGGAAATAGTTAGACAACTATTTCGTGTTTAAATTTCTTGGTTAACGTATAAATAGATTCCTTCCCAAGGATGGGGTATTCGTACAGGTATTATGTATTTGGTGACTTAACGTATTAAAAAAAAATACATTTACAAGTCTCCTATCCAACACTTTAAAGTTTTATGTCAAAACTCAAGGCGAGGTTTAATTATGAGATATAAAGTTTCACATACACGATAGAAAAATAATTTTTCTAAGTCTTGGTATTTTTAGAAAAATTCGCCAGAACTTCCCCTAAAAACGGGAGTGTCCGTGCTAATACGCACATCATTTTCTTTTTGAAATCAACCCATGATCATCAACAATTAACCATTACGTTTTGACACGCAAAATACTACCCTTGTCGTTTCAGTTTCAATTTGTGAAAACTGGACTGTTTTCGGACGTGTAAATAAATTACTTAACTTATTCCAAAAATTCCCAAATTTTTGTGGAACGTCATAACCGACCCACAAATTATTGTGTAAAAATTTCGGGGTCTCGTTCATTACCAAAAATTTATGGAAAATCGTTTACCGAACTGTGATCAGATTTGTTACATTCTGATCACAGTTTACGGAATAATTCGCCAAAAATTCCTCGTAAGTCCGTTTGTCGAAAATCCAGTTCGAGGGTCACAAATACATCTGTGTTCATCTTTGATAAAAGTTTCAGGGGCTGGTTCGGTTCAGGTTTTAAGTTGTGATCGAAAACACACAGCCCAATTTTCTGCAGTAACAAACAGCCTTAGCTGCTGTCACGGAAACAGATTTTTAAAATAGTAACCGACATCAGAAAAATACGATTCCAGCGCCATTTTCTTCGTTTTTTGAAATGACACGATTTAGGCTTTTGAAATTCCGTTTTTCGAGTTTTTAAGGTCCGTTTACAGCCTGTTAAAGGCGGCTGAAACAGTGACTCAGCATGCTGTTTTGTGATTTCGATGTTATTAAATCGCGTTATAAGTGTCCGATTAGCGGGTTAAACAAGAAAACGACTTTTAAATATCAAGTATGTGTTATCCAACCCTTAACCCGACGAGATTCCACTTTATAAATCATACACAAGTAAACCTTTACGTAGATTTTTATGTTCATACTTATGTTTCATATTTTTCTGATATTCTTGCAATCTAGTGATTTAAACAACAATACTACATGTTAAATGCCATAATTTTCGAACAAGATGAGATCAAGTATGAAGAAACTCACTACTAGCCTCTAGCTAGGGAAGAATCTTGTGTAAAAATGATGAGAAAAAGATGTAGAACCAAGCAAGAACAACGCTCCCTTGCAATCCCTTCAAGTTGCACCTTCCATGGATGATTTCTAGGCTTAGAATGGACAATGAAAGGAAGAAGATAATGTTGTTTAGGGTGGTGATGGGGTGCTCGGTTGTGGGCAGCCGATCAAGAGAGAGGAGAGAGTGAAAGTGGGGTGTACAAATCTTGTGAAGTGATATATAATATAAGGGACCTTACTTATCTTTAATTCTCACATATATTGGATAGATAGGCAAGCAAGACAATTAATACAAGGGAGTTGAAATCAAGCAAGAAGATTGGAAGTATGGGAATATGACATGTGGGGTCCCACTTGGGAAGTAATTTCGTTGGGGGGGGGGGGTATTATGTAAATATTGTGACTAAAGTGTAAGTAATGTGATAAATGTTAGTGGTTTATTTTTGGCGGGTGTTATGGCATACGGGGATCATGACTAGCCATAAATAATAAAATAAAGTATTTGACAAAATTTTAGTGCCCCGGGTAATGTCCGGTTATACGATTAAATACCGTTCCGTTAAAATGTTTAATTATGCCGAAAAAGTCCTTTATGCATATATTTTGTAACATAAATTATTCCCGGTACTTAGGAAAATATACGGGACTGTTCTAAAATGTATTTGCATTTTATTAGTAATTTAATATGCTGAGTTTTGTATTATGTGCAGAATTTTTGTACTTAAAGTACGTTTTAGGCACCTCCGGTCACTATAAACTTCACCTAGTGACGCGTTTCTAATATCCTCACCTCCCTACACTCACTACCAGTGTAGCAATCTATTCCCGGCTCATACTGGCCTTAGAAGCAGTGTCTGCCTGATGCTGGTTATGTCAGCATGTTTAATGGGTATCCCGTAGTGTGCTCACTGTGCTTGTTGTGCATCAAGGTTGTCACTGGTGTTGGTGTATAAATAATAGAGTGACAGTATAAATTTGATGCATGAGTAAGTATGTAACAGAAATCAGTAAGCAGTTTAAGCACAGTTTCAAGTAAGCACAGTAATTAAGCAGCAATTTAATATTAATTAATTTGTACGGATACCTGGTTTGGTGAGGGTTGTCACAACTTTATTAATATCATTTATTATAAATAAAATCCCGCCTAAACTACGCGCCAAAAACATCCTATAAGAGAGACGTCTCTGCACAATCAACTGATCACAAACCAAAAAACAAACGCCATATTTTCTAGAAACCATTCACTTTAAAACGCCATAAAAATAGTTAAAAAAGCCACAGATGCAGAACCTCGATTCTTCTATAATGATTATTGATCTGAATGAAGTTTCACTGAATGGATTCTTCTCTGAGTTGAGTATCTCTATAATCTTTTGCTGAATGAGATGGACAAATATTCACGAAAAAGAGACTGATGACACTGATATGACATCATGTCACTTTGTTCTTGATTGATATATTGATGGCATGAAGGGAGCAATACATTAGAGCAGGCATTGGTCTTCAATATGTCATCAAACAATTATATATCCGCCCACAATAAAGGATGCCACAAAAAATAAGCATCTTCTAAAGACGGGCGTTATGTAGGAAAATAAGGATCTACATAAGGTATTCAAAAAACAGGTTCAAAATGGCAAAAAAGTTAAAGTAGAAGAGGCTGATGACAGTGAAGATTTGGATGAGAAATTAGATTATAATTTTTAATTTTTTTTTATTTTCTATTGTTTGTTATCTAATTCTCTGTTGTTTATTATCTAATTCTCTTCTAATTTAAAAAAATTGAGTATAAAACGCCAAAAACTATAAACACCAAAACGCCTGATAGTGTGAAAAACTGTGAGAACGAATGCTAGCAAAGCACGATGTTGCTATATAAAACGCCAAAAAATGCAAACAAAGTATTACTGGAAAAATCAACACTAATTGACAGATGAAAATTGAAAGAAACAGAAATAGCTAAAACAGTAAAATGAAGAGACGTATCATTATTGCCAAACATTTATTTAAATTAAAAGCCACTACATGGAAACTTGAATTTATTTATCTTTTCAAAACGCCATAATTGCCTATTACATTATAGGCCTGTATCCTACACGGCACAACACTTGATATAATAAAATCAAGAAAATTACTGATGTTTTTTACATTAAAGGCCTGCATCCTGATCTAAAAAACAAAAAAACGCCAAAACAATACTTAAAACACCAAAATGTTTACTATGATCCTGATCTAAAAACAATAAAAACGTCGTGTATTTATTAAACGCCAAAAAATGGAAAGATGAAGTGACACGCGTTTAAAAAAAGAAGTATGAAAGGACAAAAAAGCCCCTCCGCCCTTCTCTAAGCGACGTGACACGTGTTGGGCCAGGAAGCGTTCTCACCGTTCTAACACTTTTGAGAGTTTTCTCCTGAACTCGTTTATATATATATATATATATATATATGGAGAGAATTATGAGAAATGTAGATATAAATGAGAGAACTAAAAAAAGCCTAAAAACACATCAATTTTTTTACAATTTAAAAAAAATCGCTATTTTAATCTATAATTTAAAAAAAAAATTAGTATTTCATATGTGCATTATATGTATATGTTGCACTTGCAATTTAACCTTAGAGTTTAGGTTTTAGGTTTAGTTTAACTTTTAGGGTTGGGTTTTTAGGAGGTTTAGTGTTAGATTTTTAGGGGGGGGGGGGTTAGTTTTTTTGGGGGTTTACGTTTTACGTTTTTTTTAGGGGGGGGGGGGAGGTTACGTGTTTGGTGGATGGGGGATGGGGGTGTGGGGTTTAGGTTTTTTTTTTGGGGGGGGGGGGGGGTGGAGGTGGGTTAGGGGTTTAGATATTTCCGTATTAATGCACATGTGTAGTACTTATTTTTTAATTTTTTATAAATTAAAAATAACGTATTTTAGGAATAAAAAAAATTTAATTTGGTGTGTTTTTTAATCTTTTTAGGTAGTTTTTTGGGTTTCTTATTTAAACTAGTTGTCTCATAATCCATCCTTACAAAATGTAGGAAGAGACCTCTGCCATGGAATCAAAACAATCAAGCAACAAGATTGATGCAATGACTTTTGTAAATAATTGGAACTCTCAAAAACGCGCGCATAATCATTAAGGGTAAAATAGTAATTAGACAATATAAAATAATCTCAGCCGAAGGATATAAATAAAGCGGAACTTATAATGTAAGCTATTAACGCCAAACATCATGTTGTAAAACACAAAATATAAAAACATTAGTAAATGGCAAAAGTTTTTAAGTGTTCGTTGTTGACATTAAAAACATTAGAAAATGCCAAAGGTATTTATTAAAGGCAAATTGGAAAATAATAATCTCATCTTTCTGAAATTGGTCGATAATAATCCCAAGTCAGTTATTAGCCAATAATAATCCGACCTCGTCCAATTTTTTTGTAAAATAGTCTGCCGTTAAAATAAGCTTAACAGAGTTAAGTGTTTTTCCGAATTACAAACTGATGTTTTAGGGCTTTTGATCAGAACGAGGATACGAGTCGATTGATGTAAAACTTACCTCGAAATTGTGTTCGAAATGGATTGGATTTTGTTAATTGGAAGTTAAACTCCCGAATTGAAGCACCGTTTTCATGGGTTGGGGGCAGTATTTTGAGGTAAGTTTTACATCAATCGACTCGTATCCTCGTTTTGATCAAAAGCCCTAAAACATCGGTTTGTAATTCGGAAAAACACTTAACTCCGTTAAGTTATTTTAACGTCGGACTATTTTACAAAAAAATTGGACGAGGTCGGATTATTATTGGCTAATAACTGACTTGTGATTATTATCAGCCAATTTCAGAAAGATGGGATTATTATTTTCCAATTTGCCTTTATTAAAGCACCAAATGATTTTTATATCTAGTGTTTTTAGTACCATAAATGGTGATGGGACAATACACTATAAAGTATGTTAAAACGCTAAAAATATAAAAAGAAGTCAGATCGTCTTTGCAGGTATGATTTATTTTTGTGCTAAAAAACCAAACAATCACTTCAGTCAAAGTTGCATTCATTAATGGTGTAAAAACGCACCAAAATATTTTCATTATATAAGAACACCCGTACTATATCAGGAAAAACACCTTACACGTAATGGATAACAAGTTTCATGGATGTACGAATCATCAATCTATAGATTCGTTATCATGTTTGCAAACAGAAGAAGAGTGAACGTATGGAAAATTAGCGCTATACTGAATATGGGTGAAGGTATCCAAAGGGGAATACTCGACCTTGGGATTCCTCTTAATAACGTGTGTGAAAAACACAAACCAATAGCAGAATGTATAGAAAACCCAAAATATAACCCCATCTTCATTGTGTTATACATTGTGTTATAGGTTCTGATAATAATAACACAATGGACATAACCCAAAATAATATGGTGTTATAAGTTCTGTTAATGACACGATGTATAGAAACCCTAGTAAAAAAACGTAATGACCAAAACTGTAACGATTCGTATTTCATACTTTCTATTTTTTAGCAAGTTTGTATTCGTGTTACATTCCGGTCTTTGTAATCTCGAGACTTTGATCATTATGGAAATACATTTTTAATCATACTTGCTTATCCATACTTACACGATACATAATCAAACACGAATACGAGATTGAATCATACATTATATTCATTTTATGCTCAGAATATTGTTCATACACATTTCATACAATACACATGCTCATTCATGCCCTAAAAACACTTAACAAATTAAAGGTATTGCATAAATGAACAAACCACCAAAAAACAAGGGCAAAAATGTAAAATTGAAATTCGACATGCCTTACGGACCGTAAGACATAGTCTATGCGATCCGTAAGCATGTCTGACTGACTGAAACTTGGACAACTCGCGAATTTACTCCGGAGTCACCCTTTTCATCCACTTTTCCACATCCCTTCTCCTCCAATCAACTTCTAACTTAATTATAACTTAAACCCTACTTCCCACTATAAATCCAAGCCTTCCCTAACACATTTTCACTTTTCACAACCTCATTTCACTCTCAAACACTCCATGATCTTCAAGAAAACTCCAACTTTGGGCAGATCACTCCAAGTTAAAACTTGTGAGTTTTAACCTGCTTTTTCAACCCTTTCTTCTCATTTCTTGCCTTCTAACTCATTGGATAACCTCTAGGGATGTTACCCGATGTTCACCAAGGTGTAACAAGGAGACACATCACCACATTTGAGGTCCAAAGTCAGATTTAATTTTTGTTATTATAAAACTTTTGCAACCTGTCTTATTTCTTGTTCATATTGTGAAAATCTTGCACCAGCCTTGTTCCCAACTAAACTCATGTTGTGGGGCTTATGTTATGGTTAATTTTCAGAAGATTAGATCATAACCTCGAATACTTGCAGCCCCAAAGGTCCCAAGTGACCTACAAAGTGTTGAAACCATCCAAGTCCTCAACCTCCAATGTTGTGAGACTTGTGTTTTAGTAATGTGTGAACAATGGAATCTTTGGCTTCCAACCATGATTTCCACCTCTTCACTTGCATACTTTGTCGGTTTATTATGTCATTCTAAGTCACCAAACAATTTTCAAGAAAACAAAGTGAACAAACTACACCAAGTCTTCAAACATTATCCATGTTTAAAATGCACTCGTCAAGTTTACTCACTTAGTTGTCCTGATGAATTAGGAGATTTTATATTCGTGACCAACCGAAATCATCAATTAAATTGATGATTTTGTGCTTTGATGAATCCTAATAATGAGGTTAAATGGACGAATTTCCTCCTACCTCCATACATGACCATACGTGACTAGCTATACTAACATATATATGTAATATACTTACAAAACCGAACCCTAACTTCAACTAATTCATGGTTGAAAGTTATGAGTTATGGTGTTCATTATCCTAGTTCTTGATTCCTCATATGTAATATACTTACAAAACCGAACCCTAACTTCAACTAATTCATGGTTGAAAGTTATGAGTTATGGTGTTCATCATCCTAGTTCTTGATTCCTCATTTCGGATTCTAGTGGGTGATTTGGTACCCATGAAAACACACTAAAACCTAGTGTCCGAATGAGGGTTTAGACAAGATGTATTTTTATATAATATAATACTTCCTTATTATAATTCTCAAATTCCAAATCTAACTCATAATCAAACTCCATTAACTCACACACCTTCATTTTCCATTGTAGGGTGACTTTAGTGTTCCAATCATCCCATTCATATCAACTCACATTTGGAAGCTTTAACAAACCGTGAGTATAGTTGACCATTTTTACGCTTTAATGCACTTTTGGGTGTAACATGTATAATCTATCAAAATTCACAATGCACACAATCAATCATATTCAATCACTCAATCCACCAAACATGTTGTTTGTTATGCTTAGGTTGTTCATGCTAGAAAACATTCATGCACTCTATTTGTCATTTACTTAGCTAGTCCACCTTAACAATTATAGCGCTATAGGAGTAGCACACCACCCGGTTGTTGGGTATTTGTT